>JARYHS010011408.1:65511644-65696715 GCA_031002005.1 Vandiemenella viatica | reverse complement strand
CAATGTCACAGCTTTTCGACATGTTTGAATTCACACTATATTTTTATCAAGGTTTAACGTACTTAGATGTCATTAAATTTTATGTACTGTCGCCAGCACCAGTCTAAGATCGTTTATATTCATAACGGAAACATTTTAATGCCGTTTAGGTGACAGTGTATTTTTTTACTAGAACTCTACCAAAAAAAAACCCAGAGAAACTCATGTTCCTTTTTCTTACGCCTTGTAATACATTACCATCTTAAAATAAAACAAATAATGTGACGAATCAACTAAAAATAGTTTGACAATAGAATGTAACTAATCTACGTATGCACATATCATTAATTTATTAACATTTAAAGGAATTAGGTGTAAACTAGGACCCTTCGGGTGATGCATTAGTCTTCCTCATAGTCAATCACTGTAAAAATGTGGCGTGTAAGAAATGTTGCGCTAAGCAACATAAGTGGTTGTTTCTACTATATACAGTAAAATTAAATATGAGGGCTAATTTTTTATTTGTGTACGAAAGAAAAGTAACGATATTTGTTGTTTGGATTAATAATCGCTTAATATTACTATTCAAGATGAAATGTAACCCTTATTTGCAAGAAAGAGTTTTTAAATGAAAACGATTTAACCAGGTTTAATTATGGGTGCGCAACATATGTGCAAAATACTGTTACCAGTGCCTACCTCGTCTCAGCATGCAGCGAAAATAACAGTCACACTATTACCACGGTGGTGAACAACATTAAAATTATTAATGTGTATAAACCCCCTTCCGTTTCATGGCCGAGTGAAGTTCTACCAGAGTCTCGACATCCTGTAATGTATATTGGCGACTTCAACAGCCACCACACGGATTGGAAGTACACAGAAAACAACCAGGATGGAATCAGGCTAGAAGAATGGGCGGCAGCAAATAACATGAACTTAGTTTTTAACCCGAAAGACGCAGGTACTTTTAAATCGGGAAGATGGAACACGGAAACCAACCCAGATCTATGTTTTGTCTCACGTGACGATCAAAGCCACCCTTTACCAACTACAAGACGAGACGAGTCCTACAAGCCTTTCCACATAGTCAACACCGACCAGTCTTGCTAGAAGTTGGTCAACAATTCCCATAATTGGATCCTCTCCTTTACCTAGATGGAACTAGATGGGAAAGCAAAGTGGGAAGAATTTGCCGGTAACCTGGATAAAAACATAAGAAGGATACCTCCATTAGTAAAAAATTATAATAGAGTTGCCAGAGTAACCATAGCGACAGCTAAAAAGTCTATTCCTAGAGGCTTTAGAAAAGAATATATCCCGTGTTGGAACGAAACATGTGAAATGCTATATGATGATTTCCAACAGAACGGACATACAGAAACAGACGACGAACTGCTGCAGAGCCTGGACAATGCCCGAAAACGCAAATTGAATGATACGGTGCAAACCTTGAATTTCAAGAAGTCCAGCCGGAAAGCATGGAGCCTCTTTAAAAACCTAGGCGGAACCCCACATAACCCTCAAGCAAAGCATGAGGTCACTCCAGACCAAATAGCAAGTCGACTTGCCAACATGTCTAGAGTGAGCGCCGATAAAGATCATACTCGGAAAGTGAAAAAAACTATTGTTCCATCTTAAAAAGATTGTACTCTGCCCCTACAAACCTCTCATCCCCTGACACCGATATAGAGGTGGCAAGGGCCATCAAACAAATGAAGAATGGGAAGGCTCCAGGTTTAGACGAAGTTCACCCAGAGTTCCTTACACACTGTGGAAAACATACCAAAAAATGGTTGGCCCGCTTCTTTACTAACATACTACAGACAAGTGTCATTCCTGCAGAGTTTAAACGGTCAAAAATCATAGCCATTCTGAAGCCTGGAGAAAGCCCTGAAATTCCAGAGAATTTTAGACCTATTTCACTGCTAAGTACTACTTACAAGTTATTTGAAAGGATCATCTACAATAGAATCAGTCCAATTATTTTCGCAAACCTCCCAGTTGAACAGGTAGGTTTTAGACCTGCAAGAAACGGCGAGGATCAGGTCCTGGCATTGGCAACTCACATAGAAGCAGGATTCGAGAGACGATTGAAGACTGGTGCTGTATTTGTTGACCTTACCGCAGCCTACGATACAGTGTGGCGAGAGGGCCTGGTATATAAACTGCTGAACATTTTGAAGTGCAAAAAAATCACTTGTCTGATCAATACCATGCTAGCTAACTGAACATTCCAGGTTGTCTCAGACAATAAGATAAACAAAGTAAGGAGAGTGAATAATGGTCTGCCTCAAGGCTCAGTTCTTGCCCCACTTCTTTTTAATGTTTATATTTCTGACATTCCTGAAACAGAATCCAGACAGTTCTCTTATGCTGACGATCTGACAGTAGTACAACAATCTGATAACGTTCAGCAAATTGAAAATAGTTTAACAGCAGACCTCAAAACCCTGGCAACTATTTTCGGAAGTGGCGTCTCGTACCCAGTTCCAGCAAGACGGAAACTAGTGTCTTCCATCTTAACAATCGGGCGGCGAATCTCTCACTTGACGTTCTTCTTGATGGCACTCCCATCCGACACAACCCCTTCCCCAAGTATTTGGGAGTCGTAATGGATCGCACCTTGTCGTACAATATATATCTAAACAACATTGCAGCAAAACTAAGAACCAGGAATAATATTCTGCAGAAGTTAACTGGCACCTCCTGGGGAGCATTCGCCTCTACACTCCGCACATCAGCACTGAGCCTAGTGTATTCTGCAGCTGAGTACTGCTCATCTGTCTTGATAAATAGCGCCCACGTCAAAAAGATCGACACAGTTTTAAACCAGACAATGCGGATAATTAGCGGATGTATTGAGACTACTCCACTGTACTGGCTACCCGTTTTGTGTAACATTGAACCGCTTACAATAAGACGACACAATCTCCTAATTGCCCAATATAATAAGATCTGTCATAACTTGGATCTGCCCATCCATGACGACATGGATAATATGTTTGTGAGACTTAAATCAAGAAATCCAAGTGTAAAAACTGTAAAAGAGATTATATCTGATAATTTTAATGGGACAGAAGCTTGGAAATTAGAGTGGATAGCCTCAGCCGCACCAGAATGGCACTCCCTGTTCGACAGTCAACAGACACTAAAGGGACTCGACCTTCCTCGCAAGACCTGGGCAGCTCTTAACAGAGTTAGGACTGGTCATGGAAGATCTGCTTCATCTTTGTATACATGGGGAATGAGAGATTCACCGAGATGTGAGTGTGGTAAGGAAAAACAAACCATCCACCACGTGAAATTTGACTGCCCACTTCGACCATTCAGGGGATCACCGATAGATTTTATTAACATATCAAATGAAGCTTTATATTGGCTACACCATGTTAATTTTGAATTTTACTTGTAATTTAATGTTAAATTGTATTATTTTTGTGCAATGGCCATAAACTAAATAAATAAATAAATAAATGTGAAATTAACAATTAAAATCTTGGAGATTTTATTAGTCTATATCTTAAAACATCGCAATGAATGCTTTTAGTAATTTTAACGATATTAAATTTTAAATAGTTACAGTCATATTGAATAGGACTTAGGAACTGCAGAATCTAGTTTCAATTTACGTAACAGAGCACTTAATGGTTTTTTCACTGTGGTCATTTATGTATTGATGAGGTTTACCGCATTGATAGCATGTAGTTGGTGTCTTGTTGTGTAGAAGCTGCTCCAGATTGTGCAAAGGACCACCAGCAAACGGAGGGATGGCGGTACCAGCTCCGTTTCCTGGTAGTCACAAGACTTCACTGCTCGCCTGCCTCGTCGGAGCTACTATGTTATGCTTAGTACTGGCAAGTAGTTGTCCCAATCGAGAATGGGGACACAATAATGCTGAATATCTTCCATAATCTCTCATCCAGTTTGCTGTCCTCTTTGATAGTAAGGTAGAACTAATGAGAACTAGCTTCTCAAATTGACTCAAATATAATGTAAAATTAAAATTGTTATCACTCACGGGAATCGCGACGGTGATTGGTTTAGACACCTAATCAGTTGATGCGGTTTTCCAGCGTCCGTAAAGAAACACATTCGTTAACAACTTTCTAGGATAACATATCGACAATTCCACCACTAATTTTATCACACTAAACGAGTCTGTCAGGTTTTATTTATGATTTGTCGTAATTTATCCTCCATTCAGGTTTTGGAAATCCTGTACATTGAATTACACCGTTAGGTATTCGTAATGTTCACACTTTACCATCATTAAAAGTTTCTGTAGGAATATCACAGCACTTTACTTGAAATGCGTTAATTGGTTTTTGCTTGATCTGTGCACAGACAAATAAAATTTCATAATTTACAGTTTTACAGTTTTGTAACATCGGAAACAATGTTATTAATCAAGAATCTGGATAAGTAGGATTCTATATGTTAATAAGTGACATATGCTAGCTCTTTAAACTAAACATTAAAGTTATGCAGTATGATATTTGGAATGGTCACATGACGTAATGGGCCACTTTTTTGTACAATTTTGGTGAAACATATTGAGTACAATAAATTGTGGTATTATCGTGTAATGGGACCCTGCTTTCCATATCTTATTGGTCCCTCAGCATCGTCTCCATTATTGCAGAAACACATAAATTATCATTCACTGGCATTCTCAGACTGGGCTATACCAAATCACGTATGTTGCTAATCTGTTAACTTGTAGGTCGTATGTCGTTTGGTATCAGGCTTGTTTGACACCGTGAATCTGCTACAAAATCTATTTGAGCACCGGATTATTCTCGAAGCTTTTGTTGGTGTCATTCAGTAGAGAAATAGATAAGCAGAATAACCTCTGTTAATAATAGTTTTTGACTGGTGTGTAAACCATGTTACTATTCATCATAGAGATAGCATTGACGTAACTCGTAAATAATTATCACCGAAAACCGGAGCTACTAATCATTGTTGGTAAGTGTGACTTTCCCCTCAGTTCTGTGTATAATAGTTTTATCTAAATCCTGTTGCCTCTCTCCTTCGTCTGTAGTATGAGACGCGTGACTCACGTTCCTATATTATTATGACTCATGCAAAGATATGGTAAGTTTTTACTAATCCTAATTGACATGACCTCAGTTAAAATATCTCTGAACCTCATACGTTGTGCTATTAATTTGTTAGTAAACTTTTACCGCTGAGAAATAGGTAGCTTTATCTATTTTCTTCACTGATAGCCGGGCACATGTGGAATACTTCTGTTACTAAACATCAAAACATTCAATAATCAGCTGAAATTTTCGTTCTCTTAACACACTGCAGGAACCCTATAAGTACAAACAATAAAACATTATTATTGCGTTAGCCGTCTTTTATGTCGTTGATATAGTGCATATGAGCTTTACTTAAAACTGCTCAGGACCAACCGTTCGTTTCCTACGAACGTGTAGTACATAATGATGTAATCTCAAATGCGTTAAGGCAGGAGCATATTATGTAAGAAGGAAGCGATACGTGCTGTAGTCTTGTCTAATCTCCGAATCTTAATACTGAACTAGATTTGTCGACAGCGAATTATTAGATATTGTCATTCTGTAAGAAGACACAAAACCTGCTAGTCACTCTTAGATATATGAAATCTTAGCTTGTAATCCGGGTGTTTTCTATTAAATGTTAGCTCACTCATGCATGCTATACCTTTATTAGATTTACTCTTTAATCTTATCTTTTGACGAGCATAAATTCGAGCAGTTGCTACTAGGATTGATTTAGTCAGTTATCTGGTGTAGAAGACATGGAGTGGAGCAGCAGAAGAATTCAGATCTTAGCCGCTGGTGCAGGTACCTATCAACTGTATTCTGACTTGGCCGTATTCTACTGGACTGAAGGCTGTGAACTGGCTTTTATTTTTGAAGTATTGATTTAGTGCAAAAATAGTCAATTTTGAGGATCTGTAGAAAACAAAAAGTTCTCTGTAAGTATTAGAGGCCACCAACAATTTCTCATCGTAGGTATAAACCTTATTTACTTGATGATGATGTTTATAATATTCCCTGTTTTATCAAAGCATTCACTAGTTGAGTTATGATTTTTAAATTTTTTAATCTAACTCGACTGCAACTTTAAACTCTTTCAGCGTTTTTAGTATAATATTAACCATTTCTCATCGTAATTCATTCCAATCCCAGATCCCCTTACCTGCAAAAGAAAATTATCCCACACCTTTATGACTGAAATAGAGTGCCAGCCTGTGGTCATGGTCATCTTTTCCCTTCCATGCATCCCTTTTAATTCTTCCACCAATAGCTTTCCATGCCTCATCACCAGTATACGCCTTGTACACTCCTATTATCCTCTTCAACCTCCTCCCGTCTTGATGAAAGTATGCAACCTTATTAAGGCAAACCAGAACTGTGTTTGTCAGAGGTTAGACGGCTAGTTCCAAACCTCTAAGTGCCTGAATTACCTTGTTAACGAACGATGTACAATACCAGACATTGTGGTAACAAACTGTCTTGAGGTAAACTTTAAACCTTCACGAAGTAACTACTAAATTACAAAGAAATTTACATGAGAAACTCAGTGTGAAGTGAGTGAATCGAGGAACTGTGGTATTTCAAAGTGGGGTTAAAATTATGACCTGAAATATGTAAAAGAAGAAAAAACAAAAGAAATAATCTAAAATTCAAGAAAAATTGGATGGAATTGAAGGCATTTTAGGTGTTACCAATTTTTGTTTGTTCTCTTAATTTTGTTTATTTCAACCAGGTAGATGACTAATGTTATGTGTTAAAACCCTGTTAAAACATATGTGTTTTTTTGCATCTAACAATGCATTACACATAAAAAATGACAGACTGCGTAATGTTCGCCAAAGTTGATGACATAATACTTGAGTGCCAAGTTTTACATTGCTTCTTTGATAAGAGGGCATTTGCTCCTCCTTTGATTATCCCTTAAATAAATCGAACTCAACAAACGAAACAAAATTTCTACTCAATACGCGAATACCTTATATAATTAGCTACTTTCATTTTTCGGTTTTGTAAGTTTTACATTCAATGTAACATCATTACCAGAAAATTTTGATTTTTGTATTTCCACATATGTTTACCTAAAAAAAAAAAGTATCAAAGCCCCCGCAGAATGAGTGGTATAGCAAAACTATGCACTGTACGGTATCTGTAGAGACAGTGAAGTGATACGTAATAAGGCACAGCCCTGCTTATCTAATCAGGAAATTTGAAATGAATACTTGCATAATTAATATGCGCTTGTATTGTTAAAAGGAATTGTAAATTTAAAATAATAGATCAAATTTGATTTTATATGCACTTAAATTGTTAAAATAAAAGGTGATGACAGCTAAAATTCAATTATTTGTTGTGTAGTACTCATATAAAATGTTGAATTAAATTGCGATGGAGCAAACGCTCCAGTGGCAACTTCCATAACTTTCTAACTACACTTCTCTTATAATTTTATTATTATTATAATGTTATGTACTTTCACTGTTAAATTCCTATATACTTTTGGTATTTCCAAATTTTATTTTAAATCACAAAAAAATACCAACAAAAAAAGGTCGTATAGGGAATAGCTAAGACAGTGGAGAACTGTACAAACAAAATGGGCGCACTATGGAAGAAGGGGCAAACATTTGATTTGATAATAAAATCGTATACAAACCTTGGATTAGTCAAGAATCCTGTCGCTCAATCAAATGGTTATTAGAATATTATAACTGAATTTATTTGTACAGGCATTGAAAGTGCCATTTCTGTTAGTGAAAAGATATGTAAGTAAGTATTTGAAAAAATTAACAACCATCGCGTAAGATCTGCTTTTCGCGTAACAGATTTTCGAAAAACGCGATTTAATTACACATTATCAGTAATTATTTAATCTTTAATTACAAAGCGGTATTACTTGAATGTAATTATATTCTCAGGTGCTGAAAGAAATAAGACCCGATTTCTAAATTATAAAAAATAAACCTAATTTGAGAACTCAAACCATCAATTGCACTTACCATAATATTACCAGATGACCCCGACCCAATTCCACGTCAGACAATGTTTTAAGAAATTCTACATACTTTTTTATTTAAATTTCAGTCCAACTACTTCTCACAGAATATGAATATTTCTGAATAAACTGAAACTTGTTATCTTTTGTTTCTAACTATTCGAGCCATACATTTCGATTATTTGGTTTCTTAAAATAATTTAATTGTTCATCTGTAGTTTTTTCGATTAAATTTCTTACTGGAAATAGTAAAAGGTGACGTAAAGTGTTGAAGGACCACGAGAATTCTTAGATAAAAATTGATGTACTATCAATTACTCTTTTTTTAAAAAAAATCGACGTAATACAAGAAATTATATCCCAAGACGTAAGTTTTTCTTAATAATTATAACAGATAATACCATATTATTGAAATACAGGAGATAGAAATAATGGAGATAGAAGAATACTTTATTATCTACATAAGAATCAAGTGGCTATAATAAAAGTAGAGAATTATTAGACACATGTATCAGTTAAAAAAAAAGATGTTAGACGAGTTTGTAGTCAGTCTCCATTAATATTCAATTTGTATATGAAGGAAGCAATAAAGAAAGTAAAAAAAAAAAAAAAATTGAAAGTGTTCAAGGAGAAAACATCAGTATGATACGATTTGCTGATGATATTTTTATGTTAGCAGAACGAACTGAGGATACTGAGAAGTTACTGAATGTCATGAATAAAATACTAAAAGAAGATTTTGGACGAAATATGAAGCAAAACAAAACAAAAGTGATGAAATGTAGTAGAAATGATATCAGTAATAATGAATAGTAATATAAATACGAGATTGAATAAATAATTAAAGTCTGCAACTTGGGAAGTAAAATTACAATTGATGACCAAAGAGAGAATGATGTTGATAGCAGAATAGCGCTAGCGTAAAGAGCTCTCATGGAAATGAGAAATCATTTAGTTTCAAATATTGACCTAGAAGACAGAAAGAACTTTTTAAAACTCTATGTGTAGTCCACAGCACTTTATGGTAGACAAGAATGGACTTTAGTAACACGAAAAGAAAATGAAAATTGAAGATTTGAAATGTTGAGCTATCGAAGGATGCTGAAAATTAAGTGAACAGACAAAGTATGAAATGAAAGAGTTTTGGAAATGATGGGTGAGAAAAGAGCTTCTGGAAGAGCCTTACAGAACGAACATGTTGGATGGGTTTATTGGAGGGAACTGTGGAAGGAAAGAACTACAGAGATAGACAAAGAATGTATGAAGCAGATAATTGATGATGTTTGTAAGGAGTATGTTGAGATGAAGAGGTTAGTACAAAATATGACGGCATAGATAATTGCATCTAACCAATCGAGGAAACAAAAATACCCTCCCTGTTTTTTAATAACTGAAATAATTCTTAATAAGATGAGGGGGTTTCGTTCCAGGCCTCCCGTCTCTTTTTCTGGTACGAAATGGTGCTTTAGTGCGGTGCGGGGACCCAGTCAGGATTAGTCTGGACCGAGCTGTTAGCACTGACTAATTTGACAAAGACGAACCTATGGGTCGAGCATAGAATCCGTCCTGGATTCAGAATGCAAACTTCATCACAGGCTCATTAAGGGGAAAGAACTTCAGCGTTCTATGCCATATTCACAACGTTTAATTTACAGTATTTACAAAACTATATACAAGGACTCAGATGATAATGTGGGATGCGATATGGAACAATTACTGCTTGAAAGGATTTCTGATCGGGTGCTTTGTCACCCGCCTAATTACTGACTGATTACAGCCATTTATTTAGAGCAACAAGGGAGCCTACGGGTTGTGGGTGAACAACTTAACCTTCCCTCATCTATGGCGCATATGTTTCTCCCTGTAGCCACCATTTTCACCCAGCAGAGCCACTCTTATTCCAGGTTGCTACAGCATGATGGCTGCCTTCGATTCTTTAATTTAATTTAACTTAATCCTACCAGGGGTTATGAACCCTGATCTCCCAACACTCGTCCAGAGCCCTGCCGGTGCGGTCACCTGACCAACTTTGGATAGGCCAAGGCGCAGTTTCAACGGCCTGTCAGCATTCTACTTCCTGGGGCAACGTCCCCACGATGTTTCAGAATCAGGCAAGAGCACCGTACTCCTGTAATATCTTGAAATTACTTATTTTTTGTGAAATAACCGTATCACGACAGTGGAGTTCCTAGAAATAGATTAGTTATACGTGCATGCTAAATGCAGTGGAAAATAGTTGCATTGATGATACAAGGGTGTACTGTAGATTTAATACATGCTCAAGTTAGATAATGGTGTCTCGTTGAGGTTAAATATTCACTAATGTGAAGTGATATTTTAGTGCCTTTACTTAGAACAGATGCGGCAGAAGAAAAAAATAAAACAATTTTTGGCTAAGGTAAAATAAGTAGTATTAAAATGAAAGGTACTGTATCTACGTTAAAACACATTCAGGTTCAGAAAATGTAGTTCACAAACGAACGTAATATTAATGATAAACAAAATGTAAAACATAGATCGTTGGTTGGGAGAAAGATGATGATGTGGATGATGTAAGAAATCAATTTAAATGACAATACATGGCTTTGAAGACATAGTTGGATGTATTATGATCTACACGGAACGATAGGTATTTGTCAAGTCATATCTCAAGATGTGTGCTGCCCTGAGGGTCGTCATCAGAATTAGTGTAAATGTAAAACGAGTCGACACAGGAATGTTCAAAATCTGAATAATTCAATGTGTTACAGCCTAGACTAAGGAATTTTACGAAAAACTAGATGACTCGTGCCAAAACTTAGCGAATAAAATCTTTATGTAGAAATTGTATAGCAAAACACTGACCATGCGAAAATTTGTGGTATGAAATACGATGAATAGCAAGGTTGGTGGTTTTTAGTAGACTGAAAGAAGAAGCGGCTCATTTTTAGCAATATCTTTCTGATTTCACCGGATGAACGCTATCCTGCATACCTCTGTTTCGACGTAACCACCTGAAGATATCCCTTCCCGGAAGTCAAAGTGTCACTGATCTCCCCGTAATACAACTAAGCTAGACAAAACACGAACAGTATATCCATATGTGGTGCTGCTATCTAGTGGTTACGCGTTCAGGAAGCCTAGCTGCTAACTGTCTCATACGCGTGACCTTGATAGTTTGTACGTTAGGTGTCGAATTTTGAAAAATTACTTTCTTAAAACATATTGTTTCCAAAGCGGAGACCTTAGTATTTAATATGATACTTCATTTACAACTTTCCATTAGGTATTGTGGCATCTGGTTTTGAGGACGTTATTAAAATTGAAAAATTAATGAGATAAATCAATTAATAAGATAATTTACAAAATTAATCCCAGGTAGGCGCCTAGTAAGGAAGTGTTCTCTATCCGAGAGAAGCGACGTTTCCAGTTATGAAATACCTTTTAGCAATGCAATTGTACTTTTGAAATTACCATTAAAACACATATCTTCATCTATTCAAATGATATACTGATACATTGGAGAGGAAGTCATTGAAAGCAACGTTTACAACACCCATTTTATTTACTTTAAATATAAAATTGATTGGTTTATTGAACAGCACTGAATGTTTAAGGAGGTTATAAAATTTGGAGCATGATTCAAATATCAGAGCGTTGCCTAGTGTTGAATGACGCAAGAGTGTCTATACATCGCTGGAGTTCTTTACCGTAGCAGATGAGGCACGGACCATGTTGATCAGCTGGTCGCGAGGCCGGTGAGGGCTGCCTGCAGGTAGAGGCGGCTGCCCTGGAGAATTCGGCCTGGCGAGCTGCGTCCCCAGTCGAGGGCAACTCCCTTTCCGACCCGAAAACAATATGTCCTCCCCTCGCTTCTTGACTCCGTGGTTTTCGCTGGCCCGGGAAATTTCAGCCAATGGGAGCGTTTGGCGCGGCGTCTAGGATTTCCATTGGTACTACTCATGCAACATACAACTTATAGTTTATAAAAGTTCTTAACACACTGTTTGATTCGGTGGTTCCCAACAGAGGCGTTCTGCAACCTAATTTTTTCTCAGAGATATCGTTTCTTTCTTTTTCAAGTTTCTACTCTTCCAGGAAAACGTCTTATTCGGCGCAGGTCCAATAGTGTTATTTGAATTCACGAAGAGTTTTTGCTTTATGGTCTGTCATAAATCGTTCGGCTTTTCAGCGCAGGTAGGAGTCATCTGGCCCTAGCCGATGTCAAAGAAGCGTGGAATGTTGCGACACAGTCCGAAACTGGCTAAATCGCACGCACGCATTTCCCTTTACAAAGTGGACATTACAGTATCAATTGAGAAAAATGGTTCATAAGGAAAAAATAGTATTTTAGAAATAATGATACCTTTGCCCCTTAAGGATCGAATTTCAAAAACTTCCTTTTTTAAATTATGATATTGCAAAAGCGAGACTTTAATCTTTAAAATTATACGTTATTTATTGATAACAGTTAGGTACTAATAGAGATAAACGGGTCGTGACCAAAAAAGTTTAAAAATTACTATCCTTTTTTCTATTTAAGAGTCTAATTCCGAAAAATTCCTTTCTTAAGGTATGAGGTTACCAAAGCGGAGACTTTAGCCTTTAAAATAATACCTCATTCATAAGTTTCGATTAAGTATCAAGGGAGATATATGGTTAGTAAGGGGAAAAAACACGAATTTAGATTTAATGATACTTTGCCACTTAGGGGTTGAGTTTCGAAATCTTCCTTCCTTAAAATATGATCTTACCAAAGCGAGATCTTAATCTTTAAAATTATGCCTCAATTATTTATATCAATTATGCATCAAGGGAGAAAAATGGGTCGTGACAGAAAAACACGTTTAAAAACAATGATACTTTTCTCTTTAAGTGTCGAATTGCGAAAAAAATCCATCTTAAAGTACGAGGTTGCCATAGCGGAGACCTTATTCTTTACAATAATTCCTTATTTATCGATTTTGATCTGGTACAAGGAAGATAACTGGGGTGGTCGCGAAAAAAAGAAACAGGTTTTACAAATAATATATATGATTTCTATAGTATTAGTATGAGCATCCCTTTATTTCGTCCGACAGCGTGTCTCTCTTATCTGGTAACGGGCGCGTACAACACCTGGAACTCGCCGGTGATCCCCAGGCTGCAGGACCACAGCGAGGACATTTACATCACGGCCGACCAGGGCTCCTGGATGGCGTCCGCGGCCGGCCTGTCCTCCGTCTTCGTCCTCGTCGCGCTGGGACGCTATTTCGACGCCTTCGGACGCAAGACACTGCTTCTGATGTCAGTCCCGCCGTACGCAGTGTGTTTCGCCTGGCAGATATTCGCATCGTCTTACTGGGAGTTGTTGGTGTCGCGGATAATTGGCGGACTGGGCTCGGGGTTCGTCGGTGCGGTCATCCCCGTTTACGTGGTGGAGATCTCGACGGACGACGTGCGCGGAGCGCTCGCCGCCATGTTCCAGGTGATGCTCACTGTGGGAGCCCTGCTCGTGTACTGCGTCGGACCCTACGTCAGACTGAGATGGTTGTCGGTGATCCTTCTAGCTGCACCTTTTCTGTTCCTCATCACATTCGTGTGGATGCCAGAGTCGCCACATTATCTACTGCTAAAGGTAAGAAACGTTTTACACATTTTTTTTTTTAAGTGAAACTTCTTAGGGTGCGGTAGGTAGAAATTTGCCAGCGTTACGTTTTAAGTGCGCATGCCCCGCAACGTTATGCGCATGCGCAGTTTACGTTCTGCGCATGGCCGCTTAATGTTCTGCGTTTGCGTACTACAATATTAAATTTTAAATAGCTTTAACACTCACGGGAAATCACGTGACGACATCAGGCAGTATATTTACAACCGGAGTAGTCACCATTATTACACAGTAAGATATGAACCAATGTTTTGAGTTACTTTTTTGTTTATTACTTGATTTTTGTTTTTTATTTATATTCGTTAGACGTTGATGGTTTCATTACATTTTCCGATTGTTGTTATGGTAAAAAACAAATCTAGTATCATGTTTACAACGCGATTCAGTGAATAAATTCTAGCGTGATAAGTACAAGGAGTATAAGTCACAATTTCTTGCTATCAATTTCTTTTTACTACAAATTCATGTCTATCATCTGAATATATGTATTAATAATACAAGTCAGTGTTGTGTATTTTTTCCTAATAATTCAACATGAAAGTTATCATTTTCATGCAGATATATAATACCATTCGTCTTTGCAATAGATAGAATGAGGTATTTAAGCTTTTACAAATTATTGAAGTTATGAGCAAAAAAAAACTTGCCTTTAGCTAGTCTTTTTTGACAGGCTTAGAAGCTAGTTATTCAATAAATTCATTGTAAGGACAGTTATCAAATAAGATGTTCTCTGATATTAAAGTTCTAATTCCAAATTGCAGACAGTATATATCAATTCACATTTTAACCGGTTTGTAAAAGGAGTACAATTCAAGTTATATAATGATAATGACTTATACTCCTTGTACTTATCGCAATAGAATGAATGCGCTTGTGATATTGTTTATTTACATTTGTTAGATGTAGATGGTTTCAATACTGACTGCTGTTATAGTAAGAAAAGAAATATAAAATTACGTTTATATCGCGATACCATGACTGTATTAATGAGCGTGCCATGAAAGTTATCATTTTCATGCAGATATAGAATACCATTCGTCTTTGCAATAGATAGAATGAGTTATTTAAGCTTTTACAAATTATTGAAGTTATGAGCAAAAAAACTTGCCTTTAGCTAGTCGTTTTTGACAGGCTTAGAAGCTAGTTATTCAATAAATTCATTGTAAGGACAGTTATCAGATAAGATGTTCTCTGATATTAAAGTTCTAATTCCAAATTGCAGACAGAATTTTATTTGTATACGAGAATAACTTCGAAAAAGTTTCTTTTACAATAAGAATGCAATATAGTGTGGTTCGTCTACATGAGTAGGTAGGAAATGTTAAAAGCAATAAAAAATACACAGGAAAAATATAGTGATCCTTCACTGAGCTGAAATATTCCAGAGATGAAACCCCGATTACCTTCTACCTTATTTTTGTAGAATGTACCATATGTCTACCGTATCATTACAAAATGTTCAGTCAATAACAAATGAACCCGACTGCAGTGATTTTTTATACTACGAATTCCAACTGAGCAACAAGCAAGTTACGTTGTACAACATGTAAGACTATTCCTATAATAGCAATTGCAATAGTCCACTTCCCCAAATATGAAAGACGGATTCAGATGGTTGCAGACAGTGGTGTATTCGAGGGAGCAGCTAATCTTAAATGCGATCGGCGGCGGCGATGTAACACAAAATTCAGAAAGAATTTCAGCCTCCTGCAAATCAAATTATCAGCACAGAAATAGTAAAGGTTTCTATTTCTTAATTACCGACAAAAAGAGGCTTATAATAAAATATTCTGAGACTCTATTTCAAAGTCTTTTCTCTTTAAACAAGCCACCCACCGATATGTAAGTTTAAAGATAAATTATCAGAAGGTTCGTAGCCACCACGAAGTTCCAAAAAACTTAACACCACATCTGAAATTTTCCATCATTTGCTATTCTCAATAGTCAAGACCAAAAAATTGCTGGCTGTAAGTTACGGAAGCGTTATTAAATCAAAATAGTCCTCTTCAAATTTATTTTTACATTCATTCCAGTCATCCTACACATATCCTCGACACCTTGTCAGCCTATTGCACAGCTTGACACATCACATTTTACTGAAACAAAACTTCTCAATGCAAATCGATTTCGCTGGTCGTGAAAACTTACACAATTTTAATATTAAAATCGCTTTGCTGAATCGTGTCTAGTTCGGGAGTTTGTATGCCCCTTCACAACACTTTAAACAGTCGCCGCCCTTTCAAAACCAAAGCACTGAATTTAATCTATGGGTCTGCAGACAAGTATTCTGAGCCCTTACTAAACCTTCTCTGGTACTTAGGACTCTTAATCCACTTACCTGCCACATCACATACTCCCCAATAAACCTTAATCAGATTTCAATTACAAAACTAACAATATTTCACTCCAGCTAAAGGGTTGCTTTCACAACTTTTTCTTTTCCTGTGGGCAGTAACATACGCTCCCACACAGGTCACGCAGCTCACCCTAGGCTCAATCCTAGCCGACCCTCGATACGGTACCGTTCTTTCACTAAGCTTCGATAGTTCAAATTATTCCCCCTCGAGCTTCTCGGATCATTACGCCACCCTCTAAAACAGCCTAATACAGCACAAAAACCATCAAATAAATACCTAAATAAAGTTTCAAGCAGTGTGCAAACAATATGCAGGCTACCCCATTATTTAGAAATAAACAAGAGATTAACTATTTGCCTGAAAATAATTATTTTATATTGTAATCAGGAAACAATAACCAAATCAACAAATTGCAGTTCATGCAGTGTTTCGTATGTGAGGGTTCTGTCGAGTGTCAGTCACAGATATTTCGGTGAGTTACAGTTATTAATTTCAATTTACGCTGAGCTTTCCTGTTTTTAGGTGAAAGGTACACACTTCAGATTTTGAAGGGTTAGGTCTTAAGTGATTTTCCCTATAATAGCTTGATAGTCCTTCAAGGGAAGCATACAAATTTCTTGCTACAACTTCAAGCTTTGTGCTCTGTGAGGCTCGGGCAACGTACACGAAACTCCTGGTAGCTGGATGTAATGGCTGATCGTTTGTATAAATGTTGAAAAGGATTTGGGCCAGTACACTACCTTTTTGTATACTTCATCGGTTGCGCTGTCCTTGGAAGTCAACAAAAAACCTACGTTCTGGAGAAGAGTAGCGATGAGCTTGGTTAATCTGGTGGCCTTTGTCCGATTGTAGACCTTGTCAGTAGTTGGTGGTTAACAGTATCGTATGCTGCAGAAAAATCCACAAAGAACACACCCGTGGTCTTAAGGATCGTAAATCCATCCTTTATAAACTGTGTTGCGTTCAGCAGTTGCCCAGTACAATATACACTGAAGAGCCAAAGAAACTGGTATAGGCATGCGTATACAAACACAGACATAAGTAAACACTCAGAGTACTGCGCTGCGGTCGGCAACGCCTATATAAGACAACAGGTGTCTGGCGCAGCCGTTAGATTGGTCACTGCTGCTACAATGGCATGTTATCACGCTTTAAGTGAGTTTGAACGTGGGGTTATAGTCGGCGCACGAGAGATGGGACACAGTATCTTCGAGGTAGCGAGGAGGTGGGGATTTTACCGTAAGACCAATTCACCAGTGCACTGTGAATATCGGGAATCCGGTAAAACATTAAATATCTGACGTCGCTGCTGCCGGAAAAATATCCTGCTAGAACGGGACCAACGACTGAAGAGAATGGTTCAACGTGACAGAAGTTCAACCCTTCCGTAAATTGCTGCAGATTCCAATGCTGGGCCATCAACAAGTGTCAGCGTGCGAACTATTCAACGAAACATCATCGATATGGTCTTTCGGAGCCGAAGGCCCTCTCGTGTTCCCTTGCTGAGCGCACGACACAAAGCTTTACGCCTCGCCTGGACCCGTCAACACCGACATTGGACTGTTGATGACTGGAAACATGTTTTCTGGTCTGACGAGTTTCCAATTGTATCGAGTGGATAGAGGTGTACGAATATGGAGACAACCTCATGAATTCATGGACCCTGCATGTAAGCAGGGGACTGTTCAAGCTTGTAGAACTCTGTAATGGTGTGGGGCGTGTGCAGTTGGAGTGACATGGAACTTCTGATACGTCTATATACGACTCTGACAGGTGACACGTACGTACGCATCCTGGCTGATCACCTGTATATATTCATGTCCATTTTGCATTCGAGCAGGACAATGCGACAGCCCACACATCCAGAATTGGTACAGAGTGGCTCCAGGAACAACACTCTTCTGAGTTTAAAAACCTCCGCTTGCCACCAAACTTCCCAGACATGAACATTATTGAGCATATCTGGGATGCCTGCCAATTTCCAGTTCAGAAGAGATCTCCATCCTCTCGTACTATTATGGATTCATGGACAGCCCTACAGGATGCATGGTGTCAATTCCCTCCAGCACTACTTCAGACATTAGCCAAGTCCATACCACGTCGTGTTGCGGCATTTATGCGTGCTCCCGGGGGCCCTACACGATATTAGGCAGGGGTACCAGTTTCTTTGGCTCTTCAGTGTTTACAGAATAATTAATATACATAAAATAATACAAGTCATTCTCCGGGAGACATCCAATTTTGATGCAGGGTAATCATACCTCTGTTTGGGCAGTTGTATAGAAAATGGTTAGTAATCACAATGTAATTAATAATCCAATATAGGTTATTAAGATTCGTAATTAATTCCTCGTACTCAAGATCAATTTTCTTACGTTAGACTAACGAGGAGAATCAATAACATGAACCCGAAAGATTTCAATGATTTTTTTTATGATGCTGGAATACCACTTCATCCTGTCGACACTCAATAGTTTTCGAGAAAATCAAGGTAAAAGAACGTGACATTTCATTGTATTGAGATCATGGGGTATCGAAGATGTAGTAAAAAAAATCTTTATATCGTGCATGATATATGCTAATTAGTAGGTTTAAAAATAATAAAAAAAATAGACATCGTGGAATACTGATCCACTGGGCTAATGAATAGTCGCTATGACTTCGAATCATGATGATTTGCGTTAGAATATCGTATTTTTTTTATTTGTCCAACCTTCGTTAACAATTCTTTAAAGTTTCATGTTTTTATGAATTTTTTCATTCAAAGATATGTGCATATTTGAAAGCAATGATGCACAGAACATTATAGTAGGAAAAGTAAAAAACCTATCTTGACCCACAGTATTACTGCTTTTCGTGAAACTAGTTGTGAAATACCTAGAACAAAATGATACGGAAAATTTGCTGTAATCTTTGAAGTATAATAGCAAATCTGCTGTGATTAGTAACCATTCAACTAACATAGAACATTATTGTATGATCCTTCACCACTGTGTACGCGGTAAAGTGATCGGCAAGTTGGACCGCTTAAATTCGTGAAGAAGAAATCCATCTCCACTCGTTGGATACCACGCTTAGTGGAATAGGGAGCCGTTTCGGACAACGGTTCATCTGTGAAGAAAAACACTATTATTCATCTGAGATCAAACCATGGTGACCAATATCATGATCAGACGGTCAACCTCATAATATAAGCAGATATATTTATTAAAAAAAACCTCATAAATGGTTTGAAAATAAAATGGAATAGAGATGCAGTATAATCTTCTCGGGTGTCCAGCCGGATGGTATTGTATAAACACAGCTGGCTCTGCTGCCTTCGTCGGGTTCCAGATAGCTTCTAGATGTTGCAAACTGGCTGTGACTGCCTATACTGAATAGATATGGCTAGAATACGACCATCAATGATTCATTTTCCAAAAAAGCTATTTATGTAGGTAGCTCATATACATTAAAAAAGCGCTGCCTTATATTCTATAGATTTCTTTTGGCCGAAAATTGACGCCATGGAGTTTTGCCTTGATTTTCTGTAAAAAAAAAAAAAAAAAAGCTGATAATTAGCCTTAATCCTTCTTCGTGGCACAGTTGTGATTGGAATACTACCACCATCTTAATATTAATTGAAATTGATGGGACGCAAATTCCAAACTACTATATTGGCTTTATCCGTTGTTAAGTCTTAAACATGAAGCACTACCTCGACAGTAGAAGGCAGCTGTTAAGTGCAATTTCTATTGATAGGGACGTCGGGAAGCCGCTATCCAGAGCCTTCTACGACTTCGAGGATTGTCCGACCCGAGCTCGATGGAGGAAGAACTGAGGACTATTGAGCTGACACAGACGCAGCAACGAGGGCAGGAGGGAGGTCTGCGACACTTGCTATTCCACGCGGGCAACCGCCGGACTCTGCTCGTGTTGTTCGGCTTTGTGATATTGGCCGCCACCAGCGGGATCGTGCCTATCCAGTCGTACACCAATGAGATCTTCCTGCGGGCCGGCTCCAGCCTGGACGCCAACGTGAGCGCCATCATAATCGGCGTGGTGCAGATGCTGGCCAGCGTGATAGCGCCTCTGCTACTAGACCGCCTCGGCAGACGGCCGCTGCTGCTCCTGTCGTTCCTGGGGTGTTGTCTGTCGCTGTTCGCTGAGGGCACATATTTCTACCTCAAGGACGCAGCTGCCAGCGATGTTTCCAGTCTCGGATGGCTCCCGCTCACAGCTCTCATTGTTTTCATGGTGAGTACTTGAAGCAGTCCTCTTTCGGGACGCTTTATATCTGTTTGGTAAGGAATGATTGAGCGCCACTAGGACAATTTTGTTTCGTCTTTGTACTGGACGCTGTTAGGTGCGTCATTGTGATTGTTATTAGAGGTGGGATGGGATTGGGGACTAGGAACAGGAAGGAATTCGGCAATGGCCTTTCGACGGAAGCATCCCGGCATTAGCCTGATATGATTTAGGGAAACCATGAAAAATCCAAATCTGGATTCCCGGACGGGGAATCGAACACGTGTCCTTCCGAATATGAGGCCAGAGCGTTACCACTCACCCACCATGTTCGGTTTTAGATACTATGTAAGCGCACGACGAGTGATACCACCCAAACTTATCATGCTACTATTTACAAACGAAAATTTTCAATTGCAACCTTCAACAGCCCCATAAACTATCTCATATTTCTTCTTTTGAGCCTGGCCATCTAAGGAACGTATAAGATAACCAACTTCATTCACCGTAGTGCTTCGTTTTGTACCCTCCCCGGTTCTTACGCCTTTTTTTTTCTTTCCCCTTTTTTTTTATCACTTTATCCATTTTGTATATCAATACCTGTTAATGGACTTCATTTACCGAAGAATACTTGGTAGAACCATTACACACTTACGAAACTATAGTGCGGGCTTAAGACTTGGGAAGAATCATAATAAAATCAAGTATTAAAAAATATTTCTAATTTATTATCAAATTTAGCATTGGAATTTCAACATGAACGAGCATAATTTTCACATATGCTACCAACCAAAACCCAGTCAACGATTGGGACGATAATTCCCTAGTCGGTTGTTAGTCTCCGACCAATTGTGCAGGCTGGCACAGAATAATGCAGGAAGCTCATTACTTTTTCTCGGATGGCATGAGCATATATAAAGCGGTTACGATGTGCTTGGTGTAAAATACGTCGGTCCTCCCTGCTAATGGTCAGATGTGGACGACCAGAACCTTGACGACCCGTATGCCTGCCCTCACGTTCCAAAGCAGTCCAATATCGAACTACCGTCACATACAAATGCCCCCCAAATCAGGGTACTGCACAATTTGACTAGCAGGCCAAATGGAGACCCACAATAAGACCCCCTTCAAACTCTGTCAGGTGCTGATAACGTTGTCTCACAGGAGTACTCGGCACTCCGTGTCCTTCACAGAGATCACTCAACATTAGAAGCTGTTCACGCACTTTAATGTCCTATCAGGCCTGGCAACAACACTAAACACGAATAACACTAATGCCTCCTGGTGGCCTACTGCAAAGGATTGCAACTCTAACTATTTATATACTCGCCGATGGTGTGTATGTGTACTAAGTTACACTTCTGATAACCTACTTCCAAGCAAGTGGTAAGAGACACGGCCTGATCACTACAGTTCCGACTAGGACGGAATCCAGCTTGTTCAACAGGGATCAGAGGCGAAAGGTTTTAATAAATCTATGGTCGAGAATTCTGAACGATGAGGCTCTTCCCATCCATGGATATGTTAGGAAATACAAAACACGGCTGAAGTCACGTCGTCTTGCCTGGAAGACTGCTGTCAGTTTAACATCTAACACCTTCAGCGTTACAGATAGCTGGACAGCGGAATGGGCATCATCAACACCACAGGGCATAGTGCGTATTACCAATCCCTGCTCCAAACTAGCAGGATTCAACTTTCCACGGTCAATTTGGTGTAAATTTAATCGGATTAGATGTGCTTCAACTCTCCACACCTGGGGCTTGGCAGATTCTCCGTACTGTGACTGCGGTGAGATTTTACAAACTGTGTTACACATTGTGCAGGACTGGCCACTGCGTGCCTTTCCTGGTAGTTTCGAAGACTTAAATTTGACCACGCCAGAGGCGGTGGCCTGGTTGGAGCGCCTCGACGTCACGTTGTAGTGGTTGTGACTGGAGATCCTGTCTCAGTGGCCGGCTGCGGGCATTGTCCGCTGAACTGTGTGTGTATAAGTGTATATATGTGTGTTTACTTATTGTTCATTTAATACAGTATGATTGTTGAATGTTGTAAATGTCATACAACATCATACGCAAAATAAATAAGTTACACTGACATCCGACCACGTCTTCTGGGAGATTTTTTAATATTATTTTTTGTCGTCAAATGTATGTTTAGTGTCTGTGTCCGGAAACATGGAAATTATCGTTTAATAATTGGACCCAATTTCCTTTGTTGACTTTCCAGACGAAAGTCGATAGGTTGATGAGTTTAGGCAAGGTATACAAACCAAGCTGTTCTCCCTTGTTTTAGGTGTTCTACACCGCTGGAGTGGGAGGAGTGGTGTGGGTCGTAGCGGGCGAACTTCTGGCGAGTTCTGTCAAGGGAGTCGCTATGCCCTTCCTGTTCGCTACCTACCTGATCTTCTCCTTTGCCGTCATCAAGCTCTTCCAGGTGATTGCCGACTGGATCGGAATCTACGTCGTCTTTTGGGGCTTCGGGACCTTGTCCTTTGTAGGTTTTTTCTACGTCTTACTGCTGATTCCAGAAACGAGGAACAGGTCACTCGTGGATATCAGTGAGGAGATGAACGTCAAGGCTGGAATGTCTGTGACTGGAGAAAGCAGAACGAATTTAACTGAAAAACAGCCTTCAGCCCCCCAAGTATGAAGAAATAACTGTTTCCATGCGGCTGTATTTAAAAATTCAAATGATAATATGCACCCGCATAGAAATATCTTACAAGAATGGTACATTATAAATCACTCAGGATATTGTTGCTTTAAAAGTACCAAGAGTTAGTTATTCGATATTAATTTATGTATCTTATATGATTTGTAAGATTATTGTTTGACTGCCTGATTGTGATTCCGTTTATGTGGCTTCTATGGAGAAGCAGATTTGGATGGTGTTTTAGCTACCATGGGGTTATCGATTCAGGCGTTACTGGAACATTTATGTAAAATTGAGAACCACCATATTTTGCTTGGCCCTACAAACAAAACTGGTATTAATTAACCACTATATGATCACTTTCTTTGCTAAAGCAGAGTAATTGTAATAGTTCTGTTTTCTTAGTGTGTTCTCCGGTAACAGTAAATTATTTAAGATAACGAAATTCTTGGTTATAAGAATTCGTATAAGAACAATACAGCTTCCAGTCAATATTGGCATTTTGCGATGATCAAGAACGCCGTTGTATTGAAATTATTTTCCTTTAGTGGCACCGCAAACAGAAGTGCTGAAGCCACTAGTTAGGAAAAAAGTGAAATTCTGTAATATATATACATATATATAAGTATGCATGTTCTTTAAGCTGTTTACTGGATGTTATGAATATCCATATATGTATCATTATGTGCTGGTAATACCTAACTGAAGCTATTCGTAATGAGGGCAAAAGGAACAGTATAGTTATAAGCTATCTGATGACTTGCCATTAATATCTGACAGAGTTAACCGTTTACACAAATAATTCTACTTGACTTCCCCGTTATTGTGTTTGTTGTTATAACAATACGAGAAATTTATTGTATAACAGAAACTTACATTTGGAAATAATTCGCGAACTTTCATCCATATCTTATGCCATACTGACAGAAATAGTCAACAGAAAATCAACAAAACCATGAGAAATTAAATTTCAGCTATTATTTTCTCATAATTTTTTCCTAAAAACTCAACAATAAGCAACAGTATTCAAGTAATTAACGTGTGAAAAGATCTGTTAAGCATTGAACTAAATGATAACGGAGAGAAACTAAAACATAATGGTAGACACGTTTTTTAAAAGCGCATAAATGGTCAGACAATGCTCAGTGTTCTCAGATTTTCTTTAGAATTAGGATTCAAATAGGTAATTTTTTAAAAAAAAATCTTTTAGCTATTCGTATTTATAAGACAATATGGCGAATTATTGATATAATAGTGTTCATTCTAATAACATTATTTGATTAAAACGTGTATCTTATCATTTAATTCACGTTAGATGAAAGGCAATACTTTTGCCTATCTCATTCTGAAATCAAGTACATAACAAGTCACAATTTTTTATTGGAAGATATCTAGTCGAGTCTTCATGGCAAAAGAAATTAATAACATATACTGGTTTAGCACAAGTTCTGATTGTAGATTGCATTTTTATTAAAAGTTGGTAATATTTGAAAAGCTAATCAGAATTCGATTGACAATTCACGGAATACAAATATTTTGACAACAAAAGGTCGATAGATTGATCAGTTTACATTTAATATGAATTAAAAAACAAACTATGAAGATAAATGGGGTTTGTAAGCTTCAAGTCAGAGAATAAAGTAACTTAACGATTACATTAGTAATAAATTCGTTTAATGTTTGTATAAAATACGTTAAATTATTCAGTCAGGAAATTTTTTATTCAGTTTCTGTGAATAATGTTGCATACGCTTTAATATTTTTTTGATGCTGAAGGATTGTTTGTAATAATACTAAGAACATGTTGCTTTATGAATGCAGTAAATGTTCATTGCAGCCTGCAATTTGGAAGTTAAGAAGAATTTTTTTTATATATTGTGAAGTTAATAATATTTCGGGGTTCCCAAATGTACGACATGATACCACTGGACTTATACCTTATCCACATCTTTAGTGGCCATAATTTCAATCACTTTCAGTAAAAAAAATAATATATATATATATATATATACTTATTTCATACCTAGAAAATACAGCGTTTGTGTAATCTCCGATATTTATTTTTATACCATCTGAAACCGTATATAGTATCACCTTATAACTGAAAGTTATTTTAAATTGAATCTTTATAAGTTTGGAATAACAAATTTTATTTTGTGTAGAAGGCAGCAAAACGATATCTATGGAACCAGAGAGTAAGGTTGGTAGCAGAATCATTGGATGTGTGACAGAGTGATTACAAAACAGAGGGGAAGGTGGTCAGACTGTTATATAAGAACGGAGTTAAAGTCACTGAGGATTTTAAAATTGCAGAGACAATGAGTGACCGGTTTAGTTAGACAACTAGGGACTATCATCCTGTGACAGGGAGGAATGAATCAGAGGATAATGTTCCCATAAGTATAAATGAAGAAACTACAAAATTTGAACCAGCTAAAAAAAAAAAAAAAAAAAAAAAAACGTAAAGGAGTAGGTGGAGATAATTTTACTACAGACTTATTAAAGATTTTAGGATACGATATTGTACTTTACCTTGAAATTTTATTTAAAATGAGTCGGGAATCTTGCTGCTTACCAGAGGATTGGAAACGAACGATAGTAGTAGCTGTTCATAAAGGGTTCTAGGGCAAAACCGCGACGAACAAAACCGCGACGGACAAAACCGCGAAAGGACAAAACCGCGAATACAGAAAAACCAGGAATACATAAAACCACAAGAGTTCGTAGATTCTTAGCGTTACCCAGGGTGCACCACGAGGAGGTGATCTACGTAACACCCCATTATTTTTTGTATTTAAAAAAATTACACAAAAGCATGAACATTATGGAAAATAAAAATACAATATAGATGGATTATACGAAATATACATCAATAAACCATTAATAAGTTAATATAAATTGTAACAAAATACACAAGCACACTATCTAATAATCGAAATTATGAACTATACCAGAAAGAAATTTCTGTGCATCGCTACAATCATATTCACTAACTAAATTGAAAATCGACTTTGTGACTCTCGCATATGTCATTTTCTGTATTTTTCTATCTCCCCTTCCATATTGCACCAATTTAACCTCCGTCAGATTTTGCTGCTTCTTGAAAGCTTCTATGAGTTTCCAAATTGTAGGATGGCTTGATCCAAGTAATAACCGAAAATAATTGTGCCAACCTTCGACGGAGTTGTTGGTTCTCTCTAACGAATTTTTAACATTCTGGTTTTGGTTCCAAATTTCGATTGGAAATAGTGGTTCTTGTCGTCGATTTCCTCGAAGAATACGTCCAATCCATGTATCATCAATATAATCCAAAAGTGGAGAGAATTCCTCGTCTGCAAACTCCCTATCACAGAGTTCTTCATAAACAGAGATGACTTCTGAAACAGGAAGAAAGGCAATTGCTGCAAGTTTCTTTATCTTTGTTTGAAACGTGATGTCTTCTTTGTCATTGTACTTTTCTTGAAATCCCGGTATTTCCTGAATTTTTCGCCAAATGTACTGTTTAAAATGGAAGAAACATCCAGTAAGTTTCACTCCAGGAAAAGCTTCTGCGAAAGCGTTCATTGCAGCTTTTTCGAAATCCAGCATTATCATTTGCAGATACGATCCAATTTGCGGCTCTATTTCTTGTAAAATTCTTATAAGTCTTCTATATGTCTCCTCCCTTTTGTTTGGAAGTAAAGTGAAAATCGATGGTAGTGAGGCATCTGCTTTAAATCAGTGAATAGTATAAAGCTGGCTGAAAATAAGTGGACAAACAGAGAACGTCCCATCGACAAAAATTGCATTTGATTCTTTCAGAGTTTCTAGGTTTTTTTTCGTTTCAAAAATTAATATACGATCCTCTCTTGGACCACTGTCGTGCAAAAGAAAAATTTCACCGTTTATTTTGTATATTCTTCAGGAATTTGAAGTTCTGTTCTTGATAATGGATTCGGTGGTACTCCTCCAGATTTTTGTCTTTCTCTTCTAATTTCTCTTGCAAGTGAATCGGTGGATGGTAGTGCTCCAGAAACTTCATCGGGCATCCCTGCAAATAATGATGCAAGAACAGTTTGGGGTGCCTCTAATGTGGTTGTAGCCTTTTTCAGCATTTCAAGTCGAACCTCTTTTGCTTTTCTTTTCGCTGGTTTAGCAGAATGATTGTGTAATCCATTCGTTTCTGCAACGTTTGATTGATTTTCCAATGTAACTCTTGCTGGGCATCTTGTACTGTCATAACTGGTGCATCGCCAATATTTTGGAAGACGGTCGAGATTTACTTCTTTCCTTTCTTGCCTAAATGTATATCCTTTATAAACGAGGTTATTTCCCCCTTTGTTATTTTTTACAAACACGAGAGCCATTATTCAGGAAGATACACAATCTCTTCGGTTAACTGACCACCACAGAATGCTTGGATCTGCCATAACGGCCTTGCCTCGGAAATGCCCGAACGTCTCCGGGTTTTGACTTTGGCTGCCGAATTTTCCATTTGCATGCGGGGATTTCTCCTGCGACGGCAACAAAAGATCGTCCAGGCAAATTGTTCGCTCGACTTGAGAAGGGTCAGTTAGGCCGAACCTATCGGAGATAAGCGGGTCTTCCCAGTTACTCCATTGTGAAGGCCATTGTCACTCTTCTCAGGTACACAGAAGCCCCATTAAGCTGCATTCCCACCGCGCGTCGGGTCTAATTCTTTATTAACCTCAACCAAAACAAAATCGTCAAATGCGAAGTGATGACGCTTGACAGAATAATATTTTGGTGCATAGGAGATCAATGAGTGAGGGGATAACTTGTAGATTATAAATTACATATACACAAAATAAGTTACAGTACTCCATAAGAAAGTAACCCTAGCTGCGATCCACAAATCATTTAAAACTGCGTTAGGATAATATTTTGATGCATAAGAGATCAAACAGTGAGGGGATAACTCGTAGATTATAAATTACATATACACAAAATAAATTACAGTACCGTACTCCATAATAACGTAACCCTAGCTGCGATCCCCAAATCGTTTGTCCGTTTCGCGGTTTTGCCCGTTTCGCTGTTTTGTCCGTTCGCGGTTTTGTCCGTTCGCGGTTCTGTCTGCGCGGTTTTGGCCTCGCGGTTTTGTCCGGACACGTCATAAAGGAAGGGTTACAAATAGGGTTGAAAATTACAGGCTGATAAATTTGGAGAGCAAAAATGATGGAGAGATTGATATACAACAGGAAATATGGCCTATTACCA
Source organism: Vandiemenella viatica (assembly GCA_031002005.1). Classification (NCBI taxonomy): domain Eukaryota; kingdom Metazoa; phylum Arthropoda; class Insecta; order Orthoptera; family Morabidae; genus Vandiemenella; species Vandiemenella viatica. Next base: position 65,668,626 of record JARYHS010011408.1, on the reverse strand, counting down.
GATTGATATAAGGGTTATTTGTATTTACCAACTTTTCTAAATATTTTTGCGATTTGATTAAATTTTGGCGCTTAAAAACTTTTCCTACCAAAATTTTAATCTCTGTTCTACGTGTTCAGATACGAGAATCTGGCTTCTGATCGGCTCGATAAGAGATCACAAACTACTTGCCTGTCAACTTGAAAACGATGGTTGTCTTGCTAGCAATGATTCTATGTCCTACTGACAGACGAATCAGAATTAATCATTTATATAGGTATGCATTTGGAAACCACTGCAATACTCATCGTAATTTTATCAATAAAATACGATTACTCAAGTAAATTTATAACAAAATAATCTACCAGGTGCTCAATTTAACAATAACAACAGATTAACTGTGGTAGCTACATCAAATCTATTTAAAAAACGATGTTTATATATATATAAATAAAGACATCGATTCACGTTCAAAATACAAGATTTTACTTACGAGGTAATTGGAAATATTTTTATTATTGCTTCTTTGGTTACTGGCTCAGTGAACACAATCAACATGGAAAAATAAATACTTAACATTCATATTCACTGCGGATAGTATTACCGTTTCACTAATTTTAAGAAGTACTGAACAGGGAAACAATAACTAGTGTTAAACATTCACTGCAAAAATTGAACTATCAATTTTACAGGTTCTGCGAGATTGATTTCCCGGACACCTAACGTCTGTAATAAAGTCGTCTTGGGCTTCCAGCACTTGTGGGACGTTTCGAAGGCGTCTATCTTAGCCCTAATTTTCAACCACAGATGTCACTAATTAAATGTTTGTTTACTCGCTACCATGGATACGATGGAAGACAAAAGCCAAACCAGCGCGATGACTTAATCCACTCTTCTGCTCACTACCTAGGCGAAGTGGTTTCAGTAGCCGGCTTCCTCAGTACAAGCAGAAGAGTAGATGACGTCATCGCGCTGGGTTGGCCTTTGTCTTCCATCGTTTCTGCGGTAGCGAGTAAACAAACAGTTAATCAGTGAGATCTATGGTTGAAAATGAGGGCTGAGATAGACGCCTTAGAGACGTCCCGCAAGAGTGACTTTTTTTACGTGACTGGAAGATCCAGAAAACTTTATTTACTTAAAACGCCGGGATAAACTTCGTTCTTATCTAAAGTCTTACTACAAGCTTTTGGTTACTGAGAAAACTCGAAAGTCGTTATATTTATTTAAAGTGAACTTCATTTTTGAAATTTTTGGTTGCATCTTAATTTTTGGTTGGTGCAATGCATAGAAAGAAGCAGTATAAAAAGAAAACTGTTTTAAAACGCATTAATATACGAGCAGAATCATTTGCCCCAAACAGCCTTCCCTGGTACTCCTCAAAGCAGGAAGTTAATTGAATTATTTTGGAATGATATAAAATGTTAAAATATAATTGACTTAAATATAGGAACTATGTATTTTTATCATTATTAGATAAAAGCATGAACGTAAATAGTTTTATCTTCACTACCGCAATGTGAAAACGTAATAGAATATTAATAATAAGTAAACACATCATTCAGAAAAATAATGATTTTCTAGCTGCTGGTCTGTCACTGTGTATCTCGTCCCCCCCCCCCCCAATTGTCTCCCCACCCACCTTTACCCCCAGTAGCAACAAAGTTTTTTTTCGTGTTTAATTTCAGCCCCCTGTGTACAATGGTTACGTGACTTAATCTCCTCTTTTGAGTTTTCTTTCTCCCTCGGCAGTACGCCTTCATTCTCTGGCTCCCTCCTGCTTGTTCTTCTTCTGAGAATACTCTCCTGACTGGTTTTTCATCGGTCATATCCTTAATTTTTTTTCCTGAATACTCCCTGTTTTCGATGTCTTCCTCCTTGATCCCACACTCTTTCAGATCCTGATAGACTTCTTTCATCCAGTTGAAAGTTGAGGATTTTCTTTGAAATTCTGTTTTCATTCTCTTGACGTGTCCACAGAATGCTAATCTTCTTTTCTTAATTCTGATTGATACCTTTCCAAACTTATTAATTTTCTGCCACTTTTTTTGATCCCAAAATATTCCTTAGAAAGTTACTTTTTTTTCTTTTCTTTTTCTGTGATTCTCGTTTTGTCTAGCTTTCCTGCTTCGTATAAACATTCTGGCTTCTCTACAGCGCTATAGTGCTTGCATTTCGCCTGGTGGGAGAGTAATTTGGATTTGAATAACTTTTAACATTTCCTTAAAGGTATTAACATCTTTCTCGTCCTCTTCATTAACATTGGGAGTCAAAATGTCACCAAGTTATTTGAAATTCTGAGTTCTATAATAAAACCAAATTTTTCTCATTTATAGATTTCTCGTCGTTGAAGTTGTGTGGCTTAGCTCGGCTGCAGCGGGGCATGCTGGGAAGCAGCGGAGAGCTCGGATAGACGGCAGCCTGGACACAAGTTGTAATTAATGGCCGAATTGTTGGTCGGTCAGGCTGCGTACAGCCGGCTAGGCTGCGCTACACTATTCATAGCCAAACAGCGTCGCACTTGAGAACAAGGCATTAATCAGCGAACTGGACCGGCACGGGGAACGCAGGTGTTCCGTCCAGAGGCAATTAGGCTGACCTGAGCAGCAAACATTAGGTTACGGCTTGGTAAGAATGTTTCACACTTACTAAGGAATGGAGCAGCTGGAAACACAGATCATAAAATCTTGGGCAAACACTCTGATGAGTCATATTGAAGTTAGCTCGATACACAAAAAATTGCTTTTCTGAATATAAAATGTTCGAAAACGGAATTATTCAACTGCACAGAAATTTAATATAATACACTAGAATTTATTATAGCTATAAGTTAAAAAATGTAATAAATTAAAGCAGATCTACCACTCTGATTGAAATATTAATTCAAAACGCTCAAAAATATTTATTATGAATTCACTCTTTTTGGAACTTTGCGGGAAGTTGACATTAAAGTCGTTGTAAACGAAAGATAACGGGGGAAATCAAGGAGAGGGAATTCTGCCATTGCCGTTTTAAGAATACGTCCCGTAATTCGCTCGCGTTGTTTTCCGGGAGTTATGGAAAACCAAAAACTGTTTACCTGGACCGAGATTCGAACCCGCGTCTTTACTGATTACAAAGATAAGACTTTCATTACTTTTTGATCCAGGCAACAACATATAATGAAGTCAATGTGAATTAAATGACTTCGCCAAGTTGTAAACCAAAAATAATAGAATCCTCTGACGTATTCCATTTCACTGTTATTATCGGGAGAGGCTGCTACCTCAAGATCATTGAAACGAATAAAAGTTACCAATGTTCCACCTAGTATTTCGTTAAATGATTGGAGCGGTAAGTCTTAGCTACAAAGGGGAAAACGCCAAATATAACGTTAAATACAAAGGAATATTAGAGTCTTTTATTTAGCAGGGGAATGCATTCTCATTTAATTGTGTCAATTTTAGTAGTTAACAAGAAATAAGTACCCATGTGATGGTACGCAACGTATAAAAGTCAATTTATGGGTGAGCTTTGTTTCATGTTGGGCCAAATTAATAACAAAAATCGCAGGCAGCCGTAACAGCCAACATATAACTCTACTTTTTTCTATACGACTAAACATTCTTAATGTTATCATAGTTCAAGAAAGAAATTATTCATTTAATGGAGTAGCAGGAAATCAATTCAACTTACCTAACTTGCTTTTCATGAGAAGCGATTCTGTAAAATTTTCATAACGAACAAGCCCTTTGTGTTAGAGTAATCACTCGTATTTAAAATAAGTAGCTATTAAAAGTTGGGGCAAATTTTCAGTCAAGCGCGGATAAATCTGCTCCCGCAATAAATGTCTTTAATACATACAATACAAATTAATTCGGTTGCTTACAGATTATCACTGCATTTATGAATAAAAGAATTTATACTTGAAGTTTCCGGCATTGCTAAGTTTAATTTTGACTGATTTACGCGTACACTGTTTTTATATTTCTGATGTGAATCATGTATGTCGAGTTTTATTAATTTTCAGAAGTAAACTAAGCATTGATATACGCGAAAAATTCCTAGAACGGTGTGAATTGGTATTCTGTGATACAGGACATCAGTTTACATTTTGATACAGGCTGCATTTCAAACAACATGTGTTATTGTTGCTGTTGGGTAATAGAAACATGTACCATGCGCGCATAAATACATACCCTATACACAAATCTGTCCCTGGAATATATCTGCTTGTTCCAGCATCACGCAGAAAATACAGATTTTTAATTGGTTTTCACAACTTGAAAGCTTGCGGTCCAAGTTAAAATCTGACGTACATGTAGAGACATTAGGATTCATTTATTTAGTGCATAAACTGGCATAACTTGAAAACTGCTGAATAGATTTTGACGAATTTAAAACTGTGAGTTTCCATAAAGAAAGTTGGAAATTAATCTAGGTTGGGGTAAGGCAGAAAGGGGGGTTGGGTTTTTTCAAACCAAATGTAGACAGTAAATTTTTTTGGATGTAGTCTTTTCGGGAGACTAGCCGAGTAAAGAAGGTGCTTCCACACGATATTTCGGCGATCTCAGGCTCCGTTGGCGACGGAGCCTGAGATCGCCGAAATATCATGTGGAAGCACCTTGTTTACTCGGCTAGTCTGCCGAGAAGACTACATCCATTCTCAACGCCGAGAAAGACTTCGTTCCAGTAAATTTGTTTGTTTGTTTTAAAGTATACGTATTCAACGTTGCATGGATATCGGATGAAAATTGTAAGTATGTATAAAGAACAGTGCAAAAAATTAAGGGGGTGGAAAGGGGAACAGTAGCTACGTTTTTATAAAACTAATGTGGACAGTATTTTTCTCTGTGTTTTAAAGTAAACATATGCAAAGTTCCACCGAAATCGGATAAAAACTGTGGGTTTATATAAAAATTGAGTGGTGTAAAGGAGGAAACTGGTGGATTATGGATTATTTTTTGTCAGAAACCTTCTCTATAAAAAAATACAGGAATGTGCCAACTTTCATGGTGATCGCTCAAGTCTATTTATTTTATATACACTGATATGCAAAAACGTTATGACCACCTATTTACTAGCATATTGGTCCACCCTTCGAACGCAATACAGCAAACGATTCGGCGTAACATGGATTCTACAAGTCCTTGGTAGGCTTTCAGAGGTATCTAAAACCAGATTTCTAAGCACAGGTCACAAAATTCCCTTAAATTACGAGCCAGTAGTTTGGCAACGGGCATCCCGGAAACGGAGAGGCTAGTTGGCTGTTCACGTGGTAGTGTAGTGAGCAGCTATGGATAGAGTTTGTAGGACGGTTAAACCACGACTAGGCGACAATATGGTGGACACCCACGTCACATCACAGAACGTGGAGGTCGGAGGATTGCCTGCTATGTAAAGAAGGATAGGGGGTGATCTGTGGCAGAATTGCGGATTAATGGACCACTGCGTACTGAATTTGCAGTCACACACACACACGACATGTGGCCTTTACATAACAAGACGTATGATTTGCTATCAAACTCTGATATCATTATTCTCGAGCGACTATTCTTTTTCTACAGCAGTTCTTTGCCGAACTTAGTTTCCATTTGGCTGGAAAAAAGATAAGCGGTTATCTTGTTAGTTGAAGTGGCTACACTGTGGTTTAGTGAAATGCAAGTTATATTCTATGTGTACAGTGAAATAAAAGGAAATAGTTTTCATTGAGCAACTAATTTAAAAAAATGAGAAATGATTGCTATTAAATTATTAAGATTTAACAGGATATGTGTAAGATAAAATTTGCCCAAATTTCAATAGACTCTTTGAAAATTTTTTAAAACTCCATCTGACAGCTTCATTCCGAACTTTTTCAATATACCAAGTGAAATGTCTACGGAAGTAGACGTTAAGATCGTCTTTTTTTATTACTATTGTTTACTCTGGATGTGTATATTTGGAGTTTCGTTAATAACAGTTCATATCAGGACGATAATTGGGTTCATCGTTCGTGTGATGGCGTATATCATAGTGAAAAGTTGGCTCGTATTTTCCAACATTATGTCATGACTAGAAACGAGAAACCATAACCTATTTTCCCCATCTGATATCGTACGTAATTCCTAGCAAGAGGAAAAGGAGAGAAAAAAAGAGGAGACAAAATAAATAATATTTTTTGTGATTATTATTGAAGGAATAATTTAATATTTTGTTGTTATTGATTATAGTTTTACTAATAATGGTATTTGAATTAGTGTAGAAAATTAACCAGTTTCTTTTAGTATTTTTTTAAACCTTTTAGGAATCCGTTTTGCCACACCTTCTCCAGCTGTTTTTAATGTTGTAGTTATGCTGACCTCGTTCCTAGTCAAGAGGTGATATCACTGATGGGATCTTATCTATTCAGTTAAGTGTGCCATAACATGAGAATGTCATTATCACACGGCACAGCGTAGGATACACATATGACACTGACCGGTCTCTATCAGGGTTATGGTCGTGGCCACATATCACATATCTCTTGAAGCGAAATGAGCATCTATTCTTATGTAACACGCGGGAAGCACCGGGAAAGAGATAACTACAGAAACTCAGAACGTATTTGATGGTGTTAAACTTGATTCAACTAGTTCAGATTTTGTTTGTATTGACTTCTCACGATCCAGCATATATATTTAATTAAGAATCGAACACTATATTTGTATATTTCTGAATTTAATTTATGTGGTAAAATTGTAATTTATTCCTACTTCAATTATATACGGCTGTGGTAGGATAACATTGCAATGGTAAGCACGAATATCTGATATTTGAATTAATTGAAACTTCTTTGAGATCTGTGTGCTTGGTTTCTGATTAAAAGAAATACAGACTGTATGCATGGTATTTAATAAATTATTCCAAGTGTATGTTCGTGTTTCATGATACATATTTACTAGACAAGAGCACTAATAAACAAAAGTTCAAGAAATTATGTATATGTTGACAACTCATAATATTTTGGACTGATGTTTCATGAGTTTGTAATCAGTTTTAATTACTGAAATATTAGAAGGTAGGAGCAGATGATGAATAATCGTAAGTAGTTACCTACAGAATTTAACGTCTGATTAATAATTTTAATGTTACGGAACCTTGCAGGCTACAAACTAACACTTTTTTTCTCCAAATATGCACCGTCCTCTTGTTCTGTGTTTGATTTTTCACTGGTTGGTTACTACAAGTTCAAAGGGCTTATCTTTGTTTAAAGCATACTTTAAAGTATTTTCGACCAACGACTTAAGCATTGTATGATAACTCCTTATTTGAGAAAGTCTCTTCTCTCACTTCTTTGTCATACATTGCAGTGAAATGTAAAGAGAATAGACTTGACAATAACACGATCCGATAAATTCTGGTGTTTCTTCTTTATTAGGTTTGTGGCACATCGTCTTCATTTTGCTATTATACAAATCAATAGATTTGATCAACCTTTCTGCCTTACCATCCTTACATTCTTTATCATTCCTTCCTCTATCTCTCCCATTGCTTCCGAACTGTTTGAGTGTTCTCACTGATTCCATCATTTCCGGAAGTCATTAATAATTTTTTTTTGTCTCACGTAAGTTATTTTTTTAACAATATTTAATTCGTAATCTATAATGTGTCAATGGTTACCGACCATTGTTTCCTTGATTTTATCCACATCCTTTGGTTTATTTTCATGATTTCTACGATGACTTCAATTGCTTCCTTAATGATTTCCTTACACCGCTTATTGGCTTCTCTAATGTCTCGAATTTCATTAAAATCAGCCCAAATACTGTTCATCATGGAACTTTCAGCTCCTTCTCTGCGAATCTCAAGATCTCTTCCGATCGTCGGCCGTTCCGTAGTCTACTGTTCAATAGCACTATGATCTTTATCATTGATTTATTTAACAGAAGCCGCTCAAATACTAACTCAGGAATTTCTTATAGTTTAGGTAAAAATTGGGAAGCACTGGCCAAACAAGTAAAAGAAAAATTAATCACATTGGCAAACACATCTGATATTTTAACTACCGTAAAACCTTCGAAAAATCAGTAAGTTGATAAAAGTTATAAACAAAAACACAGAAATAAAGTTACGTCACACGAAGAGAAAAACGAGGAAATCTTATCAAACTGCAAATAGTACGTCAGCCAAAATGATACCAACGTACAGTAAAATCACACCCCTAGAGAAACCAGACAAATAAAATTCTGGATGAGAAATAAATGACAACCACCAACGTTATTGATCTCGACTGTGTGACATTGTTCTGCAAACACTCCACTATCTTGAGGGATTAATCTTGACAGAATGCAACGGAGCGCGTGATCATCTTTACAGCATCCCGGTGAGGAATGTCCAGAATGCAAAGCAACGAGTCCTCAAAAAGCTTCTGCATTGTTTGATTTTAACATTTAAAATAATTTGAGCGAATTAAAATATTTCTGGCTGAGTATACGTACAATGACGTTAGTAATGTCTGGCCTAACATGCAATTTGGATGAAGTGAGTTGACTGAGCGGTCATTTTGACATGGGTTTGTACAGCTGAAGAGAAAGTTTTTCTCATGATAATTTGTCTACAGAACCTTTTGTTCAAATGAATCGATTAAAGAAGATATAGCTGAAACAGATATTGCGCAAAGTTCATTGCGCAACTTAATTATTATCGTATTTTAAAGCGTTCTAAACGCGATTGTCACCTCTGATGTCTGCAGATTAGCGTTTGACGCTACTATCTTAATTTTAAAATAATCTCCTCACTTCAATTTACATGATCCTAGTTTGACAAGTTACTGTTTTACCTAATGAATTAGCTTGGGCGTCGATCTCATTTTTAGTCTGATGCCTGATACACATTACTTTTGAACAGAGCACGGAAACTTTAACCATTCTTGGTGGTGATGGGATCTGTCAATTGATTTTTTTTGTTTTTTTGTTTCTTTTCTGGCTTCTTTGCGAAAAACTTTCTAATTCCTTTTTTTGTAAGGCTAATTTAATTTGATCAACGAAACAGTCGTAAAAATCTTTAATTTACAAATACTACTCAACAAAATAATTATTTTTAGTACTGTTTTACTGTCTAAAAGACTTTACAGTAAAGGCTTAATATTTTCGTATTAGATTGGTGTTTGAGCCTCAGTTTGTATGAGTAACGTAAAAAGGTAAAGGTCACGGGGGTTCCTACGTATCCTGATGTTTACCGTACGATTCGCGGAGGAAGGGCTCCGCATTCTCATAACAATCATTAGTTCAAGACTGGATGTGATGGGGTTGGCACCACGCTCCGGCCGTTCTTTACCTCCCCGCGGAGGTTCTCCCACGGTACTCATTGGATAGCAGGTTGAGTGGGCCTGGGGAGCCGTTCCGGACGTTTAGTTTCGAGGAAGAATCCTCAGCTTCGTCGGGAATCGAACCCCGATCGACCGTGTCGCAGTCAGACACTCTACCGCCTATGCTACGCGACCACCCTGTATACATAACATACATGTTAATATTCAAAGAACACGCCAAATTATTAAGCAAGCAATAACAAGTTTGGCTATAACGCATTAAATACGAGGCAGAAATTATAAGTGTCAGATTTATATAGTTAATACTTTTATGGTCGTGATATCTTTATTTGATTATAACAGTCACAATAGCATATATTGCAGAACAGTTAACATAGGGAAGACAAAATCTGTGCCATTCCTTAACTAAATTTTTTTTTCTATTCTCATGGGAATAAGGAACATACCACTGTGGTGTGGTCAATACGATTATCAGGCACACATACGTCAGTGATATAGCAAGTTACGTATGGTCAGTTTTCATTGAATCCTCAACAATCGGCTATCACTTTGTTAGCAAGGTTTGTGATTACTACTCGTACTTGACAGACTGGTAGTTACTGTGAATACCTGAACGAAAGATTAGCAAAAGAGAGAGACGAGAGAGAGAGGAATCTTGGTGAATTTTAGATATCATTAATTTTATTTTCCAACATACTAAATTTCTTGAAAAATAAACTATAGTGAAGAAATATTTGATTTCATAGTAATATGCTCTGATAAGTTACTTCTAATTATAATCGTCTTCTTTTTCAAAGCATGTTAACTCACGTTTCCGAATTGTGACCCCCGCTTAAGTGATTCTGAAAATATAGTTTCAGTGCTGTATTGCAAGTGTCTCATTGCTTATCAATTAAACGAACTCATGCTTACGAACTTTCAACTTACCCTTCGTGATCTCATTTCAGCTTGAATTCTAGTTTACATTTTGTCAAATTATTGTGCTTTTGTTATGACGCCGAATAATCATGTACTGTACAAAGGATACAAGCAACTACGTTCAAATCTTCAGTGGAGTTGACAGAAATGTAAGAGCACAAGCAGGAGTCATGGTCATGGTACATAAATCACTTAAGTCAAAGATAGTACTCTATACATTCTGGAATGAACGGATAATAGAAATAAGACTAAAAATCCAACGTGGTTTCTTGACAGTTGTGGGTGTTTATGCTCCAGAACAGGGTAGAATGGAAGAAACTGACAAGCTATACACAAAACTTCAAGAAATTCTATATAAAATCAATAAACATGACTACCTTCTTTTAATGGACGATTTCAATGCAGGGGGTGGAAATACAAGAATAGAGAGTAAAATAGGACCACACGGAGAACCAGCAAAAAATAGCAATGGTCAAAAACTGATCGACACAGTAATCTACCATAAGTTCTACATATGCAACACACTTTTCCCACACAAAGACTCGCACAAATACACTTGGTCCGCTAGAGGCCAAACATCAATCATAGATTACATTATAACGAATGAAAAACTGAGAAAACTGATACTTGACACAAGAGTGTTTAGATCCTATGAGATTGAATCAGACCACCACCTCTTGGTAGGTACAGGAAGATTTCCACCCCGCTGGCTTAACAGCAACGCTAAGAAACAAGAAATACATAAGTCAAACCAAATGTCCTACAGAGTTGAACTCTTACAAGATCAAAGCATCAAATGGCTATATAAATTTTAATTTCATATAAAGTATTAAAATATTCGGTTTGTAACGTAAAATTCTGATTGAAAAATCTTTATACTGAATGTTAATCCCATATATCGTAGAAGATTTGCTAACGAACAATGCTTATCATTACGGAACATAACAACCACCCTCCATTTATAATTAACTTATTAAACAAGCTTTTCATAATGCACCAAAAAATGTTGCAATTAATTTTTAACTCCGCCAGTAAAGAAATGAAATTCTGTGAACAGTAGGCTATTACAACTAGGTAGTTCCAGCAGCGTTTGTTTCCTTTTGTGCGTACCTTGATGTGCTACTTGAGGCGTGCTCAATGCTTATGCCCGGGCGTTTGCAGCGGTGTCGCCGTTGTTACGAGGAGCCCCTCACACAATACCGGTGTTCCTCCTAACCTAAGCCACGGCAGTAGTCTCCTGCGAGAACTGTTGTTGGCGGGTGTTCACCCGTGAAGTTTGTGAGCTGGAGAAAGACCGCGAGCACGCAACGACCCCACTGTTTACCAGCTACAGTGATTCATTCGAAAGGTACACTTTGGAAAAAAAAAAAAAAAAAAAAAAACAAATGTGAAAGATTTATACATTACCAAAATTTAAATTTCAGAACGAGTATAAATGACGTAATTTTCAAATACTGATGTGCATATTTTAGAAATAGGATTTTGTGTTTTATGATTTACCTCAGCCACTACGCCATTTCAGAAACAACTATGGACAGTCAACAATAATTTGAGTGAAACTATTATAGAGTTGGGATTAACACTTTTATTGTATAGATGGTAACCAAACAAATAGCCTGTTTTTGTCAATATTTTGTTATAGTCTAATTCAGCAGAGTATAAATAAAAATTCCAGCGTAGTAAATTAAAATAATTTCACCCACAATTAAATTCTGTATTTTATTAGGGCTAACAAAGTGACTTTTTTTCTTTATGGTTTTATGTCTTGTCAACGTTGAAGATACTAGAGAAGGGACAGGACAGGGGACAAGGAACAGGAAGGATTTGGTTATGGTCTTTTGAAGAAAAAAGCTCGGAATGATTTCGAGCAATCATAGATAAACGAATTCTTGATAATCGTAATGAAGATTCGAACCCTCGTCTTCCCGGATGCGTGACAGGAGCGTTATTGTTCACAGCACCATGCTCGACAATTTTTTCTTTCTTTTTCACGTAGTTACTTTACTTTTTGATGTCCACAGTTTAAAAATGATAACTTTCTGATTGAATGCGGCATGGAGCAGTAAAAAGATATGACCTTCTGTAAATGACTGATTTATTTCAGCAGTTTTTTAGAACACGTAGTTTCTCATTAAAACAGTTTGGACCTCCACAGCAGTTTATTTGTTTGCACTAATTATTAATTCCAGTTATTAATAAATCGTTATTACATAGTCTTGTTCGACTTCAGAAAAATGTGCAGTGCATTAGCTGCTACATTTTATGTGTGGTATTTGCAGTTATCCATTCTAAAAGATTCCACTTTATACATATATATGATACAACTAAAGGCCACGAGCTTCATTTCATTCAACAGCAAAATAACTAAATAATAACTTAATGTTATCGAATGTAAGTTAAATTCTGTTGAGTGTAGTTGTTTGATTTACACCAAGACAGTTACTATATTTTTGTAAATTCTACACGGAATTATCGGTTATTTAAAAGTCTTATTGTTTTAGTTCCTTCTATCACACTTTCTGTCGTTAATTGACAAATATATTGAAATTGTTATTATTTAAAAAAAATTCGAGTGAATGTGGGCCTCTTCATCAAAGTAGGACAAAAATGGTGAAGAGTTCCCAACTAGGAAGTGAAAGAGTATATCACCGTTGTTGAAATACCTTTGTGGGCAGGGAAATGATCTTGATTTCTTCTCTTTAATTATTTAGTAAATTTTGGCCCGAGTATTTGGTAAACATTCGCCAGTTATTTTCTACTCCTTTGAATGTAATAATAACAAGAAAAAATAATAGCTTTTGGATTCCAGAAAATACTGACCACGATCTTACTGGCATACGAAAACTACATCGCCAGGTCATATCATCCAGTACCATATTGTGCGCCTTCTCGGTGTGTTAATCTGTGTTGGCCGTCACTCACGTGGACCATCATCAAGAAATGAACGACCATGTTTAAACTTAAATACTTTATTCGCTGTTGAAAATTAAGGAGCAGGCAGACACCTCATAAATCTTTATTAATTTACGTTGGCGATGAACTGTTCAATATGAATAATTTCATGATTCCACTATATCTCTGTTTTTCCTTTTCAAAGAGACACCCATGAGACTTATAATTTTATAAGCCATATAAAAAAAACAACGTCACAGATTTAATTTGTAAGAGTGATAAGTATACCAACAGCATATTGTATTGATACCAGTGTTATTTCTGTTATAGGTTTAGTACCTTTCACCGTAACATCTTATACCATGATGCTACAAACTGATTGAGCTCGTTTCTCGTATTAGGGTTGTCCTTTTGTGTGGATTTAGTGAAGGAGCAACAACTCAGTGTAGGCAACCATAGCAGTTTGAATAAATAGAACCAAGATATAAGTTCATCCAACTTAAGTTCTCTTCTCAGTTTAAATTTATAGGTAAGTAGCGACAGATGCATAGAATAAAAATTAAATGCCTACGTCTGGCAACAGTAATAAAGAAATTATTTGTAACTGCTACAGTGTTAGGACAGTGGTAACACAATTTAATTAAAATATTTGGTTATAATTTTTTTTATATATAAACTAGTGAAACTGTCGGTTTCTTTTTAAAAACTTCCACTTGGGGCAAGTAAAAGAACTTATCGCAAACTATCAGTTGGTAATACTAGGCACAATTTTAATGGTGACTGTATGTTCATATATTCTTAGACTTCCGCAAAATGTATTTTCGATGCACTCAAGGCTACAGATTTGTTATGATACAATATGCCAATTACTTTGTCTCTTTCAGGATTTTTTGCATCTAAATTTGGCAACTCAATGTTTAAACTGAATTTTAACAAGTCTGTATACTAAAATTGATCACAATGACGTAAGAAATAAAAAAATAGCAGTAATACCTACGTGGTGTGAATTCTTAAAAAAAATCCTGAGTTACTGCGTAAGTATTTATGCCAGCGTTATAATGATCTCTCTCTTTCTTTATTTCTTTTTATCAAACGAGAGTGTTTCAGCGTGAGGATCGTTACGTAGTTCGAGTGTATTTCTGGACGCAGAGGTTTCATGAGAGCCATTTTTCGAGGTCGGGTGGTTGTAACTATCCGTAACGGCCTCAGGCAAAGGTTAATGCTGGCACGAAAGCCAGCATAAAGGTCCTACAGATCGTGTGCTGCGGGCTACTTGCTCAACAGGCGCCGTGTTGCTAAGCGAGGGTTCCTGGTCATTATATCGTGTTAAGAACACACTGACGGTTGAAATTCATTTCTTCTGAAAATGAGGTCCCACACAAAATCTTATTTGTGGACTGTTTGAACTTAGGCTCTTGAATGTTAAATAGATATGATTTTTGACACACGGATGTAAGATACTCTACATAACACAGAGAGTAAAGTTCTGCACCATGCGATCAAAACATTCAATTTTTTAGGGCCCAAAAAGTGGGATAGCCATGTTTTACACTTAACAGCTGACTAACAGAAATGTATTAGAGCTAATACGTCTGCAGTTTATTATAAATAATCACCGGTTTTGTGGTTTGTTGATATTAATACTCCATGAGCCACGGCACCAATAATGAAGAATCTGTTTGACTTATAGAAGTTCCCATCGCAGTATGCGATTCAGAAATAACGAAATATATCGAAAAAACTAATTTTGCTTGCACGAAGCCTCAGTCACAGGTGGGGAAGTCATTCTATCGAGGAACGAAAGAATATCTTGAACGATCTGTTAGCTATTTATGAAGAAACAGACTAGTTGCCATTGAAAGCCTTCTGGTAATTATTGATTTTAATTAAAAAGTCACTTATTGAGCACAAACAATTATTAATAAAAGAAAAGTTTACTTGAGCCGCGATCGCCAGGTTTAGGTACACAGCATTTCATTTAAAACAGTGAGTTACACATATTACAAGTCTCTATCATCCACTTCACCGAAGTTTTCACAATTTCTACTACTAGACCGAAAAATGTTCCCGCGTCAGACCTTCAACTGACGGAGGTCAAAGACTCACTACTTATACAAAGAGAACATCACATTTACTGACGACGCCGACCACAGATATTACTGTATGGCTCAGAGGTATGTTATGTTACACATGTTATTATTTTAGCATATACCGACGCCTATTCAATAAGGAAATCACATAATATCATACAAATAATACTGGTCATTCAACTTATCAGGTGAAATCACTGCAGCAATAACTGAAATATACCTACTTACTGAATATATCCGGTTATACTGAAACAAGTAAGTTAATAAAAAGTTGAGATAGATTCATGTGAAATTTTTTAATAATAAGGAGTTTTGGTTAATATTTGTATCATGGGTCGAGTATACAATGTATGTGAATAAGAGGTAGTCCTTACTCAGGGATCCACAAATTTTTGTGGCGGAGATTGCGTTGCACCAATTTTACTGTGTCAACGATTATGGATGGGAAGCGATGTACTGGATAAGACAGGACGCGCTCACAGACCATTCTCTGGCATTCACCTGGAATCATATAGGAAAATGATGAAAAACCCAGATCAGGACGGCAAGAGTGGTTTCTGGAGACCTACTCCTTCGGATTCCAAGTTTTCTCCCTCGATAAATCCTTCCTTTTCTATTCCCTAATCGCACGTGACAAAAATTAATATAGGAAAGAATCGGTTAAAGCCCTGATTTCTCTTATTTTCTCGGTTATTCCTAGATATGGATATTGTTGTAGTAAAACGTGCTTGCTGTCATCCTTAATTAGGTCTGTCACGAACTTTTCAACAACTACGACGTTCCAGACCTTCTCAATCCAGCTCCTTCAGCACCGACCTTACGTTTTTCTCCAGCTATATATACCTCTCAAGAAATGGGGCAGCTGTATTTTTGAACCTTTTACAATGCATGCATTAACTATTTTATATGGAGACCCCATATAGGAGAATAATGTTCTAAGTGAGGTCGCATTAGTGCACTGAATGCAGTCGATATAACTTTTTCCTCATGGCTGAATTTTTTAGTTCAATGACAAAAATTAAACTTTCTGTTTTCATTTAAAATCTTCGCATTTATTCTCCATCAAACTTGAAAAGAATCCCTGCATCAAATCTTTTAAAGTTATGAAATCAAGTTGTTTTTGCAAATAGTAAACGCATGTAGCAGATATTGGATGAAAAATGTAAACATGAAGGTCGAGGAGTTCCTACCGCTCCTGCCCCTCCTGCCGCTTCCCGTAGGATTCACGGAGGTAGAGCTCCGCACTCCCATTACAACTGTTGGCACTGGAGTGGATGTGACGGGGTCAGCGCCAGGCTCCGGCGATTCTTTTTCTTTCCGCGGAGTTTCCTTCACGGTACTCACTGGACAGCATGCTGAGTAGGCCCAGGGAGCCGTCCCTGACGTTCAGCTTCGAGGAGAATCCTCGGCTTCGTCGGGGTTCAAACCCCGCTCGTCCTGGCCGTGGTGGGGCGCTCTACCGCCTGAGCTTCCCTTACGCTCCTATAAATCCATGAGAGTTTTCTAATTTCATAGCTTAGGCTCAAAATTATAAAAGCTCCAATGATAATACGAAACGTTTCCAATAACTATTAAGAAGTTTTGTTCAAGCACCTATGGTACACGTATTTTATTTTTACGAAACAATCTGCGAAAATTTCTCATTCCATTCCTCGCGAATATTAAAAAATAGAGGGTTTTCTGAAATATTACTAGCTGTATGAAGAACTGAAAAAGAAAAAGACGACAATTTAAATGAAACAAAGAGGGCTTAACGCTATGTAATCTACGTTAGCACTTCTCTCTACTTAAGAAGAATTATTAATTGAGGTGCACAATGTATTTATATTGTTTCGGGACTAAGTAGGTTAACAAATAATGTTCTTGGAGTAATTGTGAGCAGAAATTGCGTATAATGGCAGTCTTCCTATAATTGGTATCTTCTGTCAGATACATTTTAGTGAGAACTTTGCCACTATAAATTAAATAAATGAAAATTTAAAAAAATAGTAATTTTTTTTAGGATAAAGTTTTCCTTGTAACTGATAATTAATTTAACTTAAAACTGAAATAATTGATACTTCTCGTCGTAATGTCGAGGTAGAAACCCATCCTAAGTTATAAAACACTTGATACATGGGATTAGTCCAGATCGCGACCCACTGGTTTTGAGATTTTGTATCACATTTGAATACGAAGATAAATATTTTAGAATACGGATTACAAGACTGATGAAATGTGAACTTTTACAATGATACTAAAAATCTAAGAAGCTTGTTGTCAAATGAGTCTCATGATGGGAAATAGTACAGTAAGTTAATTGGACGATCCGTTCTTAATCACACAGTCTCCATTTAACTGCCAAAGTAACTGAACTATACTTCTGCCAATTCCACTATACGATCCTTAGTCAGATGCATTGTGGATGTCTCTCTACGTTTAATAATAGTTACTACAGTATTACTGCTTACCTTTTTATCATTTAATAGACAGTTTTAGTATATAAACCAATGTACCCAATGTAATATGACGCGCTGTCGCCACGTTACAAGGTGCATTTTTATTATATATGTAATAATATAAGAGTAATTTACATAAATCTTGGGTGACCACCTAAATAGATTTTTGTTGTAGTTTTATAAAGTACGCAAGATTCCAAGTGAGGACTGTTGTGAAATGGTGAACATACAGTGTATCTTGGTAAAGCGAATATTAAAGAATTGTTGGGCTATGTAGGCTTGAAGCTAATCTTGGTCTTCCCGGAGCATGGCGACAGGACGTCGCGGATTTGGGGTTTTGCCGGACCACACACTCTGGTCCCTGGGGATGGGTCACTCACCCGGCGGGAAAAGCCTGCCGCCCGTCACCCCCTCACCCAGGCGAACTTATCCGAATATGTCCGACCTCTGTTAGATATTCTGGGCGAATCACATATCGGGAATATCACGTGACATTAGGTGCCGACCTGAAGATCCAATCCAAATGAGCGTATAACTTAAAATCCTGGGAATTTTTGTTTTATGTGAGCTTCGAGACTGCAAAGGGGCGGAGCGAGAAGTTTCCTCGTGGACCGAAGAGCGAGGAGCTGGACATTCTGACTTCGATCTTCGAGAACAAGCTATGCGAGTCTAGTCTGAGGTTGACTTGGAAAGTTGGCTTCTCTCGCCAACTGCCGTTGTACGATTTCTGGCTGCCAGCTTGCCTTGCTGGAGCAAGCTTATCACAGCAACACAGCCGGTAATGCGATGATGCGCATTGTCAGACCAGAGATGCCTATAGCCGACTTGTGAGATAATCTCACATATCGTGGGTCCGCTACAGTCACCGCAGACATCAGACGCAGGACTACAATGGTAACTTATTACGACCAAGCCATCTGATTGTGCATTCCGTGAAACAGAACCCGTAAGCGACTTTGAGAGGATAGGTCCATGTTCTCACTTTGTAATTGTAAAAACCCATGAGCTAGCGGCATAATTTGCCAGAACTAGTTATTTTCGAATGATATATTGTTCATTCTGGCGCCCATGATTTTCTTTTTAACTGTAAAGTCACAGTATTATGATACCTTTGTCTGAGGTCGTCATAACTTGTATTTTTCATTGTTTCCAATTGTCATTATTTCTTGCATTTTGATTCTGAGATATATTTAAAAGTAAATATACAATTGTTTGCTTGCTCATGACGGCTAATTGTAACTCTGAGCGTTGCTTTTATGATTTTGCCAATTTGTGTTAATGTTAACGGTAAATTCGCTCAGACTTGTAATCGCCAGTGATAAGAAAATAAATGTCATATTGTGACAATTTTTCCTAAATTCCAACTAACGTCGAGATTCTTGCAAAATTAATAAATTTTCACTCCTTCATAACAATTAAAATTAAAAATCCACAATTATTAATCATAAAGGTATGAAAAATAATTGTAATATAGTTTGCCCACCAAGGCACCCACCACACCAAGGAAAAAATGTTTCAGACAATAATTCGGCCTGATTGATCAAATTCTACAGGAGACCTAATTTCTCGGGTGAGAAGAAATCAACAGGGAGGAAGCCTCGTGTTCAAGTACTCAGTCAGATTACGATTTATTACTGTTTTCGGAATACTTGCTATCTCTTCAGTTAACTAAACTGATATTTTTCTTTTCATCACCGTTTAATTTAAACTATTAAAAATTTCTTGAGTGATTGTGTCTTTTGGCGTACCTAAAAAGTAAAAATTTTGAGTCGTGATTTTCTATTACTTTTAAATACAGCAGTTTTTAACAGCACTGTATTCACCATATATTTACGTACGCCCTTTGGTGACCTCCCTCTCAGGCACAAAAATTTAATCAAAGCGCGAATCTTTTTCTAATTCATTTCAGATTAAACGGACTCCTCTTTCGCCTGCAGCAGCTCATATAAAAAATAATAATGGCAAGTTCGTGGATGTTGTAACATTAGGATAGTACTATACAAATGACTAAAAAATTACATTCATATTTTACAAAGCTGCCCATTTCGTATTTTCTCTCCATGTCTTTCGTTTATGAAATGACCCACGAATAAGATAAATGGGAGTTGCATTGAAATATGTCTGTAATTATGGAAGTGGAATTAGTTTTACAGATTTTGGACTGTGGAACATACGAAAATAGTTGAAAATATATTTTCTTGTTGTATAAAATACAATATGCCTCGTCGACGTCTAGGTCATTAGAGGTGGTAAGGGATTGAGGACAGTGAACGGGAAGGAATTCGGCCGTGGCCTATTTGAAGGAACCGTCCTGGCATTTGGCTGGAGTGATTTGGGGAAACCATGGAAAATCCAAATCTGGACGGCCGGAGGGGTATTCGAACCTGTGTCCTCCCTAATGCGAGGCCAGAACGTTACCACTCACCCACCACGCTCGGTATATGTACCCCCCAGTGTGGTCACGCGCGATATAGCGGCGTCATACTGGCTCACGGAGGTGCAACGGGACCAGTACCGAGTCGCGTACCGGCGTGCCCGACTGCGGTCCAACCACAATCGAGGCGAATGCCGGATCAGTCACCAATACCTGTCTCATAAACTTAACATTTCACAAACAAAAATTTACATTTACCACACACACCACATAATTACACCTTTTACTGACAGCGCAACATTCCTCCAATGGGGTAAATGCTACGGATGTGACTGCTCTGATTCTGTCACGAGTAGGGCATACGTCCTCCCACCCTGACATTTATACAGCGGACATCTGCGTGGTACGCCAGGGCCGATACGAAACATATAATGTTCATTAGTACCTTGAACAAAGAAGCTTCGCCGATTGTGTTGTAGTATCACGGTGACTTCAACTCGACCAGCATTGTAATTGCGCTGTTTAGGTGGTTTTCTGTATTATGATTTCAACTTTTTGTTTCTGAAATATACTATCCTTTCATAACAGAAGTAACACAGCATATACTGTATTATTACATGGCTTTTCAGCATTTGGTTTGGTTGTTTTTTTTTTTTTTTGCTCCATGAAATTTAGAAGACACATTTGTGAAACTGTTATCATTTCGTGAACGAAAATTTGAGAAGGAAAGTACCGCATTTTGCGGATTACAAGGCCAATGCAGTGTAGGTGGCAATCGAATACTTGATACAGTAGTACAACGATTTTTGCTCCTTTTCCTGTCTTCCTTAAGACGACGTGTGTGTCTGACCAGTGGTAAGAAGGAAGTTAAGTTTACGTACAATAGCATCTTAGGGTTTTTTCAATCTATCTGGCAAATTATCTGTTGATGTTATCTAGTAAATAATTAATGTACACTGGTGTGCAAAACTTAAGGATGAGATGGATAAAGTAACATAACAATTTAATTTCTAGATGGAAATAAATGAAAGTGCGCTAACATGTTACCAGATGTCTCCCAAACGTGCACGAAAAGCTGGACGTTTTATGGAATGAGGTGAAATGTGTCTGGCCACGTAACACGAGGCGTTTGAAGCAACGGGACAAGACACTGTGAGTCAATAAACGAGTTGTTATGGTGCACTGTGGTGGTGTTCTTCGTTACCACATGGCCCAGGGACAACATCTGGGTGACTTCAAGAACGATCCGGAAACTGCAAGAAAGACGAAATTTAACGTGAGTAACCCGGGAGTTTGGGATTGTTCACAGCATTGTTTCATTCTCATAGGGAGCATTCAGAACCACAGACACTGCTGTCCGAAGGAAAGGAGGTGGCCAACCAAGGTGGCCAACTACAGCAGCAGATGGCCGCAACAGGCAAGAAGGAACCCACGTCAAACAGTCGGTACAAATGTAACCACACTTAACAGGACTGCAAGGCACGCAATCTCCCGCTCCACACTGACACAGATTACACAGGGTTGTTATGTTTTCCCGACGACCATTACGTTGTGTTTCGTTCACACCCGCACATTGGCGACACCGTTTTCGATGGCGCTATTAGCACCGGGACTGAACCGACGAGGAGTGAGGTCGTGTGCTCTTCTCAGATGAGAGTAAATTTAGTTTGAGTAGTGATTATGGATGTATCCACACTGGCTAGAGACAGGAACACGCAATACACCCAGGGTAAATGTCGTACAAGATCGCTTTGGTGGTCCAACTGTTATGGTGTGGGGAGAATGAGGTTGGATAGGCATACCGAACTCAAAATCTTTAAACACGGTACACTCACCAGTGATCGTTACTGTGACACTGTACTTCTTCCCCGTATGCATCTTTCCAGGGGTGCATTCGGCCCTGTCTTCATATTTATGGCTAACAATGCGCGAACGCATCGAACATCTCATATGGAGGAGGTTTTGGAACGAGTGGATATTCGGAGAATGGACTAGCAAGCCCGTACCCCAGGCTTAATATCATCGAGCGCGTAGGGTATGCGTGGATAGATGTATTGCAGCATGTTCATGGGCTCCAAACACTATTAAGCAGGTGTCAACCACGATGGTGGAGGAACCATCAACCTTGTGGCCAGCATAGGAACACGTTTCAGAACATGAATCGCTGTCTGCAGTGATCTCATAACCTTTTAACTACCATGTCCCTGCTTTTTGTGACGTCCAGGGTACTAGCATCAGTCATCTTGATTTCAGTGTAAATCTTTGTCTGTGTATAAAAGTGTTATTTCCATTCGTCTTATTGCGTGCTTCTTTAAGTTGTCTACTATACCATACTGTAGCGGCGCTATCTATTCTGAGTTCAAATTTCGTCAATTTATGTTACCTAACAGTGACACGTCATGCGAATGTTAATTTCGGCCTTATGTTTTGAACACCAGTTTATTTTCAAAATCCTTAGTATCTTTTATCAATCTGTTACAAAGAAAATAGAACGAGAATTCATTCATTATATTAATTCTTTCTGCGTAACATAATAAAATTTCACCTAACATACATTTGGTAATCTTGCAACTATTAGATTACGTTCCATTATATTCTAAATTTCTGAATATAATATTTACTGTGTCTCTATACCTCATATTTAAAACAGTTTTAAAACAGTAGTCTGTAAGTTACTGATGCTTATAGTATTTTTTTTTATTTGGTAATAATACACAACTAAGGAATAAACTGTATTTATTGGACCATAGTCTACTTATGGCTAACTGGTGCCATTATTCCGTTCGCTCTAAGTTATTCGGTTTTAAACCTTCTGAAGTTTATAATTTCTTAACTGGGGCTTAATTAACTAGTTGTTCACGCACTACATTAGAAACAATGTTTCAGTATAATGATTGAGAAACCATTTGAGTAGAAAACGAAATTTTCGTTCTAGGATTTTCTGCCATAACACCCCATACTAAATTTATAGAGTTACTGTCGTTCTTCATGTACGAATTGTTAGGAAGTGACAAATTGTTGTAACTCTGATGCTTTCTAAATAAGCCACCTAGCACGCCGTTTAGATGCCAATTTTTGTGTTAGCCCCGAACTAGAGAAGTTTCTGCTCTGCCAAATAACGAAAGGCAAACGAAAAATGGCGACAGTGGGGACAGCTGGAATCCAGGTTCCCCCTCCAAAGTTATATCGCTGAGAAATTGTTCTCATCAGAAAGAAGCACTACGGCACTGAAACAGCAGTGGTGGCAACGGAAACAAAGAACTAACAGATTTGAGAACCGAACATCTGTTTTTTGTGTCTTACTTCTTTTTATGTACTACATTTGGCACTTAAACTATCTCTGTGACACATGTTTCAAAAATCATTATTCTGCATCCTATTTTCAGTCTGACTTTTCACAGAGCTGTCATTCAAAAAATCCCTTTCTCAAAAATTAGGGTTTTTAATTGATAGCTCATTTAGAATTGAAGTGCTGATCTTGTTTAATTTCTAATATTTTGTTACGAGTACTCCGACAGATCTTCGTAATAATTTCTCGAAGTAAAAAAGTTTTATTTGTGAATTATGAAAGGTACATGCGATTTACACATAAGATCACTCAGTGGGTCAGCCTTGACGCTCGATGTGTTAATTATAGTGACTGTTCACTAACACAACTCAGCGGATACGTCTGACTTGAAGTACGTCACAGAAGCAACGGTTATTGATACCCAACTCTGAATTAGATACATCATCCCAAACATTAATTTGGGCTCATCAGCAGACTTGTGGGTTCAGCATTTGGTTTGATCTATTCAGCAACAGAGTATAGAGGTCTAGTGCAGCGCAATAGCCCACACACCAAGTCGACTGATAGGAAAAGATGTGAGACCAAGTACATCGTTAGCGGAATGATACGATCTACTCTAGTCTATTGGCTGCTTGGCTTGAGGCAGAAACCACCTCCGGATGTAGGACGAAAGAGTGCCCTTCTGCACGTGATGGAATATCTGTTTTAACTCTCAGATGCTCCTACTAATGCTGCAAACGATAAAAACAATTGGGAAAAAGGTAGGTATATTGATAGCATTTATCACTCAAACAGTAGTAATTGTGGGTAAGTAACTGCTCTCTTCAATGCTGTCAGGTTTATACCAATGGCGAGATGTGTGGTTAACAATAAGCTGAATACACTCAGGACTTGGCAGATGTGCAGAAGCGTTCCATAAGTTATGGAGTATGCCATCATCAGAAAGCGATTGTGGAGCATATTGTGGATGTACGAAACAAGCATACAATGGATATTTCCAGGACTTATTAACGCAAGTAATTAAATAATAGTTGACATACAAGATCTTGATGCAAAGAATTAAATTTAGTGTGTTTGCTTTCCAACGCTAAAACATGTGTTTTTTAAGCCTGCCACTGTGTAAATAAATAAATAAATGCATATTATCATGACTTTTCTGATGCGATTGTAATGAGGGATCAAGGAGAATATGAAATTTAATTTATAAAATGTGATGATGTTATTGGGATAGTTTTAAATGAAGATATTAATTAAGGAGTTTAACATAAATTAATATTAAAAAATCAAAATATGAACTTTAAAACGGGAAAAGGATAATCAATTAGAATAAAGCAACGGAAAAAATAAAATGAAAAAGAAAACAAACACTTTAGTAGAATATGAACTTTCGTTACACACGAATATTTATGAGTATTAGGTAATCACATAAATATCAGTTAAAGTTTCCAATAGTAATGAAAACAAGTAAAATATAAGAATCTTATCTACATGACGTTAATTACCAAGGTAACCCGGGGCGCACATTGGGCTGCGTGGTGCAGTAGGGGCAGCGCAGAGCAGGGCAGGGCAGCACGCAAACAGAAACTGTGTCGGGCAGTTGCCCGCGCATATTAGAGCGCAGTTTCGTGCGGCATTTTACAATGTGCGTCCGGTCTAAAGGTCTGATTCCGAGAAATGGTCATTATGGGTAAGGCAAATCAGGTTCAATTACTGGGGATTTACCAGTGCATCTCGAAGCTATCAGCAGTCAATCAGCACCCCGGTGTCTTTCCGTCGAATATGCGACTTGGCACAGTGATAATACCGTGATGGTCACACTTGCGCAGCTGCTGTGTGCAAGCTTTATAGGCCGTACTCTTACTGGTATGACAGACACCGCTGTGTACTAATACTTTCATGATGTAGCGATGCATTCGCTCCCTGCCCTGCTTAGAAAAGCAGCCCCTACTTCCAACACGTTTGAAAACTGAATCCCCTCGATCCTGCTCACCTTCCGCGAATTCCACAGAATCAGCTCCATCGAAACTTCAGTCGGATGGGTACACCAATCGGATTACAGCATCCTGCTCCTGATTTCCGAGACATGGGGACAAATTTACAATAATATTTACTTTACTGCATGTTTGTTGAGGCCTACTAGTACCACGTCAAGCCTTCGTTTGGTTTTTGGGTGTTTACACATCCGTGTTACAAATAAGATTGTTAGCTTAGAGGTAGCCTTAGCCTGCCAGGTATAGGGGACAAACAGTTTAACGAGCGGCAGTATTCTCCATACGCATGATCCCATCACACAACTTCTGTACGGAGAAATCCCATCTGCCGAGATATACTCCTCCTGCAAAACACCATTTCTTGTGTCATTTGATCACTTATTTTGTCTCTATAGCAGTAAATACAAGAAACTTTAAGTGGAAATTTAAAAAATAGAAAATCACGAGCGACATGCATTAGTTCAAAAGGATGTGAGATAAGGTTGTAGTCTATCGCCATTAATATATGTAGAAGAAGCGATAAAGGAAGTGAAAGAAAAATATGGATGTCGCATAAGTTTTCAAGGAAAACAAAATCAGTCAGCTACGTTTTGATGATGACATTGTGCTGCCAGCAGCACTGGCCGAGGATGTTGAAGTTACTGAATGGCATAAACAAAATACTGAAGGAAGATTTTTGTAATAAATTTAAACCGAAGCAAGATAAATGTGATGAAATGTAGCAGATATGTAATCCGTCACAATAAATGTAATATAAAAATACGATGTGATGTTATAGGAGAATTAAATTAATTCTGCTACCTACGAAGTGAAATTAAAACTTAGGGCTGTAGCAGGAAGGATGTTAAACGAAGAACACCACTTGCAAAAAGAGCCTTAATGAAAAAGAGAAATATTTCAGTTAGAAATATAGAGCTAAGACTCAGAATTCTATGTGTGGAGAACAGCGCTTTATGGTAACGAAACATGAACTTGAGGAATATCAGAAAGAAGAAATATTTATGAATTTGAAATGTGGTGCTACAGAAAGATGCTGAAAATTAAATATTTATATAAAAAGATGAATGTATGTTTGTTTGTTTGTTCTTCATACAAATCCACAGTTTTCATCCGATCTCGATGTAACTTTGCACACTTATCCTTTGAAACAAGGAGAAAAATACTGTCCACATTTGGTTGAAAAATTATCTGTATAAATAACACATTTTGTCTCATAACTTCGAAATACGGCATTAGACAGACACGTTGAATATGGACGCATCCGTACCGTGTTTACGTGTAGTGGACTGCCAGCTCAATGGCTAAAGCGCTTGCTTACGAACTTCGTGGTCTCCGGTTCAAATCTCCGTGGAGACTAAGATTTTTAAAAATTGTTTTTCATCGTAAGAGTCACGGTTGGGCCGTCGGTTATTCGGATTGAATTATAAACTGTAGATATCACAAAGGTATGGGTGCAACCTGAGGCAATTCGTAGGTAGTCTTGCAATACAGTAGATGTACACTTTTTTTACGTTATATTGATCCATCAGGGATGATTCTTAGTCAGTGTGTGTGTAACCTGCAGTAGGAATACTATAAATGCGGAAGTAAGTCTCTGTCTTATGTTACGTTTTGGCAATTAAATGCCTATACCGATATTGACGGAATTTGACGAAAAAATCTGTAGGGAGGGCGCTGGACTTTGTTTGTTCTTCATACAAATCAACAGTTATCATCCGATCTCGATGAAACTTTGCACACTTATCCTTTGAAACAAGGAGAAAAATACTGTCTACATTCGGTTGAAAAATTATCTGTATAAATAACACATGTTGTCTCATAACTTCGAAATACGACGATAGACAGACACGTTGGATGTGGACGTCTCCGAACCGTTTTTCCGTGAAGTGGGCTGGCAGCTCAGTGGCTAAAGCACTTGCTTACTAACGTCGTGGTCTCCTATTCAAATCTCCGTGGGGGCAGCGATTTTTAAAAATTGTTTTTCATCGTAAGAGTCAGGCCTGGGCCGTAGGTTATTCGGATTGAATGTTAAACTGCAGATATTAGAAACTTACGAGTGCAATGGGAGGCAAATCGTAGGTAGTCTTGCAATGTTGTAGGTGTACACTTTTTTACGTTATAATGATTCCTCAGGTGTTGTTCGCAGTCACTGTGTTAGTGTGAACCACAGTAATCTTTATATATAAAGATGTATGTATGTATGTATGTATGTATGTATGTATGTATGTATGTATGTATGTATGTATGGTTTGTCTGTTTGTTCTACATACAAATCCATAGTTTTCATCCGATCTCGATGAAACTTTGCACACTTATCCTTTGAAACAAGGAGAAAAATACTGTCCACATTTGGTTGAAAAATTATCTGTATAAATTACACATGTTGTCTCATAACTTCGAAATACGGCGATAGACAGACACGTTGGATATGGATGTCTCCAGACCATGTGTCCGTGTTGTGAACTGGCAGCGCAGTGGCTAAAGCCCTTGCTTACGAATGTCGTGGTCTCCGGTTCAAATCTCCGTAAAGCCTAAGATTTTTAAAAATTGTTTTTCATCGTAAGAGTCACGCCTGGGCCGTAGGTTATTTGGATTGAATGTTAAACTGTTGATATTATAAAGTTAGGGGTGCAATGCGAGGCAAATCGTAGGTAGTCTTGCAATTTTGTAGGTGTACACTTTTTTACGTTATAATGATCCCTCAGGTGTTGTTCGCAGTCAGTGTGTGAATGTGAACCACAATAATACTAATATAAATATGGAAGTAAGTCTCTGTCTTTTTGTTACATTTTGACGACTATATGGCTATATCGTTGTGATGGAATTTTATAAGGAAAGCTGTATGAAGAGCACAGGATATTTTTTCCAGTATGATTAACAGTTGTAGTCACGAAATTTTGAAATCTTATCTAATAGTGACAGAAATATGTTGGAAATTGATTCTCTTCAAGAGGCAGGTTCGACGGTAGAATGATATAGTGATAGCTTCCCTGTCATATTATGCCGACTCGATATTGTTTGGGACCAATCCTACGTTACCAATAACTTTTTATATTTAATTCTGGCAAAAAAATTCTTAATCCACGCTTACGAAGTCGCGGGTACGAGGCTAGTTGACAGATGAAGTACGAAATTAATGTGTTTTGGAAACGATGAGTCTTACAAAAAGAAGAGACAAAATGGTAGGTCATATTGTGAGACATTAAAGATTGGTTAATTTGTTAGTATGTTGAACATTCAAAATGAAATAATTGTAGAGGAATACAAATATTAGTGTACATGAAGCATATGATTCAGGACGTTGGTTGTAAGAGACATGATAAGATGAAGAGGTTAATACACGATAGGAAGGGATGGAGGCTTACATCAAACCAGTCGAGAGACTAATGACAGAAAAAAGGAAACCTTCTCTGATCCACTCACTTGTTCTGTACACTTGATTTTTTACGTAGTTTCAGCACTGCAAGTGGGAAATGTTTCATTTATCCATTATATGGAGCCACATGTCCGTCCTGGGGCTACTAAAGAGACGAAGTTAGCGTCTGAGAACCTTCCTCGAGACAAGAGGAAGATAATATCTTCCACTTCCACTGTATCCGCCACAGGGGCTAACCAGCTTTGAAACACTTGGTTTCACACATCTCGTGGTATAATCGTACAATACTTGTGGGAAAATACGTATCACTTCATCCTAAAACCAAGCGCAAATACCAGTTATTGAAATCTATTAATTACGGTCGCCTGGAATAAAATGTGTGGAATTTAATAACACCACAATTTGGATTAAGGAGATATTTGTCAAACCGTTGCCTGTATATTATATCAAGACTTGGAGATTGCGCAAGGCGTTCCATATAGTGTGATCTATAAGCTGTAACTTCAGTTCTAAAAACGTTAGTTCAACGTATTTTGAATAGAAATACTTCTAATTAAATAAGAAATGAGTTTAATTTTGCCTGTTATTTGGAGACACGTTGCAATAAATCATCAAAACAATATACTATGCACATAACATCCCTCGTTGGGCTGTATGTGGTATTCCATACAATCATTACATGTGGCATATTCTCAAAAATACTTTTCGAAATGCAAATTCATTTTTATACTAATTTGGGTATCTCGTTTTGTGTAATCGTCACTACAATATTTGATATTCCAATTAATTTCACAGTCTTCCTGTTCGAATAAATGTTTAGTACCTTCAGTCATTTCACTTTTTAAGTTGGTGGTATGAATTTTCTTTACGTTTTCCTTATAGACTACCTTTAAACATTCCTTTCTACTGTCAGTTCATCACTGCAACTTAAGCTATTAAATCATCATAACTACCATTGATGGAAGCAATAGGAACAGTGCATGTCATCTGAATTAATACGAGATGAATGAGCCATTTTAATTTTTTATATAAAAAATCGTTAGCTGTTATTGCACTGAATATCTCGGTTTTGATTTCAATGCACAAGAATCATTATTTAAACTGACTGAAGTGCAGAAAATGTTTTGGGACATATGAACTAATAAATTTTACTGTATTGACCAGAAGTTAGGTTCTTAGGTAAGGTATCTGAACCTTTTAATGGCAGAACAGGAGTTCGATTAGGAGATGGACTGTCAACCCTTTTGTTCGATTGAACAAAGTAATCAAAGCCTGGGAGAAAGAAGTAAAAGGAATAATATGCGGTGTTTGGACTTTGCAGACGATCTAGCAATTTTCTCCAACAAGAGGCAAGTGGCAATCTACGCCCTTGGAAACATGCAATTTAAGCTAAATGTGGTCTCCAAATCTCAAATACTAAAACTCACTATATGGAAGAATCTTCACTGTACCAAGATGGACACCCATAAATTTGGCAATATCTCTAAAGTAACTAAATTCAGATATCTAGGAGAAATTATTCAACCTGCAGGATTAAAACGTGAAGCAAGCAAATAGAATATCTAAATTAGAAAAAGCCTATAAAATCAACTGTAACCGAAACAACAAGAAGTCAGTATCCCGAAATGCCAAGTTAAGTCACTATAACACTGTAATCAAACCGTAGGCAGTATACGCAAAAATATAAAAAACGCCTGAAAGGAAAATCTCAAGTAAAGTCTTTGACCCAGTTTATAGGGGAGAAATTTGAATGAAAATGAAATCACATGAACTCTAGAAGAATTGTGAAAAATTTCAGACACATTCAGGAAAAGACGAATTAAATTCTACGGCAACATTATCAGAATGAATAACGACAGACTAACCAAAAGAATTCTAAACCTTGGCCATTTCAATGAAAATCAAAAACAAATGGCTAATTGAAATCGAAAAAGATCACAGACTATATCATACATACAAATGCCGATTTATTAGCATGGTCAATACCCACCAGAATATTAGAAGAAGAAATACCTGAACAGAAGAACGTAGGAAAGAGCTCATCGAGAGGATGAAGAGATTTTGGGAACAGAAAAAAGAAACCACATCTGCTAAATACGTTCACTAGCGCTCCTCAGTTGGGCATAACGATGGAATAAAAAGAAATTGTTACTGTATGTGTTCTCTTCCACTGTTCTTCACGAAAGGCGACAGACCTCATCACGCGTTCTCCGAAATGTTTGTGTGACTTCATCCCTGCTATTGTGGTGGCTGTCACTCCTCTATTGTTCTTGTGGGGAAAGAAGTTCATGCGAATAACAGTTATTCCTCACTAGAAAAAGTATTTATTACTACGTGTTGAATATTGTGGTAGAAAACAGACAATAGATGTATTTACACATTTAGGCAGCTAGAATTTCACTTGATAGTTCTTTCTGCCACACATATGAGAATCCTTGTCTAACTGAAGTGTGTTGGAGACTTATGAACCACAGACACGGTATCAGAGAAGTTCAGAAATGATCCTCCGACACTTGCAGCAAATATATACTCAGCACTTCAAGTTTCACCACAGATAAATCTCATAGAGCTCTTTCTTTAATAATTTGGTTCAAAATTATGATATCATCTTATCAGCGAGGGCATATTTTTAATTTAATAATTTTACTTCTTCTTCAGTTTTTATTTCTTCATTTTTTTAACAAGTGGAAAATATATGTTTTATCAATTACAATGAAATAATAGTCTACAAAAAAGAAAACTATATTAAATACACATAATACAAAATATCAAATAAAGAGATTAAACAATGTGAACAGTTACATCACACTCGGCTTGACCAGAAGATCTTGATATGATGATTTTTATGTTTCAGCACATTTGGGAGATACCTGGACCATGCCTCAGTTCCCGATGGTTATATATATATATATATATATATATATATATATATATATATATATATATATATATATATAAGTCCCTGGATATGTTTGATGCAATCCTCCATTCCTTGCTTCCTTGCACTAATCGCTTCACCTTTATATACCACATACAATCCTCAATCCTCGTCCCTCAGTTATCTGCTTCATATATTCTAATCGCTTTCTTCCTTTCCAGTTCTTACCTTCGACTGTTCCCTCCACTAACAAATTAACCAATCCCGCATATCTCACAGAATGAACTAAAGTCCTATCTCATCTTTCTGTTAGACTCTTCCACAAACTTTTTTCTCGCCGACCATTTCCAAAACACGTTCATTTCGTATTTTATCTGTCCACTTAATTTCCACATTTCTGATGCTTCAATTTTCCTTCGATTCCATAAAGTGTTATACTCCACGCATACAGTTTTAAAAAATTCTTCCTGAGTCGTAGATCAATATTGGGATTTAAAAGATGTCTCTTTTCATGTAGACACTTTGTCCTAGTAGTATTCTGCATTTGACATCATTTCTGCTTCTCCCATCAGTTGTAATTTTACTTTAAATAGCAGAATTCAATTTTTATAACGCATCCTATCCGATTTTGATATTTAATCTACTATTAATTCTATCATTTCTGTTACTTTTTTCTCTTGCTTTGGTTTATTGATGTTAACCATTCTATTGAAGTTGCTTGCACCGACATTTTGACTTCCTAACTTGCAATCAACACATAGTCGAGAATGAAGCAATTACAATAAAAAATTCAATTGGGTCACGTCTCTTAAAATGAATTAAATGATGATTAATTTCATTTACAAATAATAACATGCCATTGGTACTCATCCTGTCAAATATTTGAATTGCGATAATTAGCTCTCCATTAAATGGAAACCAATTTGTCAACACTTTTATCTTAATTTGTCAACTTTTCGACGTCACATCAATATAAAACAAATCCTATTTTACTCTTGGGTCCATGGGCTGTACAGTATTTGAAACTCCTTCAGAATACAATCAGCAGTTTTTGCATAAATAATTTTCAACGAAACGAACAGGCAGATGAACATAAACGTTTTTATTCATCTCTCAGATTTTTGACGCCTCATCAGGATAAAATGTATCTTATTTCAGTATTTCGGCTGGGGGCTGCACAAAGTTTGAAATCCTATGAAAATTTATCCAAATGTTTTTGCATGAAATGGGTTCAGCGAAACAGAATTTAATTCTCGCAGTCAAGGTGCTTAAATCTAATTATATATATAAATCTTTTGCTTTATACAAGTAATATTTTATATTAAAAATTGCTGTAAAAATATTACCTTTTTCTCTAATATCGTGATTACAAAAATTTATTAGTTGTGACAGAGTAATATTACAGCGCAATACTCCTAATAAACAATTCAAATAAAACAGAGTGATTGAGAAAAATCAAGATTTATATTGAAATAAAAAAGGATGGGCAATAAACTACTGAGCCACAAAACAACAATGGAGAGTGAAAGGATGACATGAGTAAAAAAAAAAAAAAGGTGGAGGTTACAAAATTGAAGGAAAATAAAATTTGTAGAAGCTGCGCCACCCTGAATTCACAATTTCAGTATTATCTGCAATGATTTAATGCAATATCTCATACATACTGTATGTAGCATTAATTAAACAGAAGTTATTAGTTACACCGTTTCATATATTTGTTCAAAATGTATCGACATAGAGTGAGGCCTAACCTGATGGTTTATTTGGTGTTGTATGGTTCAGTTGAAACTTGTTTACTGATATACTTCTGCTGATAAATTAATAATTTTCACTGGTAACTAAATTAATAGTCCAAGAGCTGTGAAAAATTTTGGGTAGGTATTTGAGGCACCGTCAAAATTTGTATAACACTTCCTTTGTAATTTCTGAATACAAAATCGAAGACCTGGCTGAAGGGAATTGGGGCATAGTCCACCTTTGAATTTTTAACTTTGCAAATTTTTATTTACAAAAAATGTCCTTGAAGCATTTTAAAATTTTAATATCTTCAAGTTTCGTATGAAAAAGAAAATAAAAATAAATAAGCCAGATTATTTGGTTTTGCCTAAAATATTTCAAAATTGTATTTTTTAATTTTCGAAAAATGTATTTGAGGCACGCTGAGATTTACACAGGATAATATTTACACCTAGAAATAAATAATTCTGAAAAGACAGGCGATTTGGGTGGGACTTTACACCTGCCAGGTGATCGGAAATGTTTTACGGTAGCGCGAGTGAATTGTATGTTGGCGGCTGGCTGATTTGAAAAGTGTTGCGGTGCGATTGGCTCCCGCCAGACAACGTGACTCATAGCAAGCGGGCAGTTGTTTAAAACGATTTTGCAACACATTCGTAGTGAAACGTGTAGTTATAAAACTGCTATTTTGTTTATGTAAATAAAATAGTAATATACACATTTGTCATGAAAGCTGAACATTTAGTTTGTGTTATTTGCTCAAAAAATAAAGATAGAATTATTGTTTTTACTGAAAAAACTATACAAAAAAGTCATGAAGTTTGGAAATTCGTCAAAAGTGGATTAAAATACAAAGATTTTATTTTACCATCCAATGTTAACATAAAAGAGGGTTATCACTCATCTTGCTACAAAAATTTCCTTGCTATAATGAAGAAATATTATGTCGAAAACACATCTCAATCCGGTTTGCCTTCTTCATTAGGTATAGTATAATTTTACTTTTTACTATGCATAATATACTGTAATAACAAATATCTTAAGACTCATTATACCGACTATGCCACCTGGTTATGACAAGGGATGGTTGACATGGAAGTCTTTGAATAGGCTGAGATCAGGAGTGGGCAGATGCGAAGTGAACTTAGCAAGATGGGCTATGCTGAGATCAATGATATCAAGTGCGATTGCGGTGAAGACCAGACTGTCCAGCACATGCTCCAGTGTCAACTGTGTCCAGCATCCTGCTCGGCAGCTAACCTGTATGAGGCCTCAGAAAATGCACTGGAAGTGGCCAAGTTCTGGTCCAATATAATATGATGTTGTGATTGTGTAATTACAAAGGAAGTGTTATACAAATTTTGACGGTGCCTCAAATACCTACCCTAAATTTTCCACATCTCTCGGACTATAACTACAAAGCAAAAAATTCATTTGCCGACATATCGTATAGATGGTAATTTTACCGTACTAATGGGCAGTTGAATTTTTTTTTTAGTTTTTGCCAGTCAACAGATGTATCTCTTTGAAATACTGATAGGTGAAATTTTCGAGACGGAGAAGAAATTGATCAGGTTCTGTAAAATCAGTATTTACCGCAGCGAGCTGGAGTTCTTAACCGAATGAAAAGTTAATTCACAAACAGAAAAGGTTAAACTCTAGACACTCAGTAAGTTTATTATCACTTGGCCGATATTTTCTCCCCACCATTAAATGCCAGACATATCGTCAATTACGGTCTCTATTCGGAAATTAATTAAGTTCAAAACAGTAGTGGCAACACATTCACGCCATATAACACACGTTCAGTCATTACGATTTAGTCTGCCAGAAAAATTGCGTTATTTAGCTATCGCATCAAGCTGCTTGTAAGCAAATTTTTCTCCTTATTACAGAAGCACAGAAAAACTGATTCACACAGTAGTATTAACCCAACATTGCCGATAATATTTATTTAAATGTAATCAAGGGTCACTGTGGGAGCCTTAATTCTTACTCAATTATTAGAAATATAAATAAAGTATAAATTAAATAAAAAATTACTCTCCCAGCACTCAGATGACAGTAGTCTAGCTGAAATTACATATAGAGCGTGAAGCTCTCATTAAACAAAGTATAGACCACTTTGTAAGAATGGACACCTTCTCAGCAAATGATTGCAATGAAGTCTTGATGGGTATACCACCGGATTTCGTTGTGAAAATTCAATATTGCTTTCTTTTTTGGAGGAACCTACAGATATGACGAAATATCGCGTCATCACAACAAAACCCGATGGCACATCCATCAAGACTTCATAATAGACTACTACTTAGAGAGGCTCTCACTATCAACGTGTATCAGTCAATAGAATCACTTTTTACATACAACCGACTATACCCAAATAGAATCGGTTTCTGCTGTGATAAAATATGATTGTTCTCAAGCGGAATATTATTATCTTTTAACAAAACCATAATACAAACCGTAATATAAACTAGAAATAAATAATGAAGGTTGTCAATGCTACTCTTGATCCCATCTAAATAAAGATTATCGAAACTGTTGCCTTAAGGTTACTATGTAGTAATGTTACAATAGATCTAGCTGTAATTGCAGAATGGTTATTCCGGCTAAGACGTTGGAGAAGTTTGCGTGCCAGGCGAAAAAATTGTTCAAGATTATTTTAATCACAGTGTTAATGCCAATCCGGCACAATACCTCAGTATAGAAATACAGTAACTTTATTCTGTTAATAATACTACACACAAACTAGGTATTTTTTTCATATGCTGCAATTATTAATAGAGGAAAAAGAAATAAATTTACGTTTATTTATGCTGTGAAAGATTATGAATGATTTATAATTGCCAAATAGGTTTTTGTATCACCACGATTACTTTCTGCCTCACTTAGTTATGAAAGTGCGGAAGTAAAAGATGCTTTCATTATTTGAAATCGGTTTTCATTTCAATAATTTTCATTTGAAACATGGCTTAAGTTGGAAAAAGCTTCCTCTCCTTAGAGTGGAGGATTTAAATGGTTGTCTGACTATATGCTGTGTTTGTATTTACGGTCGAAAAACTTTCAGCAGAAATGAGGAAAGAAATAACTGACGTTGACCGTAAAATATTTTGTACATACTATTCCTGTTTTTATGATCAGTTGAAAATAGATTGTGGTGCTTGTATTTAACATACCAGTTTTATATTTGGACAGTGTTACCTGCACATTCCTCTTTACTCGTGTATAAGGTGAAGTATTTTCAAGAAATTAACTAGCAACTTGCGACAAATAATGATGGTAATTTTCTAAACAATTTGCCTCACACAATTGATAAGTTATTTGTGATAGTGATACTTCCAAAATTTATTAGCTAATGTGAGTTGTATTTCTGAATTAACATCTTTACTATGTCATCAGTGCCATGCGTTTATTAATCTTTTTGAACATTATGTTTGCTGTTCGGTCTGCATGAGTTTTGGTTAGTAACTAACTTCCAAGCCACTTCGTTTCATTTGAAGAAGGTTAATGAACATTTATCTATATTAAAGACTACTTTGGCCACTGTGTCCGCTAGTCCGCAACGCTGACGTAACACGCCCGGACTAATCACAGCCAGAGATGTTAGTAAAAAAAATTGTGGTTACGGGTTATGGTTATATTCTATCTTGCTAATCAACCTGGAAGAACTAAATAGCCAGAAAACTGAAAGAAATTATTACTGAATTACTTTTAAATGACCATATTAATTGCTTTTTGTTTATTTACATACAGTCGATGTAGTTGTTACCCTATGCTGTCTGTCGAGAGATATCGTTGTTACAGTAAGCTAAGAAATTTGCACCACTGTACACCAACAGTAAGTACAGAAATTTTACTTAATAATAATTGTATTCAGCTAAGAAACGGCAAGGAAATGAACTGCTATAAAACCGCGTTCATCTCGCACTGTTAACAGTTTTAGAAACTATTTATGTTCTATGTAGATCATTTTGTCATATTCTCTGTCACTGTTGCAGTAAGGTCGAAGAGATGTATTTCTAGAACTTTGTCTTCAACTTTTCATTTTTGACGGGTTTGGAAGCTAGTTATTATAACTACTTCCATGAGACTAGAGGAGCGTGGATTTAAGTTTTTATAGCAACATCATATCAGTGATAGCGTTTATCAGTTGAGTTTTATGCAAAATAACGATAGTCTGCTCTAAATAAAGCAAACTAAATAAATTTTATATCGAGAATTGTTAGAGGACTGAACGTTCACAATTTGAGTCCATAGTATATAATACTTGCTATGAACTAGGAAAGATTGTTTTAATAACGCAGAACTAGGAAAATACAATGAGAAAAACGAGATTACCAGATGCAAACGTTCGAAAATTTTACTTGGTTTTTCTCTGGAGTGCTACTTCTGCTAGAAAGAATATGTCTTAGACCAAATTTGCAGAGACCAAAATTTTTACTATTTTTTTAACGTGTATAACAAATACGAACGTCCTTGGCATAAACTTCTAGTGTTTTAGTTATACACTGGTGAATCATTATCCAAATTTTCTTTAAAAAATTTCTTGAAATTTCCTTAAGCTTAAAAACAACAATAAACAAAACACTAAATAGATATAATCAAAAGAAACGAGTTATTTATTTCATAAACATTATTTACATCAAAACCAAACAGACGTAGGTGTGTAAGGAGATCTAATTATTTGATTCGGAATAAAACCACAACATATTTGTTTAAAAGCGGAATAACTTAAGAATTTTAACTAAATAAATTCAACACTTGTTTTTAAGCAAGATGTTTTAACACACAAACTATATTTAGTAAGTTCAATATAGTACAAACAAATATTTTGGGTTATTACAAATAATCGCTAACTTTGAAAGTTTACATCTACAAAACCAAATTACTTAGAACGAAATTCCACAAATCAACATGAATTCGATGCTCTGAAGCATAGTTGTTTGGTGAGAGTTGTCACTAGAAGCGTTCTCTATCGCTTTGCGAGAGTTTGTAACTTTATCTCTGTTCGCGTCGAGATGCCAACAAGATTCTTCATCACTGGCACCAAAGAAACCGTGCTGTAACACCATTAGCTTTTTCCATAGTGATACATAAAAGAACTAGGTTTTTTCCCACAACCTCGTCTTTCAAGTGGAATGAATATGTCGAATTAGAATTTACAATGTTGCCATCGAAATTATTATTATTATGAGACATCCTTAATAAGCGGAGACACACCATTTACTCCACATGCCAGATATTTATGTTAGCCTTTCTGAATAGCGCATGTAAGAGGAGTCAAATAAAGCATGACAGATACAGAACGTTACCTGTTCTGCGACTTCCAGTTTATTTGTTCGAATGGCTCAATCGCCTTCACACTGATTTTTTAAAGTAACCCATAAAATAATTGTTAACTGCTGCAAGGACGTTATCAGTGTCAGGGATTATTTCAAACAGAGCTGTCTCGTTACCTTTAGGCTTCTATATTTTCATAATATTTTCAGACCTATCACCTTCTGAAGAAGCACTGACGATTCATTTCTCAAAACGATATTTCACAGGTTACCACATTTTTCTTCAGCATTTATTCTATATATTATCAGATGATTTATAAGATTACTGTTGCTTTTGTAAAAAATAAAAGTGAGAATAACGTGACATTTACAAAATTATTCTCTGTATTATTTACCGTCAATTATTTGACCTTGCTGACCGATACAAGCTGATATCGAATGTAGTCGTTGCTAATTTCTGGTCTGCCGTGATTTGACTACATATTTTTCCTGCTTTCTTTATGTGTGCTATATGCTTTTTCAAATTTATTTTTCTTCTTATGCAATGATAATAATATTAATTAAACCAATTAACAGTCTTCATTATTCCCATTAAAGTTTGGTCACTCATCAGTAGTCAGTATTATCACAGAGATTAAACGACCAAGATAAATGCAGTGAAAAGTATATGAGCCGAAAAGATACAGTATCGAATCCGATACTAGAAATGCATACTTATCAAATCAAAAAGTATCCTAATTTTCTGGCTGCCAGGAAAAGTTAATTATTAGTATTCTGTGCTCTATGTATGAACTAATCAGCTACATGGTGGGTGAGTGGTAACGCTCTAGCCTCGCATTGGGAAGGACGCTGGTTCGATTCTTCGTCCGGCCATCCAAATCACTCCAGGTGAATGTAGGGAAGCTTCCTTTAAAAGGCCATGATAGAATTCCTTCCCGTTCGTTTCCCACCCCCCCCCCCCATCCTTTCCGGCCTCTAATGACCTCGACGTCGACGAGACGTAAAGCCATAAGCCAGCCGTCAGCTTATCAGTTTCAAACATCCTAAACCTCGAATAATAATGAAGTGAACTTACAGCCTAGATCACTTTTTTATTATTTGGAAGCACTGTCAAAATGTAGATTCTGTCTTCCAAGCATACTCACATAAATATAGTAGGTTAGCGCGAATGTAACAATAGCAAAATATAATTCATCAATAATTCTACAATTCAATACAAATCGATAAATACCGTTGTTTGACTTAGAGAATAAAAATCAATCTCGTTTTCTATTTTTATCTTTATATTCCGATGCTGCAGTGAATCTGAATGTTTTCGGAGGATTAATTATTTTGAAACAGTCTCCAAATACCTACTATTTTCTCGAAGCACACCTACACAAGTATAGTTAATAAGAGTTAAATCTGATTCGATATAATTTCTACAATTTAATACAAATCAATACACAAAACGGTTTACACTATTTTCAGTATTATAAAATAAAAATAGAGCCCCTTTTCTTTTTTCTTTTTTAATTCTGATGCTGCATTGAATCTGAATGCTTTCGGGTGATGCCTCAGGGCTGTAGTTGATTTCAGTGTTGGTCTCAAAGGTTGCACGTTCAGGCCGAAAGAGTGAGGCAGGGGAAGCACAAAAGCGCACGAACAGGGGAGGGGACAATATTTGCAGATGAGAGACTGAAGAGCGTATGAACAGGGAAATGAAACTCAGTGTGTGTCGGCGGTGTACTGAAGAACAGTGTACAGCATCTGGGTGAATACAGGCCTAATAAGATGACAACTCGTGTAGTGGTGGAGAGGATGAGGGTAAAACTAAATATCCAAAATTTAGAAATGTAAAATAATAATAATAATTGTAGAATAGCATCCGTTGGAATATAATAAGTAAACCTTCAGTATCAATTTCATTGTTGCCACTGTCAAGCTGAATTCTCGTTTGTATTCATTATTTTAAATATGCAATATGTGCATAAGTGAAACATGCAATGAAACCGACTTTAGCTATAACTAACACATCTATACTAAGAAAAGTCCAAGCTTCGTCATTGTGTAATTAAGTTCGTAAGGGAGCGTGCATAAACCTCGTAACTCCATTTTTGCCTCATGTGATCGCCCCCCCCCCTCTCTCCCCACGTATCACGAAGCTTTTTTCCCTTTTGATTCCAGAAGACATTTTGTACTGTTTTCTCTTGTCAGACTATTGGAAATTACATACGGAAATAATTAACTGAGGGAAATAAATATTCACATGCTATTGTGAGTTCAGTTCCTCATTTTAACTGTGAAAAATGTTATGGAAGGAAAGCTACGTGGCCTGGTTCGGAACCCCCCCTCCATCCCCCCACGTAGTCCAGCGTAGCCTTCGAGCTAACCCCCCCCCCCTCCTTGCACCGAGCCACGTAGATTTGTGCACGGTCCCTAACGCTCCCGTCCATTTTTGGTGGTCTACAACGGCCAGAGATATTACTGTATCAAATCAAGGTTACCGTATGTGGATTATTTAATAACAGTTCCATTTAGTTAAGTATCCTCAAAGAAATTAACTGGCAAACACTGAAATAAAAGTATTTATTGCGTTTAAATAAACACATTAAGTATTAATATTCACTCTCTTAATTATTTGCACATCGATATGAAAGACAAAAGCCTTAATTTTCGAGTGTAGCAATGTTACTGTAAGTCTTGATTAGACTGAAATTTAGGCTGGGTCAGAATGACAACTGGCATTGAATTAACCGCAGATGACATGCGGAATTGAAATTTGTAAAACCTATTTTTATGAGCGCCTTTTTCTGCAAACATTACTTCGTGCGCATGAAAATTGTTACACATTTGTCGCGAATTTTGAGGCGTGGACCAGAATTAAAATTAATATTAACTAAGCTGTTAAGGTCTATTTTTGTTTGCTCCCACTTACGCGGTATTACCGACGTTATAATTTCAGACCCATTGTAGGTAGTTTCGTCTGTATCGTGAAGTACAGTCGAAATGTGTACATTATAAAATTAGAGTTATGGGCGTAATTTAATGACAACTGTGTTTCGTTAAATAAATGAGAAGAATGATTTACCATAACACTCCGTTGAACTCAAAACTCCATTGAGTCCATCAATTATGACGCGATTTAAGGATAGTTAATTATAATTAACTAACATGTTTCCCATTCCGTACCGTTTACGTGTTGAATTCTGTTTTAAAAATCTTTTTTACAGATCGCTCCAGCTTGTTCCAAAATAATTAGGTCTCCCTTCTTTCAAAATTATTTACATATGTTTTGAGTGAAATACGCCACGGTTTCCGGCGACTTTATGATGGACGCCGATTATTAGCAACCTCATTAGCAATCCACTAAATACACAGCGTGTAATCGATAAAATTAATTATTGGTTGATCATGTTTGTATTGAATAGTCACCAAGGAGAATTTTCGTCTATTATGTGTACAATGGATGGTGTGATAACCGATTTTTGTAGGAGATACTTAATGTATGAAACACAATCAATTATAGTTTGACGTTATTATTATTCATAACTCGCTGATACCCGTGACTTAGTACGCATGGATTAAGAATTTCTTTACCAGAATTGAAAATAAAAAGTTGTTGGTAGCGAAGGATTGGTCCCAAACAACACCGAGTCGGCATAATATGACCGGAAAGCCATCACTATATCATTCTACCATCTATGTGAGGTGATGTGTGGGTTTGGGGGGGGGGGGTGAGTTAACTAAGGGCAGCTTTATTTCATCTTAGAATTTTCTTCTTTCTTCAGTATGAGCATCGGATTCTTTTGGGTTCTAATAACTTTAGCTGCTCGTGGTCTGCTAGAGCTACAACTTAGGCCAGTTTACGCCCTCAAGGCATGTCAAAAAAGAAGGCAAAATAAACTGGTGCCAGAAACATTTAAGCAGACACAAAGTAATAGCACAGAAAAAATCGACATCTATACTAAATAATAAGTTTTTTCTCTAAACGAAATTTATTAACAAATTATACACTAACATAATGCGCGAGAAGCACAGCTTGAGCAACCGACGCAACATTATAGACTAACACACACATTCGTTTCTCTGTCACCATTCGATAAGTTCTCAAAATTTCGTGACTGCAACTGTTAATCATACCGAAAAAAAAAAAAAATGTCCTGTGCCCTCCCTACAGATTTTCTTGTCAAATTCCGTCAATATCGGTATAGGCATTTAGTCATCAAAACGTGACAAAAAGACATAGTCTTAATTCCGCATTTATAGTATTGTTACTGGAGATCACACACACATTTACTGCAAATCACCCCTGAGGGATCAATGTAATGTAAAAAATGTACACCTACAGCACTGTAAGACTACCTACGATTTGCCTCGCATTCCACCCCTAAATTTGTGATATCTACAGTTTAACATTCAATCCGAATAACCGACGGTTCAGGCGTGACTCTTACGATCAAAAACAATTTTTAAAAATCTTTGCCTCCTCCGAGACTTGAACCGGAGACCACGACTCAAACATTAGTTAGCAAGAGCTTTAACCATTGAGCTACCTGATCGCTACATGGAAAAGCAGTATAGAGAGCTACATATAAAAAGCGTCTGTCTATCGCCATTCAGTAATTTTTCGAAATTATAAGGACCGAGCGTGGTGGTGTAGCGGATATCGTTACGGCCTCGCATTCGGGAGGACGGCGGTTCGAATCCCCGTCCGGGCATACAGATTTGGGTTTCCCATGGTTTCCCAAATCACTCCAGGCAAATGCCGGGATGCTTCCTTAAAAAGGCCATGGCAGAATTCCTTCCCATTCCTTGCCCCCATCCTTTCCTGTCTCGCTGTTGAGAGACGTAAAGCAGTTAAAAAAAATTATAAGACAACATGTATTATTTATATAGATAATTGTTCAACCAAACGTAGACAGTATTTTTCTCCTATGTTCAAACGATAATTGTGCAAAGTTTCATTGAGATCGTACGAAAACTGTGGATTTGTATGAAGAACAAACAAACAAACAAACATACATACATTCATACTTATATTTATATAGATTGCTAATACCACCAGATACCAACGTGATCAAATGAAATAACTCTATGATAAGCATAAAATTTCGTCATTGTCAAAGACTTTAAAGCAATTATCGTCTATAAAATAACGATTCTTGAATTACAGATTCAACCATCCCTTATAATCAAGCAACGGGAAATAATCACTGTTCAAAGTTTCTGTTGAAATCAATAGGCACTTGATCAGAAAAATCTCATTCACTTGCACTATGTAGAATTAAATGTTAGAATTAAGATTCTTATATTCGTGGCAAGCTTAAAACAATGGAATAACAGGATGACACTTAGGAAAGTGTCTACACATTTCTGAAACTAGAAGTGCATCTTAACTGCAGACTTCTGATACTCATAATTAGAAAGGTTACAATCAAAAACCTAAATTATATCTAGATTATGACTAGTTTGTAGGCGGTAAATGTAATTAAAACACAGTTAACTGATGGTCAACAAATAAATTAAAAAAAAAAAATACATTTACCAATGTTTAGCAACCATTTATAGCAGAGAGTGTTAGAATTTAATTTTATATTTTCCTTGGGGAAAAGTGTTTCTGATACTAACAAACAGTTCATCTGCAGAATACAATGTACGTGTATTGTTGCTGCCAATTGTTTTTGTTTCACACACGTCCTCACAGTCGATTTAAACAGCGTTTTTTAATTCTCAGGTTATTGTTTTACGGCTTGATAAAACATTAATTTCTTATACTATTTCCAAACATTTGTGCAGATTTAAAAATCGTAAAATGAGTAAATCGTAACTGAGTTGTGTTAGATGCTAATATGTTTATTTATATTTCTATCCATCCTCATAATTAATAAAATTCAAATAATATTAGATGCAATAGCCAAAAGTTTGTTGTATATTGTATAACAGTGACTGTTTAATTTAATGGGTATTGTTATTTTTTAATAATTGAGCCATTATTCACAAAAGATGAGGCAATTTGTAATGACAAGTGAATCAGTAATACAAAAATATCTGCAAAGGGTTTGGATAGCCTCTGCTTTAATCATGTAATACCACAGTATTTCACTGTTTGTAATTAGGCTGTTGCTTTCTAATTTTAGATAAGTGCATTGATATGGTGCATAGGGAATCAAAGATTAAAATTAAAACGACTCATCTGTAAAATGCTACAAATTTGAATTTATTGAAATAATATCAGAAATTTGAGCACTACTTAGTTAAAAGAAAAATATGGATACTAATCATCACACTAACATACAGGTTTTGCTGGTATGTGTGATTATTTCAAAAGCCAATCAAAAAATTCGTAATGCTTATGGTGCTTAAAGTGAGCAGATTATGACAGTGATATACGTTGTGCATTGTTTGATCAGTAATTACTATAGTAATAACTCATTCAGAAAAAATAATTACAAATACATTTAAAAATCCTCTAACAGT
Organism: Vandiemenella viatica; assembly: GCA_031002005.1. Taxonomy (NCBI): domain Eukaryota; kingdom Metazoa; phylum Arthropoda; class Insecta; order Orthoptera; family Morabidae; genus Vandiemenella; species Vandiemenella viatica. Next base: position 65,623,658 of record JARYHS010011408.1, on the reverse strand, counting down.
AATTAAAATTTCAAGAATCATTAGCGTCTTAAGGGCGTTTTTTCTTGACTTTTCTAAAAGGCTGAAGGATCTCAGCTAAAAATGTGTTTCTCAGTGTTTGTCATCACTTATCATTCGCGGATTATTATGCAACATCTCCGTAGCAGTTACCAGTTTTCAAAATACTCAATACTGTGTTTGGTATTTCATTGCACCTGTGTTATTTTATGATTGCTTCATATTTTCTAAGTAATAATCATTTTACGATAATGTTATTATATTCAAGTCTAGCCTCCAGTTTCGAAATTTTACATTTCGTGCGGAGCTAATAGCGCAATACTCACTCGCACTGATCAAACAGTTCGTGTGATAAATGCTGTTAGTACATATTTGCTGCATTGCTTCAGACGATTCTACGCCTTACGAAACACAAGGCATCCTTATGTGGCACATTAAAACACAACATATTAATTATCATACGCTAATTACGAATCCCAATGAAACACAACTATATACACAGATGTTGAATTCTACATATTGAACGAATGTTTATAGTATATAATGCTGGAAAACACCATCCATAAAATTTAGTTACTCATTTATATACATATTTACTTTGGGAAATACTAATAAAGTTATCACGGGACTGACAAGTTTAACTTTGAGGAAATGCGTAGCGGAAAGTAACGAAACTTTTATTCAATAACATAAAGAGCCTCAAAAAATGTCTTGTAAGTAATATTTTAGATACAAGAGTTCTGGAGACATGTAACTAGTGAAATCAGTAAACAAATTAATTTCACTTTATGTGACCTGTTCGAAAATTTACGAATGTATCGTAACATACTGCTGGGCGAGTCTCCGTGAGTAGCTATTAGAGAATACATAAAGGTAGTTATGATCTGTTCACAATATGCTGTGGAGTGGAGACCACAAGAGATTATTAATCGTATCTGCAGTATCGATTTTAACGCGTGAATGTAAATGACTCGGCATAACATAATTTCTCGTTGCCTATTTCGTTTTGAATCAGATCACTGAGTACGAACCACAACAGATTTTTTTGCAGTTATTATTAAAAAGCGTTTTTTGTTCTATTGATCAATGAGCAATTTCAAAAATGGTACACATTTTTCTCCATTCGCTTATATCCATTTAGCACCGTCAGCCTCCATATTATAACAGAGCGTAAATGCCGCATTTAACATAGTTAATGCCGGAAATTTTTAATGCATGCGTTGAAAAATCACGCTTTTGCATTTCATTTGTGTCGCTCTATTCAAAACAAACAATGGAATGCAGCTGAAGAAATTTTAACGCGTGCTTTTTTCTTTGGTACCCACATCGCATTCAGCGAAAAAAGTGATGCCAATGAAATGAAAGTACGTAATGCCTAATCTACCAACCCATTGGCTCAGGTGTCTGCGGCATCGTGATGATAGCTGCTTCGAGTCCTGCTGATTGAAGAAATGTTTATTCTTATCCGCGTGTCCAGAATTTATACCAAAGCCAGAAATGCTTCTATTGTACGCAGGTTTTAACTAAACCCAAACTGATATTCAGCTAATATTCGTTCTGTTATGCTTTAGTTTCTTTTGTAAATTGTCCTAGTAAGCAATTTTGGAGCACGTTTTGTTACACTTCCAGTGTAAACATTTTCACTTTCATCAGCTTCTGCTTTCTATGGAAGAGTGAAAAAAATATGTTTCCTGAAACGAGTTCAGATCTCTTCAGTTTCGTACCTTTTTGATACAAGTTTGATTAATTTTTGGATTCCTTCGTTTACTAGAGACGTTTGGAGATCTTCATGTGTCTTATTAATTGCAGTTTCCTTACCTGGGTTCATATCTTTCAATGCTCTGACACATTCTGTCCTAAAGACACGATCTCCCAAATCATTAATGACGATACCGTCTTCTCTTTGCAGCACACTGTTGTTAAAATCATTTCGATCATACAGTTTCTTTAAGTTCTTTTCCATAAGATAGCTTTTATGTTCTCAGCACAAAATCGATTTCACATCACCAGCTTTAATGTTTATATATCTTTCCGTCATTTCTCCTAACATCTGCTTCCTCCTCCCACAGACTGCATCTACTGTAGCTACCAACTACAAAACCTAATGTAGTGAGTTAAGCTGTGACGCAATGGCCTCGCTTTCGGGAGGTCATGGGTTAGAATCTCCTTCCGGCCATCCAGATTTGGGTTTCCATGGTTTCCGCAAATCATTCTAGGCAAATACCGGGACGGTTCCTTCAAAGGGCCATGGCCGAATTCCTTCGCGTTCCATGCCTCCAGTCCTTTACCGCCTCTAAGAACCTCGACGTCGATGTCGATGAGGCGTAAAGACAGCAACAGAACTAAAGTACAACCATTTAATTTTCTACTGCTTCGCTTTTTTCGTTCAGCCACTTTTGCCTTCTTGTATTGCTATTTATACGATTTCTAAAATATCTGTGATGCTATTATACTGCTACAACGGGAGCCTTTTTGCATCTTCTCGTCTGATCATCCAACTCCAATATTTCTTCTGTCATCCAAGGTTTGCGAAACCTTTCGCAATGGTGAAAGTATGGAAATTGAGAAATTTTGTCACATAGTATCTGTATAAATTTCTAATCCCATTGAAGTTACAAGTATGAAAAGTAACTGAACATTGCACAAGAAGCTATCGCATTCGCTTGACTTAAGAACGCTGCTGCTTTTTTTTGTTCCTTCCTGGAATGTTGCCGGCTGTAGCCTCTTTGTATTATTCTCCCCTTTCTCTCGTTCCGGCAGTTGCCTTTCCCACTACCTCACTCAACGTGAATCCGACTTATGATATTCCACGAACAAATACTAAGCATTCTCCTGCACACCCCCACATCTGCGGCCATTCTGTCAACACCCGCACCTGCTAATATTCCTGCAAATAGCAGTTATGTGATTAAGTTCTTAAGCGCGTTAGCCACCTTGTCTGGTTTATATCCCAGGTCTATGTCCGCTTGGTTTATGAGGATATGTCAATTTACCAGTCACAAAAAAAGAATAAATATATGCCATTCTTACACCACTGAGTGTCTGTTTTTGTGTGCTTTCAAAACATTACTACGAAAGTGGATTGGTATGTTACTAAAGTGTAGTAATCTTCAAGATATTGCTGACAGCACAGAATAAATTAGACATCTGATTAGACAAAGACAGCCCTATTGCTTACTCAATGAGAATTTTAATCATAATTAAAACATTTAAAACTTTGTTTATAAGAAAGTTGCTGAGATTGTGTGTTGTATAAATAAAGAAACACAATAATTTCCCACATTTTTAAGTGAAACTTCCTTCGAAAAGGTAAGAAAAATTAAGTGCGTATGCGTTACAACGTTCTACGCATGGGCACTTTGTTGCCAGCAGCTTAGATAGCGTCCGCTGTTATTTAAACTCATGTTAAACAGTGGATATAGTATAACATATATTTCCTATTTCAGTTACCACAAACCTTTGACTACAAAAGTATACTATACAAATATGCCAGATAACAATGGAAGTAGAATAATAATTATACTATAAAATAGTAATATAAATTAATATTAATAATAATAATTATTATTATCAACATACTATATGTAAACATTGATATACTAAAATAGTTTTCATTTCTTCCAAATCAAATACTATTTCGCTGATGTCTCTCGGATCCTATTGATTTTAGGGCCGATTTTCAGATAATTCTGCCCTAATACATAAGAACGAAGTTTCTCTTGGTATTGAGAATTTATAAAATGCTCTTGGGTGACTAGCCGAGTTAACGAAGTGTTACCACGTACACTGTTGCCATCTTTACCAGCAGATGGCGGCAGTGTACGTGATCGCCGAAATATCGTGTGATAACACTTCGTTAACTCGGCTAGTTACCCAAGAGCAATTTATAAATTCTGTCCTAGTTGTTCCCAAATATAATAGCTCTAAACACAAGACACAAAATATAGGCTTGATGTTATAATTTTACCTTATTTTTTGATAATTTTCATCTGTTTACAACAGTAACTTTTAAAAATGTCCTATTTACTACACAAATTCAACAAAATAAGTATGATTCGTCAACTACAGTGCGAAAGAAACATTAAAAAATGTACTGAAAAAATACACAGGAAAAATACGCAGAAAAAAAACCATGAAAGTTTCACTTCTTGCGTATGTACATGCTGATACCAGATTTAAAAAAAAAATCAATGACAGATACTACCGGGTGATTATACACAAGAATGGATAGACGTTGTTACGCTGCTGGTGAAACGTAATGTAATTAGTGCACTGCGTTGCACCAAACAATCCAAAATATATTTACTTTAAAATCTGTTTCATGTGTGTTATAGTTGTATGCAGTGTACTACGTTGTGGGTTTTTGTGCGTTTAGGTATTGGTCTGTAAATTATCTTCCTGTCACTTTTTCATTGTTGGTTTGTACGGTGATAACATTACACTCAAGGAAAAAAACAATCACCAGAGACGAAATCCTACGAGTTCAGTATTGGGAGTGTTCTTGTGGCAGGTAAGTTTTAGAAATAAAATAATGTGCAAATCCTATCCCAGCTTCGCTAAAAAAAAAAAGAGACACAATATATTAACTTCAATCGTGCGCTCGGCGACATCGTGTTGCGTTTGTATCTCGAGATGTTAAGAAGTGCCATTGTTGTACAAGGTTCATGTGAATTGATCCATTAGCACAGGGTGCTGAGCAGTAACGAAGTTAGTGAATAAAGTAGACGTGAAGCTGATCATGCCCTTTCTTTACCAGAAGGTTAAAGGAATAAAAATGAAATGAGTGGAATAATTGTACAATACATCAGATTATACAAAAAAATCCTTTCCACAGGATACCAATACTAAGATTAAGTACGCAAATGCATTGTCGACAATAGTAGATAGATGTACTATTGTTTTTGTAAAGTTGCCCCAGTAACACAGTAGACATAAAATATAAATGTTCCCGGTTTGAATCCCGGTCTTGGCCAGTAACCGAACCCCCAACCTTCACCTTTAGCACTGCTTGCTGTGGAATTTGAAGTACTCCCGAACGCTTCTGTTGTTCGGATACCTCGTTAAATTGTATAGAATTACCGGATTAAGTTAGCCAACCATGACAACATGCGTGGTGGTTCGAAAACTCTGTCACTTGGCAGTCGAATTCTACGGCTAACAAGTATATATATATATATACTTAATTCCCCACAAGTGATACCAAGTAAGCTAAAAGTAATTCTAAAATTTCTGTCACATTAAAGAAGGTATATTTCGATATAAATAAAGGCAATGATAGTTTTGAATAGGAAAATGGTTATAGTTAACGTATGATTACTTGTGATTCAACTACAAACTCCATTTCTCAATCAGTTACAAGATGATAACCCCGCGTATGGAGTTTGATTTACACTCTCTGAAAAGCCATCATATTACGTCAGTAATTGGCACTGTTCTGCTCCCCTCTCCTTGTGGTGATGTCCCGTGACCTAATGCTTCTTCCACGTATTTTATCGGCTGTGGGCATTCGTCAACGTCTGCCCATTCGGGCTGTGTCTCCCCCCCCCCCCCCCAGCAGCATACACCGAAGTACCTTATGTAATTTATAATTCGTCAATATACAAAATTCATTGTGATAAAATGGTGTATCGCTGTTATTTTCAGTTACAATATCGAAGAGCAGATTCTCTGCTTGTTTAGAGTTAGCAGTAAAGCAACAGCGGTGTATGGTGGAATAAATCTGTTTTAAGATGGTTGTGTTGAAATGGAGACAATAAGAAATGTTAAATAAATATAGAAGAGAGAAATGGATGATTTAATAATTAAATAATTGAAAGGTAAAAGGGAATTTGAGTAAAAATAATGTAGTATTTCACTTCAGCGAAAAATTGGTACGATTCAAAACACATAAGTACAATTTGTTTTTGTACTAATGATGAAACATATCTTACAACATCCAGGCTAATACAGTTTGCTCCTTTTGAAAGCTTGTAGCAGTTTCAAATGACACACGCGAAATTGAGTACTATAGAGGAGTCTCACAAAATGTGAAGCTCTCATTCCTTGATTAAAATTAGAAGTCTGTCAGTGGATTTATTCCATGCAGACACACACGAACAGGAATGGCCAACTAATGCACAATTCTAAAACTTAATAAATGCGAGATATGTTCATATTGTCATGTACTTATTTTCAGAGAGTGGTTAGCCAAACACTCAACGTGACACATACATTGTGATAAAATTATCGACTTTTAAAAGACATATATTCTACGGTAAAAATAATTTATCGCACATTATTATCCGTTTGCCTTATTTAGATCGCAGGAACTCCACGAGCATTGCAGGTGCATGAGGACGCTGAATCATTTGAAGAGAAAAAAGTCTTTGTTTTGAATGACTGTTCTCATAGCTAAGCCATAGTATTGGAACAAGTATTCCATTTCTTATAAAACTAATTAGTATTAAAAAAAAAACATAATTACCAATGCTCAAGGAAAGATTTCTGCCAAAAATAAATAAATAATAATTGACGTTTCGTGAGACGGTGAAATTGTGGTCAGATAAAGTTGTAATTCGGAAAAGGAAATATAAGATACCAGTTGCTCTTTTTTATTTGTTATATGAAAGCTTAGGTAAGAACATAAAAGAGCAACAGTAACACTACCCTCCAAGAACTAAATCAGTAAGCGCATTGTAACCTCTCCCAATTTTCTGTTATTATATACGATAGCTACATACTGTTTCGTACTTTAACTGTAGCTAACTTAAGCCTTCCCCCGTAAATATACTTTATTTCCGTTACTTTTTACAGTAACTGCTAACGATTTTCGCTACCAAAGATTGCTTATTCTAGAACCTTGACACACTTCAAATGATAAGTACGATGGTAAGGTGAGGGGAGCAGTGAAATAAAATTTTACCTTGAAAGTTCCTGGTTTATTCTGAAGCATTGTATGATTCTTCACAAATAAAATAAAAATGCTACTAGTTTTCAAGAATGTTTAGTCTCATTAGTCTTTTATACTGACTTAAGAATTTGTAACCAAATTTGACAAAAGTGTATCTGATTATTCAGGACATTTAATACTCGGAGAGACCAATATTAAAAGAAAGAGAGAGGGGAAATAATATTGCTTATTTAATTTGTAGTTGGAGGCTCGATGACTTTCAGGCAGTCACCCATGGCTGCACCTTGATAAAAGAAACTGATTCGTTATGTTAAATTTTACATAATTGAACAACACAGACCAATACAAAAGTTGGCGGCACACTAAGAGCGGGCTTAAGTGGAAGAAGATTTTGAAGGTTTCTAGTCTAACGGTACACGAAGATTGGCAACCACGCTTACTTCTTCGATTATACTGTAAACGGCGCTACCACCCTTAAATATGGCTCTGAGGACCACACCTGCCATATGAGCTTTCGTATATAAAAACCAGAGACCTTAGCTTACCCTCCTCTCCCAAGGGTCACGATTTTGTTTTCGCAGGTTGACTGACTGCCGTCCGTTTGAGGAAGCCAGCCAGTCTAGCATAGCGTCACCTAGCTGAGTCCAAAAAGACCGCTATATTGTTCCTTCATGCCATACACATGTTAAGGTTCTCATGAATTTAGTAGGTTTGATCCCTCCAAAAAATACGTTTATTAATTAATACTTAACTCTAGAACTTAAAGCTCTCTACTTGTTCTCGCTTTATTTCGTGCCTTCCTGTTTCATAAGCCATACCCTTGTATGTGTTACCGTTGTGTTACAGCATCGTCCTACTTGCTCCTCTGACAGGAATGCAGCGGTGTATCATTGGTGGTATGTATTGAATTTCCCATTCTTACTTGCCAGTACCTTTGCAACATTGGCTCATACGTCACTCTTGGGTTTCTCAGTGGAGTGATGACATCACAGTTGCCAGCTGTCAAGAAGCGGAAAAGAGGCCGAGGGGCTGTAGTGTCCCGCAGGTGGCGAGGGCAGGGCTTATCGACCGCGTCGAGTCCAGGCGAGGTCTGCGCGCTGCCCGGCTCGGCCCGGTGCGGCGCCAGGCGGCCAGCGCCCGCCGCTGTGGTGTGCGCATGCGCGGCCGCCACGGCGCGCCCGCCCCCGACGCGCGTGGCGTCAGTCCGCTCCGCGAGCGCGCGTCGCCTGGACAGCAGGCGCCGTAGTGCACAGTGGCATGGCGCGAGTGCGGTAACGACTCAGCCGTCTGCCATGGCCAGGGGCCTCAGCACCTCGACAGCCGTGCTCGGCGTCCTCCTGCTCACAGGTACACGGGGACGGCGACCAACTGGCCCAGTGAAATAGTCGTCGGTTTCGGCGGTAACGTTCTGCCTTCGCTATAGGGAGCACGCGGCTTCGAATCCTTGTTCTGCAATCCAGATTTAGGTTTTCAATGTTTTTCCCAAATCACTCCAGGTGAATGGCAGGGTGATCCCTTTAAAAAGCTATGGCCGAATTCCTTCCCGTTCTTTTCCCAAAGTCCTTTCCCGTCTCTAATGACCTTAACGTCGACGAGGCGTACACCGTAAGCCGCTGATAACTGTCTTCTTTGACTGAGACGAAACGAGGAGAACTTGTCCAACAGTTTCTGATGTTGGTACTACGAGAAAATCATCTTAAGAGCATTAAAAAATAAATACAAAATTTATAATTTAAAGTTTTGTTAATTTAATATTTGCTTCACAGACTCCTCTCACAGAACCGCAGTTGTTAGTTTTTACAGAAGCTCTCCAGCCTATGACAAATAATAAATCCTCTTCGTTATAAATGTCATTTGAGTTATCAACAATATAGTGTTGTTTTTCGTTATTTTTTTTACTGAAAATGACGCATAGATGTTACGTTCAAATTCTGTTTTACCCTTCAAACATCGTACTTATAAATCACTAACCCAAACTATTGGGATAGTAGTGATAATGTTCTATTTCCGCTCGACGGTTAACGGTCACTGAGAGGCATCTTTTCAGCTAATAATTTAAAAAAAAAAGATATGTTAAAACTGGTTACCCTTGCGAAAGTACAAGGTGATTTTAAAACATCCCTGTGTTCTCAATCCATAGAAGTTATTTAATTTTATTCTTTACGTTTTTAAGCCTCGTCGACTGTCAGGTCATTATAGAGGGGAAAGGACTGTGGGCAAGGACAGGAATGAATTCGGCCATGGCCTTTGGAAAGAACAATGCAAGCATTCACTTGGAGGGATTTCATGAAACCATGGAAAACCGAAAGCTGGATGGCTGGCCTGGGATTTGAGTCCGCATAGTTCCAAATGCGAGGCCAGAGCGTTACCGCTCTCCCATCACGCTCGGTATAGTAATTCAAAATACATATCAAATCACCTGATGTCTAATGTCAACAATAATTAAAGCGGCTTTTGTCTAACACTAAGAGAAGTTCCGATTTCTCACAATGGTGTCACAATGATCGTAAAAGCCTCGTTTCAAGACGTGAATCATGTGCTCTTTGATGAAGACTGTCTATGGTTCAGTGAAATATAAAAACTGGTTCAAGTTACATCTACATGTCATAAAAAATTTCTTCGTAACAAACAACTAACTGCTATAACTGGTATTAGCATTTAAGTTTAAATAAAAGTTTTGCAGAGACGAGAAAATTTTACAGGCAACGTTATGAAATTCAAGTCATACGAATTTTGTCTTTGTTTCAAGTTCGCTGAACTATAAGTATTCAGCTACGGGCTTCCTTAAAGCTTCATTTCCTCCCGCCATCCCCTCCCCCTCAAATTCACACACTTATCAACACCACAGCGTGAGTCATCCGTGTCCATAGAGTTAGAGTTTAAAGTTTAGTACAAAGTTCCTACGTACCTTTGCCTCATATTATTTCCCTTAAAGCCGTCTTAAAATTCATGTCGATGCATAAATTAAGTATGAAATTTAACTAGACTATGAATGTCGATATGAGTGAGACAGTTTTGGCTAAACAGTTTCTGTTTACTTCAACAGTTCGTTAGATTCATTTCGTCAATCACTAATCAGCAATGTTTTAGATTGAACATTGGTATTAACTAATAATGAAACATTCGCTGAAAGAGAATGTGTGTTATTACTCTCCTTGTATAGAAAGTGAAGTTGCTGTGAATATTCTGCGGTGCTAAGGAACAACAGCTCCACTGAGCTTCTCGCGAAGTCAAACCGAGCCCAGCGCGTGAGTGGTAACAGTAGGTCCTGCTATACGGGGGGACGCGGGTTTACATCTCATCTGCACATCCTGATTAATGTTTTCCAGGGTTTCTTCAAATCCCACCAGGCGAATGGCCATGATAGAATTCCTTCCAGTTCCCTGTCCCCGATCCTCTCCCGCCTCTAATTATATCGACATCAACGAACCGTAAAGACCAAAACATTTAGGTTCCTATCATCTTCAATTTCAGATATTCATTCACAAAATACTGATGATGAATCAAATTCTGCATTCAATGCTGGAGGACGCGAGTTCATTAACCCACCGAACCATTAAAATTAAAAGTGTCTATAGTTTCCATAAATCCCTAGAGGCGAATACCGAAATAATACCATGAAAAAGAAAGGGCCATGTTACTCTCCTTTCCTTATAAAAAATCCATTCCCTGCTGTAATGAACTCGACGACCTTCAAAGACCTCATAACGTGTGTGATCTTACATAGCTTACCTCAGGCTTAGCCAAAATGCTGATACCTCTTTAAAATGGGTAAGCAATCTGGCGATTCAAAAATGTGCACTATAAGTTCTACAAAATACTGTGAAAGTTCCAGTCACCACGGACACTTGCGCCAGCTAACCAACTGGAGTGAGCCACGCCAAATTCCTACGACTAACAGACCGCGGCAACCTATTACCTGAAATCATACGGCAAAACACTGAATACTAGATGTAACAATAAGAAATAAATATTCGATAACCAGTAGATGACTACTTTGGTATTAGTCTGTGTTTCCTGCCATCATTCGTACTTAACAATTTTTACAAACTAAAGAACAGTTGGCTCAAAAAATCTATATATATAAAGATGAATGTATTTATATATGTTTGTTTGTTTGTTCTTCATACAAATCCACAGTTTTCAACCGATTTCGATGAAAGTTTGAACACTTATCCTTTGAAACAAGGAGAAAAATACTGTTTACATATGGTTGAAAAATTATCGGTATAAATAATACATCTTGTCTTAAAACTTCGAAAAATTACTGACGGCGATAAACAGAGGCGTAGGATGTGTAGGTCTCTGTACTGCCTTTCCATATAGCGGTCTGGTAGCTCAGTGATTAAAACACTTGCTTACTGCTGTTTGGATCGTGGTCTTCGGTTCAAATCTCCGTGGAGGCAAAGATTTTTTAAAAAATGTTATTGATCGTAAGAGTTACGCCTGGACCGTCGGTTATTCGGATTGAATGTTAAACTGTAGATATCACAAATTTAGGGGTGCAATGCGAGGCAAATCGTAGGTAGTTCTGCAATTCTGTAGGTGTACACTTTTTTAGGTTATAATGATTCCTCAAGGGTTTTTCGGAATCAGTGTGTGTGTGTGACCTGCAGTAATAATACTATAAATGCGGAAGTAAGTCTCTGTCTTTTTTTTACGTTTTGACGACTAAATGGCTATACCGATATTGATGGAATTTGACAAGAAAATCTGTAGGAAAGACACAGGCGAATTTTTTCCGATATGATAAACAGTTGTAGCCACGAAATTTTGAGAACTTATCGAATGGTGACAGAAATATGTCGGAAACAGGTTCGACGGTAGAATGATATAGTGATAGCTTTCCTGTCATATAATGCCGACTCGGTGTTGTTTGGGACCAATCCATCGTTACTAACATCTTTCTATATTCAATTCTGACAAAGAAATTATTAATCCACGCGTACGAAGTCGCGGGTATCAACTAGTCCTTAATATAATTATTATTTGACGTTTCTCTCGTTTTATCGTGGCAAACCGACTAAAGGCTATTCGAGTAAGGCATCACTGCTTGTTGGCGCATTTGTAAAGTTTTACAGAGCTAACAGGCGTAAACGAATAATTCTACCAGGAAACAAACAGTTAATATTTCATGCTGATAACGCCCGTGCAGAATGTGAGACTGGATTAAACTTGGAATTAATTTAGTAAAAACAGCCGCAGCAGCTACATTTATAATGGAGCGTAGCGAAACTCCGATGACATCAGCGTATCAACAGTGAATTGATAGTGTGGGCAAGATAACAGAATTAAATATCACATAGTGATGAATTCAGGATGTAAATTTCGAATACCATAAATTACGTTATGCATTAAAAAAAGTATTAACAAACTGGGAACAGTTAAACATCATAATATTAATCCATCAACGGAATTAACGTCAACAGCAGAAACGTCATCACCTGAAGATTGTGCCAGTGTAATAAAGAACAGCGTGTTGTTTTCATAAAGTGTTATGACAAGTACAACAAGGACTTGAGAACATGTACATACAGATTTAGAGCAGTTCATACAGATCCAGATGGGTGTTTGGTAACATTCGCGCGTCGCGTGCAGGAGGACGATGGTTTGATCGCGGATCAGACATGCCAGGCCTTTGGTTTATATATGACTTCAAGGGATCACTTCACGCGAAAGTCGTGACGAAATTAAATCACTGCTCACTCGCCCCTTTCCTGGCTATATTGACCTCAACTTTGACATGGCATAAAGCCTTACCAAAATGCTGATATTTCATAACTCGTTTACTGCTGAACTATTTGCTTCCTGTCTCTTTCCAGATCCCAGTAACCATCGGATCATATGCTTTTTATTAATGCACAATTAACTACGGTCCCACTTTTGAATAAGCAATAAATTCAAATACCACAGACTAACCTACTTACATGTCGTAAAGAAGAGAAACCCAAACAGATTAACGACTTGTATAAGCAGAGATGAGTGTTAGTGGCCTTCGTAAATTTCAGTTGAATTCCTGGTTAAGAGCCTGTTGAGAAGTGGTGCTGCGTTATTATTAATCTCTGACGGAAGTACTTGTTGCATTATAACGTAATTCATTTACAGCAGGGACCAGAGGGAGATGTATGACGTAATACATAGCTCAAGTTGTATTGTGCTGCCAGCAACTAAGGAGCCATTCCGCATTTGTAGCCACTTGCTCACATTTTTTTACTATTTTTTTTTCTATAAAGTTGAATTTAGCAGATCCTGGTTGCACAAAAAATAAAAAAACAAAACTGATGGCACATCTGTGACCTAGGGCAACAGTGTACAGGCTGCGTAGACCTTCATCACGTGAAACACCTTCATTTCGGCTTTCGTCGTTAAACATTAATCGACGTGAATGGTAAAATCCAAACATTCGCTTTAAATGGTAACGCTACACGCAAAACAAATAGTCAGCTTAAAAATTTCGTCGCTTATGATATGCAATTCGCCAGCTCTAATAGATCAGATGAAAAAAGATTTTGTTATTTAGCGGTGATGTGAATAAATGAGCACAGATAATCGTCCTGCTGAACAAAGTAAGTGGTTCAAATATTTTTAATGATTAGTTTCTACAATAAAAATATTTCACTAGTTAATCAGCCGTCTAATTACAAAACAAATCAAGTGGTGTTAGACATTTACCTGTAAAATCAGTATCCAAGTTTCAAGTTCTCTGACTAGACATGTATACCACATCCACCATTTATCCATTCCAATATTAAATTATAAATTTGCATACCTCTTTAGCAGTACCTTACTTTTCCGATCGTAGGTAACTCTTGCAATTTATCAAGTACTAGATTGTTTTTTTTTTTTTGTTTTTTCTGAAAATATTTTATTGTGAACTCTTTGATATTCTTTAATAACGTTATTTCGCCTGCGTTACACAAGAGTTCACTAAGGCAAAACACTACATTTGGTGTTATTGAGCCGTCGTCTTATTGTTGAACGACAAATTGAGTATAGAAGATTGAACCGTTCTTTTTTTTGACGATTAATACGATGTTGAAGGGGTTGAGTTGCGAAAACCTGGAACACCGAAAGGATTGTTCTCGGCAGAAGCTAGTTGAAAAATTCGGGACTGACCTCTTTCAGGATGACATAAAACATACATTATATCAGCAACATTCATATCTAGGAAAAATAGATACGAGAAATCAGGCCCAGAACCGACTCATTTTTATACTCATTTTTTTTCATGAGCGTTGTGATAATGGAATAGGAAGGATTTATAGAGCGAGAAAACTTAGAATCCGATAGAAGTAGGCCTCGATAAATTGTTTCGGCCATGTTTATCTGGATTTTACTGGTTTTCCCAGATCTCTCCAGACGAATGCCGGGCTGGATGCTCAAAATATCCCCTGGACGCCTCCAGCCATATCCCGTATATCCCTTCCTTTGCACTTACGAGTACACACTAGGATAGATGCAAGGAACCCTCCACCACACACTTTTAGTGAATCGCGGAGTATAATAATAACAAATGACTAGCTGCTAGAGGTAAATTTAATAAAATTGGGTGTGGTCTTTATGAAGGAGTTATCACGGTATTTGTTTAAATTGATTTTTGCCAGCCGAAATCTGAATAGCCGATCAGGAAATGGAAGATAAGTTGTACATCAGTGGTTCTCAAAGGCTATCAGGACGTTAAGGGATACGTGACATTCTAGCTCTCTAGTCTTCAACATTGCAAGTACTTTTTTTGATAATGATATTACCGTAATTTTATGTAGTTATACTGATGTTAAGTGAGTGATCAAAACATATAAGTTCTCAGTCTACTTTTCAGCTGGCGCTTAAGTACACTTTCAGAATTTTTTTTGGCGAAAGTTGATTGGAAGCTTTGGCTTTGTTGCTTGACGAAGTTGGCCTGATACGAATTCATTTATCTTTTCTTGCTGAACTATTTGAAAAACACGTAATCCTCGAAAACAACAGTGTAACTAGAATTAACTTTGATGGCGACATGAAGTATCCGTGGATTCTGAATCAATGGGAGAGGAGCTTACAATGATGGTTCAGCGTCTTGTTCTGCCCATTTGATCACATCGTGTTTATTTACTCAATTCCAGTTAAGAAAATTAAGTGCACAGTATTCGAATTACCTCATGATTGACACTTATAAGCAGTGAAGTTCTGTTATGGATGTGTAATAAACGTCTAATGAAGATAAATGATGGACTGGTTGCCTCACCTAATCCTCGAAAGATCTAAAAACTTTTAAAAAAAAAAAAAAAAAGGATGTTCCTCCTTCCGTTACCACACTTCATCATCTTGAAAACGTCGGAGAAGCAGTTAGCAGAATGTATAAAATCACTAAATACTAAACTTACAATCATATTTTTTTCGCACTCCGTACAGATATGGATGAGTTGTTGTCAGTGTTATCGATACCTTACTGGTATGGCTCGTGCCAGCTTGCGCAGTCCAGTGTGCTTGCGGCTGCGTCTGACGTGAACCAGCGGGGCGGAAGAACCTTTTTGCCTGCCAGTGTCCGTTCTTGTGGATACGGAGGCAAACACAGTTCGAACAGTCGCTTTTTGCAGATGTGACAGGCTGCGCTGTGCGCGCATTTCCCTTCACCTGGCTGACGTCGTTTGTTTCGAATCAGTGAATCGGCGCGTTTTCCGCGTGTCCGCAAATCCAGAAAACGTCATTCATGAAATATTAGTTAGACGAGGTCCGCAACGGGTGCAGAACTGTGACGTCAGTCTCTGCAGTGAAATTGTTTACGCAGCCGTTACCAAAATGACGTCGGAGTGTATTACAATGTATCAACACTGATAGGAATGTGGCGGAATAAAATCATGGGGTCAAAAAACTTCAAACTCTGTACCTCAGATCAATATGACACAGTCGCTTCACTCACTGTTTTGTAGGCATCCTGTGTAGTCACGTTATTGCGTTATTTATTTTTTTCTCTTTAATCACCACATCCGTATTCTCCAAACATTGTAATGCTCGCAATTCCAGCTATTCACATAAATAAAAATATGGTTGTATGTCACTTTCAGCAATTGCTGAACAATACATTTTATAAATGAAATGCCGTCTACAAAACACGAACTCGTCTTACAGTCCACTATTTGAAAATTATCAATGAACCTGTAAGTATATCGAATATGCGACGATTTGTATTGTTTTTAATATGTGTAATGATACAGATATAAAAACCAAACATTTACAGCCGCTGATAATGCCCCACAAGATGACGGGCGAAACGCGTTTGGGGAATAAAAAAATTTACCACAACAGTTATTTGTGAACAGCATTTTATTTATAAAATGTATTGTTCACTGTAACAGCGTAATCGATATTTCATTTTTCGTGTTTGTGTTTTCGTTTATCAACAACTTCTAAATACATGTTAGAGACTAGTCTTGTGTAACAAATATATCGCTGATGATGACGTAATAAGAGCCTGAAAAGGATTAGCGATAAGCAACGGGAAGGGTTTCGAGCATGGTCTTTAGAACTGTACTCTATCATATGATTAGTAAGTCTGTAATACCATTTCAGATACAATGCCTGCAACCGTTATGGGCCAGACTTTGCGTTTGCTCCGCGATTATGCTTTAGAAAAACTTTAAATTTTATTTCTATAGAACTTTTTCATCATTGGAATAATTCATACTTAATGGATCTTCACCAGCTCACGATTAAAATATTATTGTAAAAGATTATCAGGTGGTTATAAGTCAAAGTGCAATTGTAACACAGCTTATTGATTCATTCTACATGCGTTGAACATATGACTGTTAGATGAAAATCAATTACATTTGGCACCCTGACATTAAAGGATATGAAGAATATCTCATATTAATGTGCAACAACTATAACAATGTACAACAGAATTTATTGGACTGCCAGAAAGCACTGACAAAACAACGCGACTATTTTTTTCCTTCAATCCGGCCAACGAAGGAGCAAGTTGTGACCAGGGTAAATAATGAGAGGAGGAGAAGGACTTGTGTTCAGACCGGCGTCAGATGCGGCGTCTGTGTTGCCACCAATCCTGTATGTCTTATAATATGGCCCACCATGCTGTCTCTTCTTTCTGCAAGACTCTTCCACAAACTTTTTACTTCACCCATCATTTCCAAAACTTGTTCATTTCGTACTTTATCTGCCCACTTACTTTTCAGCATCATTCTATAGTACCATATTAGAAATGCTTAAATCTTTCTTCTTTCTGGTATTCCTAAAGTCCATGCTTCGCTGTCATAAAGTACTGTGCTCCACACATAGATTTTTAAAAACTTCTTTCTGAGTCGGAGATTAATGTTTGAAACTAAAAGATTTATCTTTTTAATGAATGCTCTTTTTGCTAGTGCTATTCTGCTTTTAACATCATTCCTGATTCGGTCAACGTTTGTAATTTTACATCTTAAATAGCAAAATTTACTAACTTGTTCTATCACATACGTCCCTACATTTTTTTATCTATTCTACTATTATTAGTATCATTTCTGCTAAATTTGATCACTTTTGTCTTGCTTTCGTTTATATTTAGTCCAAAATTATCCTACAGTATTTTGTTCATGACAGTCAGTAACTTCTCAATATCCTCAGCCTATCCTGCTAACAAGACAATGTCATCATCAAATCGTAGCATACTTTAAAGTTTGATAAAAACCATACAAAATATGTAGCATGTAGGTACTTTGCACAATGTGTTGATTCCACCGTAAATTTATGAAAGTGTTGTTATGTGACAACCCTATGATAACATGAAGTATTTCGTTCTTTTGATGGAGCCCTGACACGATCCTCGCGGAGCCCCTAGACTTCGTGGGGCACGCTTTGAGTATGGCTGACCAAGATGATGCCGAGATACTGCCTAAACACGTAATTAGAAGGAGGGCGCGCGGCGACAGGGACTCGAAGCTGACTCACGGTCCAGCGTGCACTGAGTAACACGGGCGGGTGCTTAAGCGCTTCTATGTGAGTCATAAATCAATGTTCTGCCAATTCATTTCCTTCTGGTTCCCTAAGTATTAGAACTGTTGCAATGTAATGCTCATAATCTTATATTGTAATGTACGTATTTCGACTGCAGTTTAAACAGCGATACGGTTGGTACTTCTACTGAGCTAATGATGTCGGATTTAGGAAACCAATGAAATAAAAAGTAAACTAGGAATCCCAAAATCTTATGCTAAGTGCGTGATATTGGTTTTATGTCTAGTGCAGGCCTCATTCAGCACGATAAATACGGAACTACTTCCATCCGTTTGAGGCATTAACTTTATTTGCAAAACTAAATTCATCGTGAATTATTCTGTCAGAAATTGTTTCAGATGCCATTCTGCATATCAACTTAACCACAATTTCCACTAATATTGCTTTTCAAAAACCATAGCTTCTATTATCTGTGTACTAATACAGTTACTGTATTGTGATCTAAAATTGACCCACTGGAAATATTTACATGTGTCTAATATCGTGACATGAGCAACAAAAAGCAACTACTCGTAATAATTAATCTAAAAATTTGAACGCAATATATGGTTTTATTTTAACGTTTCGGCAACCCATTTCTTCGAGTATACTATTACTATGACTAAAAACATCTACATAGAAAATAAATAATCAAGACCGTCAAAACAACGTGTGGAATGCAGTATTTTGGCACTCCGTTTCTTACTAACTAAATACAATTAACATTATACAATTCTCATAGCCTTGAAAATGATGTAGTGTAGATGTCACTTAGCTTACTGTATTAACGATACCACTGTACAGAGAATGTAAGATAAATCTACTTGGAACGAATTTTAATTAAGAAAAACCATCTGATAGTTAATATGTCGGTATTTTCTAAGTACATACTTTTTTTAATATGCTGGAAGCTCATTTTTTCGCGGATACTTAATTAAATAGAATTCTTAATAATTGCGCATAACATCCAATAATAGCTCCGTCGTTGTGAACTAACAGCGAAGGCTGACTATGTGACGTCACAATATGACACCACAGCAAGAAGTCACCGCGTGACTGAACACAGTGACCAAGATTACCGTTTTGTAATAATAGGTAAATCTCGCCACAGATTATTCCTCACTGGAATTGTCCCTACACACCTAGTTTTGAATGACACTAATATTTACTTTAAATTCTTTAATAGTGTGATGGAATTTGTTTACCACCTCCATTACCCTCCAGCTGCCTTAACTTCAATTGAGAACTTATTCACTCCCTTATGTGTGAAGTCAAATGATACTTTATCGTCAAAGTCATCTTGCTTCTTTCACATACTTGAATAATTCATCCTGATATCATAGACAACTTTGTTCACTCGCCTGTTGTCTTCTAATGACCATCCACCCAGTTGTGTTAATACATCAGTTCATAACATCAAAGTCAAATATGAAGTAGTTTTTCCGCCAATGCGATGAATTTGTCAGTAGCTGATTTTAGGGTAAATTGTGATACATTCGTTCAGATTTGTGGAGATGTCAACAGATGTACCATCGTTTATCTCTCCCCGCACGAACGTGTGGTATCGGGCTATTCTCCAAGTTCTCCGCATGAAGCAAGAGTATCTTTGGAACGGCCAACTCCAACTCGAAGCCTATTTAGTGATTTCCATATGGGCCATGGTGGTTCAGATCCAGATGGTAGACTCTCTTTTGGCTTGATACACTGTTTCATGTGCTACTCTCTTCTCCCAAGCCAATATTCTTTCATTGTTTGGTGGAAAAGCAAGGTACAGTACCTCCACGAGCGGCGTTGTATTTTGTAACGTCCGGCGTCCTCCGGTAACAAGACAAGCTGCCTTCTGGCCAAAAGTTGCACCACTATGACAATGTCTACGGCTTCAAAGCCTGTCGAAAGCAGCGAATTGACACAGTGTTGTAGCAGATCATTTCATCCAGTTGCTTAACTTGATACTAATGTTGTTAATCTTAGAAATTATGTAAAGAGGTACATATACTGAAGAGCCAAAGAAACAGGTACACATGTCTAATATCGTGTCGGGCCCCCGCAAGCACGCAGAAATGCCACAACGCGACGTGGCATGCACTCGTCTAATGTCTGAAGGAGTGCTGGAGGCAATTGACTACATTTATCCTGCAGGGCTGTCCATAAATCTGTAAGAGTACGGTGGGATGGAGATCTTTTCTGCAGGGCACGTTGCAAGGCATCCTAGATATGCTCAATAATGTTCATGTCTGGGGAGTTTGGTGGCCAGCGGAGGTGTTTAAACTCAGAAGGTGTTCCTCTGTAGCAATTCTGGACGTGTGTGGTGTCGCATTGTCCTGCTGGAATTTCCCAAGTCCGTCGGAATGCACAATGGACATGAATGGATGCAGGTGATCAGTCAGGATGCGAACGTATGTGTCATCTGTCCGAAGCGTATCTAGACGCATCAGAGGTCCTATGTCTCTCCACCTGTACACGCCCCACACCATTACAGAGCCTCCACCAGCTTGAACAGTCCCCTGCTGACATGCAGGGTCCTTGAATTCATGAGGTTGTCTCTATACCCGTACACGTCCACACAATTGGAAACGAGACTCGTCAGACCAGGCAACATGTTTCCAATCGTCAACAGTCCAATGTCGGTGCTGACGGGCCCAGGCGAAGCGTAAAGCTTTGTGTCGTGCACTCAGCAAGGGTACACGAGTGGGCCTCCTGCTCCGAAAGCCCATATCGATGATGTTTCGTTGAATAGTTAGCACGCTGACGCCCAGCACTGAAATCCGCAGCAATTTGTGGAAGGGTTGCACTTCTGTCTCGTTGAACGATTTTCTTCGTCGTTGGTCCCGTTCTTGCAGGATCTTTTTCCGGCCGCAGCGATGTCGGAGATTTAATGTTTTACCCGATTCCCGATATTCACGGTGCACTCGTGAAGTGGTCGTACGGGAAAATCCCCACCTCATGGCTACCTCAGAGATGCTGTGTGCCATCTCTCGTGCGCCGACTATAACACCACGTTCAAACTCACTTAAATGGTGATAACCTGCCATTGTAGAAGCAGTAACCGATCTAGCGCCTGCGCCAGACAATTGTTGTCTTATATAGACGTTGCCGACCGCAGCGCCGTACTCTAAGTGTTTACGTATCTCTGTGTTTTCATACGCATGCCTGAAACAGTTTCTTTGCCTCTTCAGTGTATTTCATTGTTTCCTGTAATAGTGATATCTGTAGACGAAGAGTATAAGAAAACATCTACATTGCCTTAATATAAATCAACAAAAAGCAACTAATTATTAATATTTTAATTTAAACGGAACACAATATTTTTCAGTGCTCTGGCAGTTTATTTCTTCTCGATTGCTTAACTAAATAGTATTGTTAATAAATAATACCAAAAACCTCGATTCTGCAGTAACAGCACTGTCGGCAATTAGTCCGATAGCGAAGACCGGTTGCGTCATGTCAGCATAATGGATACGGCTACACGATGACCAAGCTCAGCATTTTATTAGTAAATATTGATTGTTTTGTACGGTAATTTTCGAAAATCAATTTAAGTGCTATTGTTTGCAGCTCCTATGTTTAGTACCTACAACCCTATAATCCCCACAAAACGAAGTAAGCCCTGACAAACTTGTTATTTCGCAGTTCTCCTCTCGTATATTTCGTCATCACACTCTCAGTAGACGTAGGGTTTGAAATCTATCCCTATCACCTCCACAATGTGTTATGCGTAAAATACTATTCCAAGATACTTATATCTTCAAAAGCAACGATCGCTCCTCCGTATAAAAGTGTAATACTGCTGAGCTAATAAGATAACTTCTTGAGCGATTCATCTTAATTCCAAGTTTAAATACGCAGCTACTATGAAACTCTCTTTAGCTTTTCATAATCCTCTTTCTTTTTAATCCAATTAAATAACACTTTGTCGCCTGCAAATAATCTCACTTCTGGGAGTAAACAAGCAACAAAATAATTAGTCGGAATAATTGCCAAGAGCAATGACTCCAGTGCGTGGATTAGCACAACTCAGAAGTTTTCGGTAGTGATTAAAATAGCTTTAAGTAGTTAAATAATAGAATTTAATTGTTTTAAACCAAGGGGTGGATGCATGGGTACACTCTGGCCTGGAAATCTGAAGGACGTGGGGTAGAGTCCCCTTCTGGTTATCCAGATTTAAGTTTTATGGTTTCCCTAAATTACTCCAGGCAATTGTGGGGATTTTTTTTTTTTTTTTTTTTTTTTTCAAAATACAGCGACCGAATTTCTTTCCGTTCGTTAAAAAAAAAATTCATGTTTCAAAGTCTATAGAGAAATACATTATTTTTTAATACGATTTAGATCATACTGTGGTTATAATTCTACGCTATATTGCTTACGACGCTTCACAAACCTTTAATACGTCTGTTAATGGTGATTGTATTTTTAAAGTTTATTTGCCTGTAAGAATTATTACACATCTTCTCTAACAGTCAGAAAATGATATTTATCAATATTGAGAAATTAAAGCACATCCAAGCATTGGATTACCCTCCTTCATATTCACTAGTGAAGTTCTACTTGCATGTTCTGTATTGCCTTCATTAGGCAGCATTGGATATGAATGAACTGGGTTCAGATAAATACTAATTTTGCAATCTAAGCAGCATAGCAGTTGCTCATTTCTTATTCAACGTAATAAATATTCGTTAAAAAATGGAAATGTGTTTGTGAAGAGAAACTCACACTAAACCCAGTCATACATCCCACTATCACAAAATATGTATTTCTTGTCAAATTAATATCGTATTTCCCATACGATTGAAAATTTCATCCTCACGGAAATTCAAGAAAGAAATGATTCGAAATTAAAAAATACATATATTTTTAAAAACATTCTACTAGATTTGTTAAGGAAGTCATACTATGCAGTCGAATAATTATTTTCTACAACTATAATGGAAATATTTTAGCACTTATTGCAGTAAATTACTAATTGTTTCTGTTTGCTGACAAAGGAATTTGTAGCAAATTGAATGATATGTGAAGGTATTATAGTTCGCGAACCCTAGTGAAAATAAATTTCTAAAATGTTTTTTTGGTTCGTTTCTTTTGAGATTGGTTCCAAAGACTTTTCGCAATCAAGTTTTACGACATTGCCGAATGAGAATCAAAGATGATATTTTGTTAAAAAGAAATTGTATTTTTTCTTACTTGTGTCTATCGATAATTAATGATCTACGAATGAGAAATAATCGTTCTACTTCTGGTGTAATTGAATAGCATACTTTTCATTTTTCCCTTCTTTATGAAGTTCGGTGGATGTTCAGTCGAAAACGCAATCTTACTTTCTGCGACATTATGACTCACTTTGTGTACGATAGTGTTATTCGGCCAAAGTCTGAAAGTTTATCCTAGAAGTGATCTGGAACATAACTAAATAGTAACACGGTAGACACTGCGAAACGTGAACTTCCGAAAAAGGGCAAAAGTGGTGGGGACCGTCAGCCACCATACTAGAAGTATTTATCAGATAGCATCAGTGAATGGACTAAGTTTTCATTTATCTTTACATTCCTAGCACGTACAGCGCGAATAAATAATCATACTATGAGGATCGGTGTGAGGTATACAAATCGGTAACTGGATGTGTTAAACTGGGTCCTTTTTATTAGTGTCATCAGGAATCTTAACATAGTCTAACCGTTTCTTTTGATTCATGAAGACCATTTTAAAACTTTACTAGTTGTATTAGGAGAAGAAATGATAGTATACTTGGAAGAATCAGTTTTGAAGACTATTCAGAAATTAGTATGTTTTAGATTTATTTCATTTGTGGAAGATTTGTTTTCTTTTTTTTTGTTATGGCTTTACGCCTTGTCGACGTCGAAGTCATTGGCGGCGGGAAAGGACTGGGGGAAAGGAACGGGAAGGAATTCAGCCATGAACTTTTTGAAGGAAGCATCACGGCATTCGCCTGGAGTGACTTGGCGAAACCAAGGAAAACCCAAATCTGGATGCTCTGACTGGTATTCGAACCGGCACCCTCCTGAATGCGAGGCCAGAGCGGGAAGAAATTTATGACTATGCCATTTTGCAAGATTTCATTTACTTTGTGATCATGTACCTGAATAGATTACATAGCAGTTAAACGTATCTGTGCCACATATTACTACATTTATGGATCTGTCTAAAATGAAACAGAGAAAATAACAAAAGTTATACTTGAAAACTTTATACTACCATAGAGAGGTGTTAGGGCTACACTGATTTGTAAGATGGGAACACAACATAATGATGAGACACCAATGTAATAACTCACAATGAAATCACCTAAACAAGGAAGTAATAGCGGCAAAGACGGCAGTTAAAGATCACTTTACGAAAAATATTTTTTCTGTGGGAGGACCAGTGAATGACATAACTAAAAATTTATATGACTATGTTAGAAAACTGAGGGAAAGGAAGATATTAAGACAATTGTGGATGAATGTGGAGAAGAAAATTTATATGACTGTATTAGAAAACTGAGGGGAAGAAAGATATTAAGACAATTGTGGATAAATGTGGAGAAGAAATTACCGAGGATACGTAAAAGGTAATAGTGTTCTGGTATAATGAGAGCATTAGGGCCTGCCATTTAGGTATGGGAGAGAGCCTATTGGGAGCAGGAACTTCTCTCCATAAGTGGAAAAGAGCGTCCCAAAAAACTAGAATTAGGAAAAACGACCTCAGAATCATAAAAGGGCCGGTGGAGATAATAGTGCTTCGGCTATGTAGATATTTAATTAAATTGCAAATGGAGCGCACGCTGCTGTGGCAATTTCCTTAAACACCCATCTTCCCCCTTTTCTGCACCCACCTACATTTTAAAGCCACTTGGTATCATACATTTAAACATTATTGAGAGCGGAGACTTGATACTTATTACCTTATCTTACGACGCGAAAATTGAAACAGTAATAGGTGTCGGTAAACTTCAGAGTATCCGAAACTTGAACATCCACTAAAATACGAAAACTTAAAATATCTACAAGCCAGTTTCTCTATACTACCTGAAATGATTAGTGTAATAAATGTTAAACTGTTTAACGAGTTTTTTGTCTTAGCAAATCAATTTATTATCTTCCCACAGATGTTCAAAATTTGAAATAAATATAATTCCCGGATTTTTTTTAGCAAATAATTATACTTAAGGTACTACCAGATTGATATCGTTCTTTTATCTCTCATGAAACCATTGGATAAATCACCATAACCTCTTACAGAAAGAGATTCACGTTTAAATTTTGTTTCACTGCTATCATTTCATTCCGCATGTACTAACAGTGTATTGAAATTACACTTTCATCGGAACAATAAACATTGCAACTTTTAGTTCCAGTGACACGACAGTGATTGTTTATGTGACGACTAGAACCTTGTTTCCGTACGTTTGTATTGGAATTACACTTCTGTTTCCTTCATTGCCATTGGAATCCTACGAAAGAAAGGAGATACCCTGTTTCCCCTCACTAAGCCCCCGACTTTGGTTGTTACAATTGCCTTTCGGCTATCTTGTCAGTGTGGGAACAGAGGTTCAAACGTCTTCTGCCAGAGACAGCCTAATTGGATAGCAGCCAATTAGCTTCACAGCAGCACAGGCGGTACTTATAGATGTCTGAATGCTTCGACTGTTAAAGTCAGAATCATCCACCGCCAACTTTCATTCATTAGTGTTCTGTTTTACATATTCCTGTCCAAATTTTGGATATATGATTAACACGTTTATAAATAATAACAATTGCCGTTTCTTTATGGCGTTGTATTGACAGAGTGAGATCCGACAATCAGAATCATATCCTACCTGAATCTCGGAAATGTGATGAGTGAGGGGAAACATTCGAGCCTAACATTTTGATTCGAGTCGTGCCCAGTTTCATGCGGTCACGTGCGACAAGTATGTAAACATTATATGTCAAGGAAGTATCAAAGCGCTTTTTGAACCATTTTGTTGTTAATAACATTTCTTATGGGAAATCACTAATATACTATACATTCTTAAATAAGTTTTTTGTGTCTGGAAAGCAACAGTTACATGGTAAAATACAGATCATCACACATTATAGCTGGTTTTGGCTTTTCGCTGCACACGCAAATTTAGATGAAAATAATTTAAAAGGCTATTTCTCGCATATTTATTATATACATCTAGATACAAAACAGTTATTATGAAACACATGATCTCTTTTGCGGAGTTATGTATTTAATGACTGTTATTTGTTAATGTGTTTGATGCTTAATATCATATTCTTGTAGCGAACGCAGTTGTTCGCTTGGCTCATAAGTTAGACATTCTTTAATTATGAAATGAGGACGGAAAGATACATGTTAACGTAACCAGACAGAGGCATCGACCGGGGATTTAGAGCGCTGACAGTAGGGAAAAAGTGCGCAATGTTCGAGCTAAGGAGGACAGATGACGGCATGCATCGGCCTCATCATTGGTCTACCATTTGCCCCTCCACTTTGGGACCGTACTGGGAGGTTGTGCAAAAACCTTTGCACGGGTATCGGAGAGTGTCTTGTCTTGTCTTCATCAATCAGTCGCAGCCAGCAACAGTCGGAGCAGAGAGAATGCAGACGTCGAGTCGCCCTCCGACGGCCGTGGCCGCGGAGTGGCGTCACACACTAAGAGATGGACGGCGCAAAACAGGTTGGCTCTGCTGTAGGGTATGGTTGGACGTGGAAAACCATCGTTGAATCATAGATATGGAGCTAGGGTCCTCCATAATGCCTAGAACCGGGGTTACTGGTTTAGATAATCACCCGCAATCGAGGAAACTCTTGCTGTCCTCAAAGTAAATGTCACACTAACACAGTAATAATATCAGCAACCACTTTCCAGTATATGTCATAGCAGGATGTTGGAAGGTAACGCAATAGCACCTTACATTGTTATCAGTATTCAGCAGTAGTCTCAATGCATACCATTTGGATATTTTGTACAGTCGTGATAGTAAATGTTGTACATAGCACATAGTACCACGAATGTCTCCATCCGATCACAGATCGACTGCTATGATCGATCCTTACCCATTCGCTCATTCCTCTCATCTAATCTGGCCAAGTCTCCGCTCGGCCTGCTACCAGGTTCGCCATAGGTCCCCATAGGTTTACCGGTGTCCAGGTGGGGGCACTACATTCTCCTTACTAGTCAAAACTGGCAAAAGCCGAAGACCAAAGTACGAAAAAATAAAAATTATTTTCGGTATATGAAAAAGTTTTTCCTTATCTTTTGGGGCTCTCGTCGTTGCAAATATTTGAAGTACTTCTAAATTTTTTCCACGTAATTGAAATGCAATGATTTTGTCTTGTTTATCTCTAAATACAATGAAAATCAATAAATTACACACATTATTTCATCACTTCCACATATATAGCTACTAAAATAATGACAACATTTCACGAAAACTGTATGGACTCTTTGATTTTCATCACACACTTATCTAATAAACTTTCATTTTTAATTGATGTAAGCTGCTGCTACTTTTCATCTGTTACCACAAATTGTCTAAAAATTGTGATAAAAATGTTAAGCCTTTTATCACTAATATGCTTTCACAGCCTATTACTAATATCTGCGGAAAGAAATGTTCCGTAGGTCATTTTGTTCGAAGATAGAAGATATTTACATTGCTCATAATGGGGTGATAATTTCGTATCTCTCATCCGAGATGCCTCATTCATTATCAAACATACACCATACTGAAAGAATAGAATCGTGCTGTAGACAAGAAGCAAAAATATTTATTTCTAAAGTATTATGATCAGAGATACACAATGTTGGCTTGAATTGTTTATTTCTGTTAAATAAATTCTGTTCTTACGTTGCATACTTACGATCGGCTGGAACATCGTCGAAGTGACAACTCTTAAGAAGGTGTAAAACTAAGCCGAAACACAGGTAATGCAACCAAACAAAAATCGACAGTACACGGTTATTAAAAGTATTGAAGCGATTTCACAAATTTACAGAGGATATACTATTTGACATTGACACAAAACTACAGTCACACAGAAAAACTCAATGAGGTTTTTTCGACATACTACAAGTGCTCTCTACGCGTTCCCATACTGATTCTGCAGATATCGAGTTGATAATCAAGTTCTTACCACGCTCGCCGCAGTATGTCCGTATCGATCTGTTCACAAGCGGAAAGTCATCAGATGGGACTGTGAATTAAATAGTAGTTATATGCCTATATATAGAGACTAAAAATCTGTCCTGCCTTTTTCAGCGTGGAAAATTAATATAGAGCTCTCTGGTAACAGACCGAGCGGACAATTTATTTCCACACGATACTTCTGCGATCGAAAATTCCAGCGCCATCTTATGGAAAAGTAGACCTGGACATTTACAGTTATATAAAGTCTTGGTCTATTAACCCATAAGGTACTTCCCTGAAGATGGCGACGGAGTAGTTGATCGCCGAAATATCGTGTGGAAACACTGTGTTCAATCGGCTAGCTACCAGAGATCTATATTAATACATTAACGCGAATTCATAACATTTTTTTCCCAATTTAAATTTTCTCATGTTATCGTTGATTTGGAAGGTACAGATCACATTCTCTTTCAATGAAAGAGGGAATGAAACCTGGAGATAATTCCACCTTTAGATCAGTTTACAGTTTCGGGTGTGGCTGTTTGTGAAATGCTACGCAGTCGCGCCTGGACATTGTCACACGTAATGTTGGGCAGTAGTCACGGGACAAAGCACTTTGCGGTCGTCGCCTCCCGGACAATACCGCCTTAACAATGAAGGATGGAGGTCTACGGCCGGCTGCTGACTGCAATCAGCAGCTCGGGAAGGAAACCATTACCGCCCACTGCAGACACCAAGGCGTGAGGTCATCCAAACCTCTCCAGATCCAGCGCTCCACAGGGTCACTTCTAACAAGGCAGCCCATTAAAGTAACGGGGATGGCTAAGCAACACGTCTAGTCGACATGTAAAGAGGTTTGATGCCTGAGGTTTATTTTTCAATAAGAAATGTGTGTTATATCTTTTAAACCTCGACGTAAAACTTGAAATGAATAAAAATATGACACTGCTGCAGTCCCTATTACAAGATAGATTTAAATATATATAAAAAAAAGCACCTTATAAGGGTTTATATTTTTAGTGTACGTGATGGTTGTCCGTACACATGCTCAAGGCTTTATTTAAAAAAAAAAATTATTATTATTATTATTATTATTTTTTGCAGTTACCAGATATTTACCATAATTTGAAATTTTTCTTTCTGGCTTACAATATCTGGTACTCATCTAGCACCTTAACATCTGAAAAATCCATATCTTAATATCATTAAATATTTACTGATATATTTTCTTGAATAGTTCATCCAACTTTCCTTGAATCATGAAACATGCAATTTATTTTTTGTATCTTAAATCAATTATATTATGTTCAAATAATACTTACCTTCTGTATATTTATCGATACATCATTTCCTGGCACCCAATATTCACAAGTTATTTGTCAGTTCTTTTTCTTTGTGTTCTCAGGCCCTAAAATCTCATTTATAACTATTCACAAACTTTTAAATTACAAGGGGAGATACAATATAATTTTAAGCTTCTTCTCTTAAAGCCTCCCTTTCCTAAAAATCGTCGCATCTTGAACCTTCCATAAAACCATTCGTTTACATATCTTCCCTTCGTTTGTCTGGCGAACATATTCCACTCTTGACTATCGACTTTTAACTTATAAACTAAATTGCCGAGGTTAAATACTATACTTTATGATATTAGTTTTATGCAAACATATTTACAAACACGAACATAATTTCTAGTAAGGAATATATAACTTACATCCTCTTCAAACTTTAGATATTTCGTTATTGTTATTCTATATTTGTGCATAGAGATTTCATGTTTAAATTATATACTCCAAGCAACGAAGTGAATTAGTCACGAATCGGTACGAAAAATAAACAAAAAATTGAAGTTGAAGACAGGGTTCTAGTCCACGCCCACCTGTCGTCTCGATCGTGATTTTTAGGTGATTTCCCGCAATCATCAAGGAGAATGATGGTGCGGTCGCTAAATTTTGCTTCATAAACTACACATTTCACAAACATTTATCACACAGAACATAGTTACGCGTTTCAGCATGACAACACAACATTCTTCAAATAGTGTAATCGCTCAGGACCTGACAAAACTAATTGTGTCGCAGGTAGACCACATGTCCTCTACCTCTGATAATTACACAGGACGCCTGTGAACAGGTGTTGGTGTCTCCTGGCCCGCCAGTGTCAACACGAAAAGAGCAGCAAAAACATCGCTTACGAATTCAGTATTACTCGCGAAAGCGACTTCGAACTTAAAATGCTCGGCTATACTTCTGTCGGCTATAAACTGTCTATTTTGTGGTGGAGAATCAACGTGACAACTTGAAGACCTTTCTATCACGTCTTAACGATCACCTCCATGCTTTTAATTAACGGTCACTCGCTCAGTTGAGTTCGGCTTATGGGATGGACATCGAAGGTGTCATATTACCCAATCCCCCAAATCCGTATCACGTTTAATCCAAATAATGTTATTTTGGTCGAGATGGGAACATTTGTACTACCTACTTATCGTAAAAACATAACTCTACCAACCGCTTTAATTATTCCCTGTGTGAGCTGATGACTAAACTTTCCAGGAATATATCATGCAATGTACAGATATAAAGCATATTTTTTTTTACTGCTTTACGTCTCTCAACAGCAAGGTCTTTAGAGACGGGAAAGGATGGGGGCAAGGAATGGGAAGGAATTCGGCCATGGCCTCTTTAAGGAAGCATCCCGGCATTTGCCTGGAGTGATTTGGGAAACCATCGAAAACCCAAATCTGGATGTCCGGACGGGGATTCAAACCGCCGTCCTCCCGAATGCGAGGCGAGAACGCTAACCGTTACACCACCACGCTCGGTGATATAAAGCAACATTACCACCAAGTGCAAAGCTCATATCCTCATTAAGTAAGCTATATATTCCGCATCTGCTTATCTGAATATGCGGATTACACATATAATTATCCAGAATTATTTCCTTTAAATCAACTAACTGAATTATTGGCTGTTATTTTTTTTAAATTGTGGAAGTATGTTTATCACTATGTTCGCATATGTCTGCAAGTTCTGAATTAATGTCATGAAAAAAATCATCATGCGATTTAAATTCAAAGATATTCAACTAACTTAAATTTTGTTAATATATCACATAGTATGTCCAAAACTTAGCCTAAGTGTAAATCTCAGTGAACTTTATAGACTACAAGCATACAAGCATTGATCCACAGCTTCACCCGCACGTACCGTCGTGTGTGTAATAACCTGTATGCCTTTAATTCCCCTTCTAGTAGCAAAACATAAAGTATTGTATTATGGTATTTTTGCAATCTTTACTTTTACGGTAAATTAAATTATGCAGTTTCGTTAAGGTTATTGGAGTGTTAATCTATGATTTGGTGCTTTTATTGTTTTCCATGTATTGTTATGTACTAGGTTTTACAAAACTGAAGAAATAAATAACCAAGTTACATGGTAAAATCAGTAAATAAATAAATAACAGAACCCAAAAATTAAATATTATGATCTTTGGTGCGTATCTCGCAAGGGAGAGTTCAGGTGTGATTGTTACGAACAAATTATCATTTCTTGCTCTGTTCTCCTATCACATAGAGACCTAAGATATACCGTCGATTTTAAGCAATATAATAAGCTTTGAAATGTGCAAAGTCCATCCAAACATGTTCTGTAGTACTTGATGCCTACTGACTTAGTCCACGACCAGGAGGTTGTTTGGACCCTCACGAAGGAGGCATACTAAGCCATTGTGTCAATGGTACGATAAGACGGCCAGTTACTTTCCTTCGGGAATTCGCGACTAAAGTCCTCTTGTCCGGTACACATGTTGCAATCTGTCTCTCAACTGATTTGATGCAATCCTCCATCCCTTCCTATGTTGCGCTAACCTCTTCATCTCAGCATATCCCTTACAACTCACGTCTTCAATTATCTGATCGACATATTCTCATTTCTGTCTTCCTCTACAGTTCTTACCTTCGACTGTTCCCTCCATTAACAAATTGACCAATCCCGCATGTCTCAAAATATGACCCACCATCCTGTCTTTCTTTCTGTTAGAATCTTCCACAAACTTCTTCACTCACCCAACATTTCCAAAACGCATTCATTTCGTAGTTTATCTGTTCACTTAATTTTCAGCATCCTTCTATAGCACAATATTTCAAATGCTTCAATTTTTCTTCTTTCTGGTATTGTACATTCTTTGCAACCACAAAGTGCTGTACCCCATACATAGAGTTTAAGAAAGTTCATAGATTAATATTTGAAACTAAAAGGTTTCTCTTTTTCATGAAGGCTATTTTCGCTAGTGCTATTCTGCTTTTAACATCATTCCTGCTTCAGCCATCAGTTGTAATTTTACTTCCTAAGAGCAGAATTAACCTACTTGTTCTATCACATCCGATCCTATCTTTATACTTAACCTACTATTACTGGTATCATTTCTGCTATGTATCATCAGATTTTTTCTGGCTTTGATTTATATTTAATTGCACATGTTGCCCATTTCAGTAGCTGTAAAAAAGGACAGTAATTGAGTAATTGAAAGCGTTACACGATAAAAACGAAAAGTAATGATAATGTTTGAATAATTTAAATATCGTTGTCTGGGTCAATGTGACTGGGATATTGTACTAGATGTATACGAATCATGGCATAGAGATCTGTCATACAGTATTAATTGTTCGTCAGTTTCGGAATATAATACCACTTCATCTATTTAATCAAACACAAAATCACACAATATCTCCCCAATACTATCAAACTATGAAAACAGATAAACAAACCCAGAAAATGATAAATACGAAACGAACTCCAAAACCAGACATGTTGACGAAAGTTTCACAGTCTTTCATGTCAGAGATGAGATATTGGTTTACTAAAGTTTATTCTGTGATCACACGTAGCGAAAAGTAAAAATCTAGAAACGAGGACGCCGATGATGAAGTTAACTGGACAACGTTAACAACACTGCATTAATAATATTTCAAAACGTATCCATAGTGATATTTCATATTATCTAAAGTCGTTTTTAAATTAGCGTATTACTACACTTAGTGAGGAGTGGCTCGGCTTAAAAGCTACCGTCCGCAATTATAAAAGAGAGTGTTGGAACTGTTTGTGTACAGGAAAGCTTTTAACGAATAACATCATAAATAATAGTAAAACTCCAACAAAAAGAAAATAATTACTCCTTAATGTCAGACGAAACAAAGTAAAAAAAAAAGAATCTTTATTTAATAAAAGCCTCAAAACACTCGTCAAATGTTATTTCACATAAATATTTATAAAAAGTTTATTCTTGTGACAAGACATGTGCTTTGTATTCTGTTAGGGTTGTTTGGCTAAGTTAAAATTTTACCAACATGAATGTACGATGCTTGTAACTTCTCAAGATAGTCAAATGTCTCATCACTTCATAGAAATACCTGATTCAAAGCAAATTGTCTGCATTATTTTTTCACAATAGCAGATATCTAAATCCAGTAATAACCTATAACTGTCACATTTGATTAAATCAACCAAAATGAACTGGTAAATAGTATATATCTTACACCAGTACATTTGTTTCGCGGCATTTAATACATATATATTTACCAACCATCATTCAAGTTCCTCTCAAAGAGATATTGTTGCGGAAAAGCGAGTACCCATGTCTCCCATAGGAAGGCAGGAATTAAACAAGATTGGTACGCCGCGATTTGCATGTTCGTCACACAACGTACCATATTAATTTGCTCTGACGAATAAAATTTCTAAATCACAAGTAAGACTACTATTAATGTTGAGTTATATTACAAAATAGAATCAAAAGTATTAAAATGAACGTATACTACCTGACAATTATGCGTAATCCTTGGGTTAAAATTCTGCATTCTAATTGCCTACTAATTGAGGAACAGTAAATTAAAACAGATTATGACAAAAGGTTACATATTATCAGGGAGTTATTACCATTGCTAGTTTAAGATTATGATGAACTACCTCAGAAGATCTGTTTATTATTACAGTGTGCAACCTCCTCAGTCCTCACTTTCTTTAAATAGTTTTGTAACTTGTGAGTCGATTGGATCCTTTTTTCGTACGCTAGTTATACGTACTGGCAGGATGAACGCCAATGGTGAAATATCTGCCCTCGCTTAGAATGATTTCCTCAGAATTCCACACACTACAACCAGGAAAGACGTGTTCTTTGAGACCTGGCCCTGAAAAACAACCTCGTAACACATCGATGCGTGCAGATTTTTCATACTATCAAATGCACAGCCATTACGTGCTGGTGAGACTATATAATATCACCACTGAGTCAATAACGTGCTAATTTCTTATTTTTTTAAATTAGTACACGACACGAATATGCGTTATTACGACCTTTAATAGCATATGAAGTTCATTGCACACACATTTCATATAACAATAATCTCACAATACTCTCTCTACTAAAACTCACAGAGAAAACTAAAAACAAAGATCCTAATAATAATACTTAAACTAAGATATTAATATTACCCCAGTGACATACAATATACCGTGTGTGGAAACTAGTGTCCAACCGAAGGTCATTTTTTGGTCGAAGCCGAAGCCGAATGTTCAAAAATAATTATATATCTTAGAACACTAACATGAAGTATATATGACATACAAAAAATGAACTGTTATTTTGTTTTATATGTGGTATTTTTTTATATAAATTGCACTTTTACAATAATTATAAACAAAGTTTTTAATATTTATTTATTAGAATAAAATAAAACAATAAAATAGTACCAAACCAGGTTCTGAGCAATGCAATTTAGCAAAAATAAATGCAGTTATTTTTATTTAGCAATAATAAAAAGAAACTATAAAATTTAACAGTAACAGCCCGAATCAAATCAGAATAATTTGTCCTGTGGATTAAATTAATAAGTTTTGGAGTTTTAGCTTTGTTAAATCAAATACATGGCAGCTTATGTATAGTAATACCATGGTTTTTTAACAACAATAAAAATAAATTTCAACCTTCTTACCTAGCATAAATTATTCTAGCTTTTAACATACGATATTCTGCTGTCTAAATTATTATCACATATTAAATTTTCAGTTAAAACCGAATCAATACCAATATTTTTAAAGTAGTTTCACGTATACAGATTAATTAAAAATGTGCTAAATATAACCAAAACAAAAGGTACATCGGCACTAATAAAATAAGATTTAATCGCTCCAAATGTCCCGTTTTATTTGTTATTGTCAGTGCACAGTTTTGACGTAGAAATGACAAAATATCAGTCTTCGTATTTACAATTTCGTCGCTAGTCAAATACTTAATTTTAAACCGTGGATCGATTAGAGCGGCAATCAACAACCGTAAGGTTTTTCTTGCGAAAGCAGATCTCCTGTTAACAGACCCACACAAGCGGCTTTTGAGCAGTATTATATGATCAGCCTTCATCCTTCTGAGCAAGTTTTGTGTTTAAGATGTCAATCAGTGATATAATTAAAGATACTGTTGATAAATCGCTAGAAATATTAGTTGTTGCTTCCTAAAGACACTTAGCACAGTTATAAAATTTTTCATTTGTATCCATTCTTCTGCAATTGGAATTTCTATTCCACCACGTTCTAACATATACAGTTTTACTGCATTTTTCTGTTCTATTAATTGAGATATCGAGTGGCTTGTTCACTCTTCTTACGTTTTACAATACTTTTGCACTATTTCTATTATAGCAATATCTTTAGAAATTACTTTGTGAATCATGAGCTGTAGAGTGTGAGAAACACAATTAATAAAAACGAAGTTTCTATAGCGGATGGTTGCATTCATATTTGAAGTATTATTACGTATACCCTTATGGATATTTTCTTTTGAATTGTATTTGGTAACAGTTTCAGTGATTTTTTGTGCAATATATTGCCTTGTATGATCTTCCAACACACTAACAGCCAATTTAATTTTTTTTTTTTTTATTTTGGAACCTTTGGAAATGCCACGTGCCGTGACACTCAAAAACGTGTTTGCTTGATCACTTTATATCTTCGTGGTAAAACTGATCCATTCAGCCTTTTTCTAAAATCAATGCAACTTCACTGTTTACTTTTTCGTACGTAGCTGGCATTAAAGACTTTATAAAATATTTCTCTCGCTGGGTCGAGTTTGAGGATCAGTAAAATTAATTCTGCGAAGTCCTTCTCCTTCAACGAGGTTGTACGAAAACATGCTTACAATGACAGGGTCCATACGTAATTCATTAATCCGCAAAGAAATCGGATGATTATCGGGCCAAGGTGGCGCTACTTTTTTTCTACGATATCACGTAAAGTAGACTGTTAAACTTCTTTTGTAAAATCTTTGGGAGCATACAAGATCTCTGATTTTTTTTAATTAATCAAGCTCTGGTATTTAACACTGGTTTCACAATATACTTCCCATTGATTTTTATGATGTTTTCCAAATGGTTTTTTATCTTTGCTATCGTCTGTTGGCGCGCTACGTTGACGGTATTCGTAAAAGTTGGTTCATTTTCAGGGGCTGGATGTAAAACTTCGGCTTCGGCCAAACATTCGGCTGAATTTGGCCGAAGCCGAATATGCGGCCGAAGGTGGCCGAAGCCGAAGCCGAACATTCGGTCGGACCCTAGTGGAAACTCGATACATTCAATTTTAAAACAAAAATATATAAAATTCATTCGTTGTCTCTGTACAATAATTAATCTACATAGGGAAAACAATCAATTCTTAATTTTTACTTATAAAAGTGGTGCATCAGGGAATGACCATATGTCACAAGTGACATGTTAAAACACACTTTAAGAAAAGTTTTTTCATCCGTGTCATCACAGCACATCATTTCAAATGCCTATTCGCAACCAAAACAGTAAGTTTTTCTACAGTTTCTATAGCAACGTTTTTGTATGCGTAACCTTCTGAAGAATTAAAATATGAGAATTATGGAAAGAACATGAGCTTAATTAAAGCTATAACTTATTCGTAAGCTGGAAATTCGTTCGTTCCTTCAGGGTTAACAAACAGTAAAAAAGGAATAATACATAACATCATGGATGTAAACCTAACACTTTTCAAACAGCAGTTTCTGGATAATGGTAACAGTGGCATGTAAGATAAATCGTCTACCTTGAATCTTACTGTATGATTGTATTTAGTTTACTTCTCAATGATATGAATGCTTAATGTAGTTCTGTCATCTAGTCAATTAAGAAGTTTGGCTTTAAAAAAAGGCCAAAAATCGTATTCGCGTCACCCCTTAAACTCAACAGTCCCAACAACATCTAACTTAAGTCGTTCCATTTATGTTTTCTTAAATTATCTACTCTTCGAACAATCCACGCTGCGACTAACAGAATGTTTCTACCCATTTTGTTTTCGCCTTTCTTAGCAGATCCTGCTTGGCGATCCAATTTGGGGATTATTTTATCCAGGAAGAAGCCATATTTCCATATGTAATATGGGAGGATTATATGGTCTCGATATATCCTTTGGGTCCTTAATGCAGTGGCTTCCCGTTGCCTTCTGCATCCCCATGCCATTGTTTATTTCTGATTCAACCCATCTAAGGGCTTTTTTAACCAAAAGGGTAAGAGATTTCCCCCGACCATTGCGCTTTCAGGAGGCCGTTAGCAACTAGTGGGATCCAAAAACTTTCAAAAAACGGAAAATCGTTCAGTCGCTAGAGTCTGTTTCATGTAAACAGGGTGCTTCACTTGAAGGGGAAATAAATATTTAGTTGGAAGAGGCCAATAAGGTGTTTTCCAAACCCTTATACCTCAGATATATAGTATACAATATTAATTTTTCATTTTAGTAAAATGTTA
Organism: Vandiemenella viatica; assembly: GCA_031002005.1. NCBI lineage: Eukaryota > Metazoa > Arthropoda > Insecta > Orthoptera > Morabidae > Vandiemenella > Vandiemenella viatica. The sequence continues at coordinate 65,585,896 of JARYHS010011408.1, read as the reverse complement.
TTTCTCGTGTAAAAATCTTATCTGAATATTCAATAGTAAGTATTGAAATACACTCGCGAAAAACTATTTTGTTTTATCGAAAATTCTAAATACCACAGCTATCAAACGATGCACCCTCCCTGTACGTTCAGAATGATGATAACTTATGTAGAACAGGCGTAAGTAGTGACAGGAGTTTTAAAACCATTTCAAAGATATATCAGACAGTTTCTTATTTCGACATCATCTAATACGAATATCGCATCGAGACAACATTGAGGTAAGTTTTTCTGAATCAGAGATAACTCGTTAAAATAGTGACCTAATTCGTGTCTAACTTCTTACGAGCTCTAATAATAAGTGCTACCAGTACCGTCATCGTAAAAAGAAATTCGTCCCTTGAGATACTCCTCGCAATATGGAAATACAAGGAAGTAGCGTAGTCTTTATGAGAACAGCACTCCGTTGTATACTGTTGTGCACTCCACCATGAAATTCTTACAAGGGCCCTCGCATTGGGTGGAGTTATTCTGCCTGGCGTTTAATACTTAATACCGGGCTCCACGGGGAGCACAAAAACGAATCTAGTGAGTTTTAAAGTAAAATATAACTATGAATGCTAGCTCTCCACGGTAGCATTCAAGTTTAAATTTTCATGTGCTGATGAGCAACTTGCGCAATTCCTTAGTATCCTTACTGTTTGATGGAGCCTTCGTAATTATTTGTTAAACAGAATAAATACGTGACGAGAACTCATTTGCGTAAACTATTTTTCATACTGAGATCTCATTTGATGTATATATGCTCGGAGTACGTCTTAGATTTCTATCGTTTAAATTAAGTGTTGCATTCGTTTGGTGTCGATTCTGCTGTTTTAAAATGATAATGAAATATCTGTTTTTGTACCTACAATATTGGCATAATTGATTGTTGTAAATAAAATTGCCGTTTTTAATTATTACTCTTCAAAAGATCTAGATTTCGACTAAATTAAATATGAGGTTGACGATAGTAACAACAGCTGGTCATTTCAGTCGTTTGTATTTGGAAAATACTGGAACATGTTGAACAAACTTCAACAACTGTAACGATGTAGTCTAAATAGTAATTATTCCCAAAAGTATATTATAATGTTTCATGACAGTCACAAACTATATATCAAATTAATTCAGAATGATGAATCAAAAAACAGGTTTACATTCTTAAAATTTTATCGGAATATTCAACGTAACTTCGTGGATGTTAATAGGATTCATAAAACTGGTACATCAACCAATTGTGCGACAACTAATTGCAAAAGTAGTTGCTTGTAGAAAACATAGATTTTTCAAGGAATCAGAATCTGCAAATAGAAAATGGACTTGACACTGACATTAACGCTGCTGAGGAAGCGGTCCCTGACAGTAGCTAACCCTTCAAAAATGTATGAAGTAGTTAGTAGTCAATCGTATTAGCAATAAGGCTTCCATTCAACTCAGACGATCGTTCATACAGCACTCATTTAGAAAGATCTTGTATGTTTGAAAACTTGTTAACGGTTATTGAGAAGACCACAGCCCAGATTAGTAAATCAAGTATTTCACCAGACACATATTTTAAAAAAAAAAAAAGGGAGAGAGAGAGAAAAAGACTGATCTTCTTACATTGGGGTTCTTAATCTAAGAAGACAAGTTTATAATTATGGTGATAACTTGAGAAATGTTGAACTTAAAAGACCAACTTTTACAATTTTTTTTTAAAAATAACTACTGAAAGTTATCCAAAATTACATCTGGCGCAACATTTTTTTTTCACCTACCGAAAACGAATGAAATGAAGGTTTAATCTAAAAGAAACACTGTGAGTAAATGCTTGTGGAAGAAACATTTAACTCCAACGGACTGTGACGACATAATGGCAGGATGTCCGTTTCTATGGTATAGTAAAAAAAGTAGAGTTACGGGTAACGCGTTGTTAAAGATTGTTAATGTTTTTACTTTTTAATACATGTTGAACGAAGACGGAAAATAAATTGATCCCAATGGTAAATGTATGGGGAGGCACGCCAAATTATTTTCGAGACTTCTTCTGTTGATCTGTATTCTGGTGAATGGAATGTCAATTTGCGTCACAGAAGAATGAGAGGCTGTGACATATTGAAGGTTGGAGAATCGTGAAGAAATTGTAGAAGTTCAGTTTTTGACATTTTTACTACGGTAACGTAAAAGTAAACAACTCATTGAGATAAGAGAAGGCTCAACGAAGAACCATACTGAGCCCCTTTTCCTAAATTAAACCGTCGCGCCATGAGTTATGGAGAAATACCGCACCAGATTATTCCCGCGATAATGCGCTGTTTCCCTCTCTTCTTGTTGCCGTTTGCTGGTCAGTGGCGAAGGGAATTTCTCGGGCCGCCTGAGCCACACGATACCAACAGAGGGTGGGGTGTGGAGAAAAAAAAAATAGGTCGTGTGGTCGGTGGCCAACTACCGGTTGCGGCTTTCGTGCGGCGGAGATAACGGCGGAGATGCAAATGCGGGCGAAACCCTGCTCGGCGCGGCCCCATAAAGTTCTATTCCGGGATGGCTGGCTATCGGGCCCGATCCCATCTGACAGACACACCGACCGCTATATTTACCGCCCGCCACAGTAGCTGCAACCACCGATACCACACGTCCTTATCTCCGACGCGCTGCCTATCCGTCTTGTGTTGCCAGAGGTCAAGGGGACACTCTCCTCGTAGCTCTTATTGGCGGGGATGCATGACCACGCTGGTAAACAGGCGTAAACAGACAATTACCAACACAATAAAAACAAAACAAAGCTTACGGTATTACGGTGTATCACCGCATTATAAATAAAATTTCTTATATTTTTTTTTAAAAAAGTATTTTTATTTTAGTGACGAGCCATCTGTCTCCCTATACACTTAACCAAAATCAATAAATGAGGTATTACATTCAAGATTAAGTTCTCCGCTTTGAAAACGTAATTGTTTAAGACAGGAATTTTTCGAAATTTAACCCGTAATAGGCAAAATTATTAACAATGAAGGTCACGGGTATGTTATAGTTCAGATATAAGCTGCTAGCCGTCGTTGGCGTCGATTAGAAGTGATCGCATTTACACTAGATAGCAACACCACTTTTTGAAATTTTCAAACGGGTCACGTTTACATTACGCTAGATACTTCAGTTGACAAATAAACAATTGTTGCTACAAAATGAGACAGACATAAGAACCAAGCTTCGCTGGTGTCCATAAAGTGTTATCGCAATTCCGCTAGATAGCAGCACGATGTATCACAGGGATATCAATAAACAGCCTGTTTTCTACAGTAAGGAGTGCTTCGGATATTTTTGTTTCTGTGAGGGAAACATTTCATCATTTATAATTGTTTCGTAAGACGATGTAAGTGTATTGCAATGTACGTGTTTCTGCTGACAAGTAAACAACAGCTACAAATGAGCCGGCCCTCCTATCATCCTACTGCAAACCACCAACCTGGCTGTTCATCGTATAAAATGTATACATTTCAATTAACATTATGTTGCACTTTTGCTCTCTTTGAGTATTTGTTTCTACTCCTTATTTGTCTCAACATTTCCATCTGAATTAGGTTTGGTAAATTTGAAGTTTTGCTTTTCGTTCGCTCACTATTGTTCTTAATGTTGAATAGACTTTGCTTTTTTCATCAGAATTATTAAGATTTTCAAGTGAATACTCCGATTCGGGAAGTTAAGTTACGCATTGATTGAAATCTGCGGATACGTGTTTCAACCTCGGAGAGCTCATAAAATTGCTGATGTGCTGATCCAGAAGTTAAGTTTAACAAGTTTAAACTACCAGTTGCTGACGACAAAACGAGTCGACCACAGAGTTTCACTTCCAAAATTCGTTCTCATTTTATCGGCGGCCATGGTTTGGATAACATGTTTAGCCGTTCCGACCAGTTTTTCCAGTCAGCCAGCCTACAAATAACTGACAGATTTTATTCACCTAATAATTATGAAACTTAGATGTAACCAACGGTATCTCCTAACTTAATACGACTGTAATATAAAGTTTTCAGTGAACCATTAAACAAGGTTTTACCGGAGTAGGTGTCTTTTATTCAATAGTTACTAATATTAGATTGACTTCAAGTTTAAAAAGAACCAGAGGATAACCTGAAGACATCCTGAATATTTTGTATATTATGGGACGTTCTTGTGACAATACTCACTGGTACCAATCACAGAAAAAAATATTGAACGATCTGTCGCAAAGTTTTTACTAGCTGGACGTGAAAGCGTAACTTGTAGCTCGTTCAATATGACAAAGAGTTTAAGATTGTTTCGGCTCTAACTCATTCCACAGAAACCTATAAGTTTCTCCATAATCTGCAAATTGTTCCTGTAATTTGTACATTCTTGAGGCATATGCTCACAAAGATATACAACACAGACAGCAACAAAACAATGAATTTCCGAAAATATCTATTGAGTTAAAACCTACTTAAATTTTAATATTGCCAAGAATAATATGATTTTATTTACATACCACAATGTATTCGCTGTGTGGAAATGATTGTGAAAAGATTAAAAAAGAGTGGACAATTTTTAATTTTTCATTAATGGTAATTTTTAATTATGTTTAGTTAAAAATAAAATTTAAAACAACAAACAAATTTATGTTTTGCTTCATCTTTTGTGATATGCCATTGTAAATAAAAGACTAATTGAAATTTATAATATGTCTTCAAGTTATTTGAAATCTGAAAGTGAACACTAACTTCTAGGAAGGCGATATTTCATAAAGTTTAGCTATCCAACGTCTAATTCCTAAAGTCAAGAATGGAAATTTCATGTTTACAACCACTTAAACAATAAATTCCGTCATTTTTTTGCAATAAAATTGTTTAAGATTTTAGCAAGCATAGAAGTAGAATTTTACACCTACGAAAACCTCAGATGCAAACTCCATTTAAATTTGGAACGCGAAGAGTTAAAAAAAATGAGATGCGGTATCATCACGTTACCATCCCATATAAAACAAAAAAATCTTTAAGTTTTTAAATAACAGATACACAACAACAGCTCTAAACGTCCATGTCAATACGTACCATGTTTTACCTCTACCTGAAAAGCGAAATTAAATTTTAAACTGGCTACTAAATTTTTTTTTAAAAAGTATCGTTCGTACAAGTGATTGTCCATTTCAGAAGATGTGTTCGCAAACATTTTATGTAGTATTTCTGGTGAAAAAGATTATATTAGTTTAATGCGTATGTATACTAGTAATTATAACAGCATTATACCTTCAAGAAAACCATTTCAGCATCATAGGAGTTAAAAACTCTATAATTTTTTCATAAATGAAAAATACGAACATAGCAGCTTCTGTTTTTATCCCACATTGTGTTTGAGTTTGTTTTCTGTTCAGCAGTTCGTCACTAATTCAATTTCGTTGTCGGTCAGTGGTGTTTGCGGTTAGTCGGCATCGATCCAAATCAGTGCTGGGAATAACGCCCAGCCATTCCATTAACCACTAGAATAATTAACTACTGTATCGCCTTAGTCGAAAGCAACTGACTGACTGCAGTTAATTATTCCGTCAATTCTCCATTATTAGTGTTTACTCATTTCTTAAACTCATTGAAGAGTAAAATGCCAGCCTTTTTATCCAGACAAAAGGAAAGAAACAATTGTCAAAACTCGTAAATCAGTTCTTTATTTTTGGAAATATCAAGCATTCCGAATGCTATCGAGTCTACTTGAAGACGCCGGTTGATTGGAAGATTTCTGAAAAAGTATCGAGTCACATTTCAAGGGATGTTCCCTAACGAGACCCTACAACAGTGATGGAAGGATCTCGTTAACAGCAACTTCGGCGAAACAGTAAAAGAGTTCTTTTCATGCGTGTATTTTTACTGGTTGAGCTCAGCTTTCCACTTCCATTTGACCCTGCCAGTGGTATCAGACTTCAAGATACTACGGGGACTAGAAATTAACTGCAGGGAAATGTTGCGATTTTTACTAAAAAATGAACAGAATATTTGTTCGTAAAATCATAATGAAGAGTGGATCGTGCTGTCATCAATATTCTCGGGGTTTTTTTTTTTTTTTTTTTTTTTTTTTTTTTTTTTTTTTTGATTTTGTGGCTAATAAATTAATCACCTTTTGCACCCGTCAATGTTTCCAGAATATTTACTCCGAATTAGAAGTGAGTGGTATAAATTTTCGTATGTAATTTTCAGTACCGATAAAATTTATTACAAGTAAATCATAATGAAATGTGCTCTGATTTAAGAAACCTTCAAAGTAATAAAATTAAAAAAGTGTATAGTAACTTGAAAATAATTTTTTTCCAAATTTTTTTATTGCAATTTAGAAAATTAGATGTAGTGATTTCTAATATTTATCCTTTAAAAATAAGATGAAATAGACAGGCTTAACGTGGTGGGTGATCGGTATCGCTATGGTTTCTCATTCCAGAGGACGCGATATCCACATTTCGATTTTCCATGGTCTGTCAAAATTACTCCAGGAGAATGCCTAGATGGTTCCTTAAAAAGGTCATGACCCATACCCTTCTCGTTTCTTGCCCCCTGACCCAGGTATTTCCCGCCTCCTATAACTTTCACGTCGGCGTGGGGATAATCCGTAGGGGGAAAAAAGAGGAGGAAGAAAAAAAAGATACGACAGAAGAGCTCTGCAGTTTGACACCGGCCTAAGAATTCTGGATAGAAATAACCCAGAATTTTAGCAATATGGACTCACCGACTTTTGTGACTTCCCTATTCATTAATAGTTCTTTTAATGTACTACTTCATATATTTGTATTGCGTGTGTCATACCGGTATTTCTCGTAAAGTCCCAGTAGTTCATGACACGAGCTCTAATCATTCGCTATGTTGAATCTACATTGAAGAAGAGCTACTATTGGAAGCCACTGAAATATTTCAAAAGTGGTGTTGGATTTTGGAATCACAGATCTGTGCTATTTTTCCTCTAATCTCCTGATGTCGTGATTTAATTTCGAAAGAATGTTGTGGTATCTGTTAACGTAGACTTGTAATGTTTTAAATCGCTGATATTTGTCTTCACGATAAAAATCCATTGCAGGGGTGCTCTGTGAGCTTCTATACGACGAAGATGATCATTCAAAGGAGGATTTTGCATTTTGAGAGCTATCTTCGTTACGGCAGTACAGTAACCATTTTTTCCTATATTTACATAACATCGTGAGCCATGTTATTCAATTGGAGCAAGTCAATTTACACAAATCAATATTACGCCGCTGTAATTGATTTTTTTTTTGCTTGTTTTTTCTTTATCCGTCAAAGTTATACTCCTATTTTACTGGAGCATCATCAGAGTTATATATGTATTTCTCTTTCACGTCCTAGGCCATGACCGAATTTCTTCCCATTCCCATGTTTTATCAGTTCTGTCTCAACCTCGGTGTTTGTCCAACATAGTTCCAATAGTTTCGAGACTTTACTTAAAACTGATTGAAACCAATGTGCCTTGTAGCTGTTTGGTTGTTAGGGGTGAACAAAAACACTGCGCTGTGATGAAACATTACATCGATTCAAACCATTCGTAGTGAATTACGTTTATCACAAAAAACTGACGCAGCGGTTTCAGGAGAACACTTGACTTCTACGTGGAGTGTGCGACAATTTCTCTCACTCCATTCGCCTCGGAACGGCACATCGTCCATTCGGCTAGCCATCAAAATGAGTGGCGATAACAGTGTCTACGAAAGATGACGTCACGCTGGCGGCCAGAGGGTGCGACAAGTGCGATAGATTCATCATCTTCCATGTACTGACTTGATATACAGTCTAAAAATCTATCACTGCATACTTAATACCAACAACATTATTATTTTTAAAGTTATTTACTGGTAATCGTGAGATGCGTGGTAAAATTTAACGAGACTGAAGACACCCCACAATTTTCAGTTTATTTTAAACCAGCAGCGTATTACATAATTAATTTTCTTCACTGAATTCGTTTCACTACTTCCGAGTTGCATTATATCTTCGTAAATAATAAAATATTATTTTCGAACTTTAAAAATTTCATACTGACAACAATGTAGGCAAATAAATCGTCGAAACGATAGCTTATAATAAATACCACAGAGAAAAATAACTAAATTATGTAGTATTTGTATTTCAACGAATTGTGAAATTTCTGTTTTTAATAAGTTTTCGGAAACTTCCTATGCCCCTTGCTTGGATATTATTAACATTCCTTCACTTTTAGCTGTGTTACTTTCCAGTGAATTGTAAACTCTATCCTATAATGTTGTTATGCACGAAAAGGACAAATAATTTCCTCGTTTCTCTTTTCCAGCTTTATTTTTATTTAAATTTTAGTTCTTAAATTCAGTAACCGGAATAGTTCCAGAATGTGTGCTATCATCGTGTGAGTGACATTAATAAAATGAAAATAATGTCTAAATTACATTTGTTACATGTTAAATTACACACAAGGAAAATTTCTGTTTAAAAACATCAAAGATTAATTCAAATGGCTTTAAAAATGAATTATTACTACAGCCAGGTTTAATTTTATTGCAAAAAGACTGGTGCCAAAGGTACTGGGATACCACCTAACATCATATGAGAACTTTGAACTTACAGAATTTTAAATAAACTTTTGTTAGTATACGTCAAAGTAACCTCATAATAAATACTGTTACTGATTTTTATCAGATCTTCACAAGTACTTTAGCTATAAATACTTTTATTATTTGTCGTTTTAAATACAGGTTAAAGTTGATATTTTGGTACAAATTTCTAATTTCTGGCAATTCATATGTATAGTATGTTAGCCGACAACTTGACTAGTTCTAAACATCGGCACACCACATTCGAAGAATAGAAAACTTTTCATATTTTCCCGAATTTAATCTAGCCATCATGTAATATCAAGTTATAATACTAAATATTTAGTTTTTGGTCTACAAAACTCTTATCATGTGCATATTTGAAGTATGAAACTATTTTTGTTTATGATCTAGAGCAGCGATTCTCAAAGTGTGGTACGCGAACCCCTAGGGGTTCGCGAGTTGATCATAGGGGGTTCGCGGCGAGATTTACGTAATGGTGGCAGACTGATTGTATCACGCGTGGGACATGCATCATTTAATACAATACCTTCAAAGAAATATCGCTCCTTTCACTCGATGTGCCGAATAAGTATTAATAGATAATATGTAAATTTTTGAACGCCAAATATCTTTCAAGATTCAAATTCTACATTATGCTATATATTTCCATTATTCGGCACCACTCACAATCGTGTTAGGTTTGGTAACAATAGGGGCGGAAAATAATGCCTTATGAAAGGGCTACAATGGCTTGAAATTACGTAATAATTTGTGACTGACAAACAGCGCGGGGCATTGTTTAGTATAGTTGTTTCTCAAGTCAGTGGTACTCCGCGCGCGCACTTATTTCGGCCGGCTGAAATAAAGTTGATAAGTAATTTTGATTAAAAAGTAAGTGAAAACATGAACCAGTGGTTAAAAACCGGATCAATACGCGGAAAATGCCCAGATACTCAAAAGTTATCCAATTCAGAAACATTGAAAACTTCGTTGAGTCAAATTGTGTCTACGTCTACTGAAAGTTCAATTTCGAAAGAAAATACGCGGAAAACAAGTAAACCAGAAGAACACTTCATTCCATCGACAAAGAAAAGAAAATATGATGAAGATTATCTGAAAATTGGATTTGTGTGCAAAGAAGACACCCTGTACCCAGAGCCACAGTGTGTAATATGTTCAGAAGTTCTCGCAAATAGCTCGATGAAGCCATCATTGCTGCGAAGACATTTGGAGACAAAACATCAGCAGTACGTAAACAAATCTTTAGATTTTTTTGTTCGAAAAAAGAGGGAGTTGGAATCTTCAAAAAAAACTGTGACAAATACTGCAACTACCAACGCTGATTATTTACGTGCGTCTTTCCTAGTGGCATACAAAATTGCAAAGACCGGCAAGTCATACAATATTGCTGAGGAATTAATTTTGCCAGCTGCTAAAGATATGGTCAGTTGCGTGCTAGGAGACAAATTAGCAAAATTTCTGGATAAAATACCACTTTCAAATGACACAATCGCAAGGCGCATTCACGACATGGCACTCAATTTTGAAAATCAACTAGCAGAACGACTGCAAAATACTTATTTTGCAATTCAAGTTGACGAATCAACAGATATTACTGGACTGCCGAATGTACTTAGTTTTGTTAGATATGTACACAGAAACATTTCTGAAGAAGATTTTCTGTTATGCAAGAACTTGGAGACTACGACAAAAGGAGAAAATATTTTCAACATCATCAATGATTTTTTTGAAGAACATGGCATAGACTGGAGAAGGTGTGTTGGTGTTTCGACTGATGGCACCAAGGCCATGACAGGTAGGATATCTGGACTAATCACTAGAATTAAACGTCTTGCTCCTGAAGCCAAAAGTATGCATTGTGCATTGCACAGAGTGACACTGGCGTGTAACAAAATGCCTGATTATTTAAAAACAGTATTGTCAGAGGTCGTAAAGATAATAAATTACATAAAAGCACGTCCGCTCAACTCGAGACTTTTTGCATTATTATGTCGGGACATGGGCAGTGAACATGTTTCATTACTCTTACATTGTGAAGTGCGTTGGTTGTCAAGAGGCAGGATGTTAGCTAGGTTTTTTGAACTGCGTCATGAAGTCTATTTATTTGTGAAGGACAGTGACTTCAACCTCAAGTTAAGATTTGAAGATGAAACCTGGCTTATAAGGGTGTCATATCTAGCTGATATTTTCTCTTCTCTCAACGAAACGAAAGCTTCTATGCAAGGCTCCACGTGTAACATATTAATTGCGCAGGATAAAATACAAGCCCTCATAAGAAAAATTGAATTTTGGAAAACTTGCATGATATCAGGTGTTATTGAATGTTTTCCTCTTCTGCATGAATTTGTTTCGACCAACACCTTATCACTGGATGCCGAAGTAAAAGCTGAAATTATTGTACATTTGTCTCAGCTCTCTGATGAACTGAAAAGGTAATGCTGAAGACTGGGTTCGAAATCCATTTATGGTCACAACCAAAAGCATAAATTCTGGTTTGAGCATTAAGCAACATGAATCATTGCTGGAAATGTCCACAGATCGTACTCTTCATGCTGATTTTAAAAAGATGTCTTTAGTTGATTTTTGGGCAGCAAGACAGGAAGAATATCTGGAGCTCTCACGTAAAGCAGTTAATTTCCTTTTACCCTTCGTGACAACTTACTTATGTGAGAGTGGGTTTTCACACCTGGTTATGATAAAAACGAAATACAGGAATCGAATGACTGTCGAATATGAAATGAGACTGAGATTGAGTAAAATTGTTCCTGATATTGACTCAACATGCGACAAAAAACAAGCTCATCTATCACATTAACTGAAACAATCTTCTGTATAAGTGTATTACTTTTATGAAAATAAAAATTCTTATTTTTTTTTAAAGCTTTTTTTAAATTTTTTTAGGGGGTTCGCCACTGTCTGGAAAATTTAAAAGGGGTTCGCGGAGCATAAAAATTTGAGAACCGCTGATTCTAGAGGCCTGTGATAGAAAGACAGACAGCTGAGCTACTGGAGTTAGGTTGCGATGCTCTCATGGAACCGAATACTAATATTCCAGCTATCTCGCCGCAGATCACCCACTCTTATGTTGAACCAGAAGTCAACAATACCAATATCAAATAAATAGGTATATACTTCATCACCTATGTAAATGTTACTCTTCTCTCTCTTTACATGCTTTGGAATATTCGTATATCTTACTTCATATTGCTTTCTAGTAACTTTAATATCTTTCAATTCATCTAGTGCGGTTTTATGACAGACACAGTCAAAACTTTCGATCGATATAAGGACAGTAGTACAGCAGTAAAGAATTTACAATTAATGACCGCATCTTTAAAAGTCGTTTCACTAGATCTGAACTGAATATTACTTAATTTTCATTACGATTACACACTTTTGCATAGCGCGCAGTGAAATACATTTAATAATCTTGACAGAGCTAATGCTATATAGTATTTCTATAAACTCAAATAAACAATATTATTCTCGTGATCTAAATCACATTATATAATTATAGAATAGGAAAAAATATGAAAGGTAGCCCTTACGTTACAAGGTCCTATGACGACAGCTAGCATGTCTAATCAGTAGATATTGTGGTTCAAAAATTTATGTTTTATTTTAATTTAGATTAGCCTGGGTATCGGTTTAGTTTCTAGGCCATACCAACTCATTTCTGAATGTCTGAATATATAACATGTTTAATCGTTTAAAGCGCAAATAAAAGTTAGACATGAGAAGAACCGCCATTTGTGAGAATACAGAACGTCGATTCATTATCATATTGTGTTTTGTCTTTATATTTATGTTTAGGAGTTTTCTGCATATCCGCTTTATTTGGACATGGTGTTGTTTGGAATATTCGGCTGTACTAAACAGGCAAAGGTAACAATTTATAAGGCAAGATTGTTTGCACCTGCTATTCTCGTTGTGTACGATTAGAGAAAGGGATTATAGTAACAGTCACAAAAAAAGTTAGAACTGTAAAACCTTGAAATGTGCTAAACAGTTTTTGGCGTCGGTTTGGTAACTACTGCAGCTGCACACGCGTCACTCTCGGTCTCTGAATATGCATGAGTGCCTGTAAGGGCGTGTGCTGCGCCAACATCGGCTGCTCACCTGGCCACGTCCACAAAAACACAACTTCAGCAACCCGCGTGGGTGGCACAAGCAGACTCCACCTCAGCCACGGTATTATTACACCAGTTATATATAATCTTCAGTAAACAACATTATTCTCCTTATCTGCATCAAACTAATTAATTAAAGAAGCAAAATGAGGCTGACGATCAATGGAAAATGGGTTTAGGCTGGATTCTTTCCGCCCCTCTTCGAGCACGCCACTTTACTTTTTTTTTTTTTGGTGTCGTCAGTCTTTCGACTGGTTTGATGCAATCCTCCATCCCTTCCTATCCTGTGCTAACCTCTTCATTTCTACATATCCCTTACAACCAACGTCCTCAATTATCTGTTTCGTATATTCTAATCTCTGTCTTCCTCTACAGTTCTTACCTTCGACTGTTCCCTCCACAAGCAAATTAACCAATCCAGCATGTCTCAAAATATGACTTACCAGCCTGTCTCTTCTTTCTGTAAGCTTCTTCCATAAACTTCTTTTCTCACCAATCATTTCCAAAACTCGTTGATTTCTTACTTTGTCTGTCCACTTAATTTTCAGCATTCTTCAGTAGCACCACATTTCAAATGCTTCAATTTTCTTTCTATCCGGTATTCCTAAAATCCATGTTTCGCTACCATAAAGTGCTGTGCTCCACACATAGAGTTTTAAAAAGTTTATCTTTCTAATTCCTAGATCAAGGACTTTTTTCGGTCGCCGCCATTAGTTAACGGCGATTGGTGGGTAAATATGGCGCTCTGTTTCGTAACGTAGCGCTGTCTGTTTGACCCATGCCACTATTCCAAAATCTCGCAGACACTACACGAACAATCAGTGGGTTATAACAATGACACTTTATACTTGTTAATTCATTACAATACATACATATCTATGTCTTCTAAGTCATTGTCACTCCAACAAATTTTCATCCTTCTCTTGACTATGTGTACACCATGTTATTTACAATTTTGCTATCTATGTTAACGAACATTTTTACGTATTTATAGTAATTCAGCAGTCTTACTCGTAAGCGTAGCGTACAAAAAAATATGATAGGTTAAGTAATTTTAGACATAACAGTAACTGATCGCCGCAAATTTTAATTTCTTGCATAGTATGGAACATTTCAGTCTACTTTGCCTTGATGTGCATATGCGCAATGTGTTACTAACAAAGTATTAAAAGGGGGAAACGAACATAGGGCTGATCAGCAATAAGAACAGTTGAATGGCACGAGCTGCTCTTGATTGAGGCGTAGGAATTTGAGGCGTAGGAATTTGTCTTACCTCTTCCTGCTAGAATCTTATATTTTCTCTGATGTTATGTTATGCATACGTCTAATACAAAGCTAAATCCAAGTGGACGATCTACTTGAACAACCACATACATATACATGTTTCCACAACTTTATAGAATAAAATTAATATCATATCCTTTTAGTGAAGAGGAATATAAATTTCGCTAGCTATGATACTACATGCTTAGGTTTACAGTCGTATGTTGTTATCACCAATATTCAGAAATGTATTTTAAAAAGTCTTCCTTATAAGATTTCAAGCTGTGGCTAATCAAGTAAATTTCTACATTATACTTTTATTTCAATTTCGTCAGAGATTTTATATGAATGGGTATTATCTATTTTACTTTATTTTAGGTTCCATACACAAAGGGAAATGGATCCTTATTTCTGTCCCGCTTCACTATCAGTGTGTCTGTTACGAACTTCCGTTTTGCTAACAAAATAAGTGCCGGCCTCGGTAGCGCAGGGTCTAGAGTACTAGCTCCGCGTGCCGCAGGTCGCCGGTTCGAGTCCGGCAGAGGGCATGGGTGTTGTGGCTGTGTGAATGTCGTGTCCGTCCCCGGTGTCCACGTGTCCATACTTAGTTGCAACAATACACTGGAAGAATAATTACAATCACATTGAGCTGGCTGTATGGCCTATGTAGCCGAATACCATTAAAAAAATAAGTTTCTGACTTAAAATTTGCTCTTGTGATTCGTTGACGGAAAAACGAATATACATAATGTTACTGACAGGTATTAAAATTGCAAGCAATAAAAGTCGGTATCATTAAAACAATCTTGTAGTGCGAATTAATAGTAGTAGCTCAATTAATTTTTGTTTTCCTTTGTCAGACTTTTAGAAGAATCTTTCAAAAATTCAGTTGTTATTTAAAAACATCAGTATGTGGTCTATTTGTTTTATGTTTCTCTGTGGCATGTGAGTCAAATATAGAAAAAGTAGCAGTTTTGTAATTCGTTTTTGTCTAATTGAATGAACTGTATTGCGGTTTGTAAAGGATGAAAACTACCGTTGAAAAAGTTAAGTTTAAGCGAAACTGATTTTTCTAAGTAAGTTGAATGTAAATGCGAGCTGACTTCTCAATAGTGGATATTGACGCATCCAACTTCGCGGCAGGAAATAGTCATTGTATTTGTAGAGTAAAAATTCTGGTAATGACTATGTGAGTGTTCAGAAATAATGCAAAGCGTAAACATTCTGCTTAAAATTTTACAAATGTCCACAGTGCTAAGCAATGACGTAATAAAAAAAATTGTGATGCATTCTTTCCAGTAAAACAAAATTCGTCGTATACATTTAACAGAAAGCAAAAATGAATTGATAAGATAGTAATAGTTTAATGTCTAAGCGTACCTATGAACACACCCAGAAACATTACTTTGTGAAACTTTTGTAAACTTGGTGACGTGAAAATCATGTTATTGTTAACCAATTTATCGATTTAAGTAAAAGTTACTGCTCAATGCTTATATATAAAAAAAATAGTGAGCCCCAAATTTTATTGAAAGATGTTTTTCGTGTCTTCTGTACTTAATCATGTTCATCGAAATATTAGTCATTAAATCGTGGTAATGTATCAACGTAAATATGAAGCTATAAATATATACTCAAATTACAAAAAATAAATACTTGAGACACTAGTACTAGGCAATTAAACATTAATTTTTAATACTACTTTAGCTTTCAGATGCATATTCATTGAGTTATCAAAAACTTGTCTCTAACTGTCAGAAAAAATGAAAGCACACGTTAGCGAAGCTGAAACAACCTTAAGCGATACCAACATGTAACGTTTTGTTGAAATTCGGAAACAGAAAGTTTACATATTTACAATCTTTCTGCTACTTTTTCGTACTTGGGTAAACTAAAACGATAAGTAAAAAATTAACGATCTGTGACATACTGTTTGTTTCGTAACTACAACAAAGCAACGTTTCGCTACGTCACGAAATGCCGATGTTTAAGCCTTTGAACATTTAAATTATATTTAATGACCACACATTGAACTGAGGGTTCATAGTTACGAAGACAAAGGAAACTGGCTATCATAAATTTGATTAATTTGGTCTCTCGTGGAAGACTATTACCTACCTTAGGTGATACAGTATAGTTAGATAAATTACTATATAGTAATATTAATTCTGATTGTTTAATAGCTGGATTGTAAAACTACATTTGCATTAAAAATGAAAAGAATAATTTTTTCAATAGATGTATAAAATACCGTGTCAGGATAGTGGTAACAAGCTTCTCATAATTCAGTACCAGTATAAAAAATAAAGTTACATGATCGGAACAAATGAAATTACAAAGAGTACAATGAGGAATTTCACTAGTAGAGGTTCTCAGTTTTTTTTTAATAAATATTTAAGCAACCTTTTATTGATAGAATTGATCCAAGAACAGTTGAAAATACGTGCTGCAAAATATTTCCAAATTATTTTGTCATGTAAATGTATTAATTTTTTAATAACTCTGTACTCAAAGATGATTATACATTTGTAGATGAGTTGATATACTACATTAATTTATATACTATAATAAGTGAATATAGTATATTAAGTTATGCGTTAGAATGTGGCTATTTGACACAGTTTCTGAGGCTGAGTGGTTCCTTCCCCAGATAAACCGCAGGTTGGTCCTGCGAATCCATCTCGGTTTCACTTGGCCAGACTCCAAGCTCACTGGCTTCGAAAGTCGTCAGCTGAGAAAGGAAGATAAGGAAATTCGATTCAGACCTGGGAAGCGGACGTTTAAAATTTATGTCCTCCATACTGAGTAAGATGTTTCATGTGTGTTTACTTCCGCAAATACTTTACACGGAGCGCACATCACGTTTCAAAAATCCGAATATAATGAATTATTGTTATTTTACTTAACTATTCTTTATCTTTGGATACGGCTGAATACCATGAATGGCGCCGCATTATGATCAGCGATGAATCGCTGCTCTGACTATCGCCGGCGAGTATACCAGCGATATCATGGAGATGTCCAATTTTCCAATGTTTTTGAGAGGCACAGCGGTGTTCCTCTTGCCTTCATGCCTTGAGGATCCATCGGGTTTGACTTCAGGACATAGCTGGTTGTGATTGCTGGAATTCTGACTGCACAACGATGCTTCACGGACGAGCAGCGTCCTCATGTGCCTACTTCTCATGCGAGAGTATTGTAAGTCATTTATCGTTGTTTTATAATTACGGTAAATTAATACTTGCAGTCCTGATCACGGTAAGCCATGAAAGACATTTATGCTGGTAACTATATTGTACCTCGCGAAATATTTTCTCTCAACTCAAACTTTGTGCTTACTAATGTTCGAAAATTATTGTCACACAGCTCTAGAAGTAGGTTAATCTAATTTTAAATAGTTCGTTGTCACTGTAGGTAGCCAGGTAGCTTATCAAACCAGCCCGACACAAGAGGTGGATAAATAATTTTAAAAAAAGTCATCAAGTACGAGATTAGAAAGTTAAATCCACCACACATTTATTGCAATAACTTAGAACATCGAAACGGTTGTCCACTACCACATTTTGAATATTAAGGCTAATCGAAACTTCGTCAAACGTAGATTGCAAGATTCTTCAGATAAAAGGAAATTAATAATTAAGTATGCTTTACATCAAATTACTTTCAATGTCACAATTAATGTTCTTTGTATTCCTGCACTGTTCAAACTTTATGTAGCACACGCATTGTCCCGGCTAAACACATTCAGTCTCCTTCACGATCCATTAATGCGCCGCACTATTCCTATAGCGTGTCACACTACTCGACGCGAGCCTTTCGCCTTAATAGTTGGGTCACGACTGACTTGAAACAATGTATTCGTCCGCTTACCCAGGTACTATTTGCGGGTCGGTGAAATGCGACTATTATGTTGCAGTATGTTGGTGCTATTTTTCAACTGGAGAATGCTCGTCCACACACGGAACTTTATGAACAATCTGCGTTATGTTAAAATACTCGGGTGGGCTGCAAGCTCCAAAGAGCTGTTCCTGATAGAACATGTTTGGGGCTATTTCTTACGTCAACTCCGTCCCAGAGCTCGAATACGGAATATCAAGGACCAGTTACAACAATTATGGACCAGATTTGCCTCAGGAGACAAGCGCTCGTGTGGTCAAGGTATTTATTGATTGTGCATTTCGCCCCTATTGTAACCAACTTAATGTAGCCCGGTACTCATACTGGGTGCATCGGACATACAATTTAACATGAATTTGAGCCACGGAAACGTTCTGCTAACTTCACATTACACAGCAAGTTGGGCCAGAGATGAAGATTGTGTTAAGAGAATTTGAAGTTCCCCGGAGATAAATGGATTCGAACCGGGGACCTTCCTGCTCTCACGTCGGACGAATTGACCTCTGAGTACCATACCATTGCCTCAAGAGATGATACAATGGCTTATGGACACTCTTCCCAACAGAATCAATGCATGAATCTTGTAACTGGGCTCATACTGTCAAGTTCTTTGAAAATTTAACTCGATTTTGTAATCTCTGATATTACTTCACGTACCCACTCAACGCGTGGAATTTCATTTTGTTCTCCTTCTCTTCTAGATGCTTCATTACCTTTTCGTCAGCTAGTGTATATAGGTCGGCATTACTAGAGGGGAAGAGGGGAGACGACAAATGCACACTGGTATAACAGTACTTCTATATTTGTTTTTATCTTCAGCAGCTGAGCTGCGTATACCAGGATAATCCAACTTCGGTTTATTTTATGGCGACCAGTTGGTGCTAGTCGGCCATCTCATCGCTCAGGATACATTACCGTTGAGGGTGCAGAGGAGGGTGATGACAGCTGCGATATACTGCCGGTGCGGAGCCGTTCGCAGTTCAGCTTTTTAATTCGAGCCCGTGGGAGGAGTTATTTGACGCGCGCGCCCCCGCTGCGGTGGCGGCGCTCGTGCCAGCTGTGTCCAACGACTTGCTCCTACCCTGGTTTACGGCTGTTGGCTGTACCGCGGGCGAGCCTACCTCGCACCCCGAGCTGCTACTTTGTCACGGTGCAGCGGGTCTGAACCAGGATCGCAATCACAGCGTCACACCGCAGCTGAGGCCCTATCGCAGGGTGCCGGCTTTTTTATTTTTTTCATCGGAGCTGCTGAAATTGAATTAGTAAATTGGGCTTTCGCTAGGTCACACTTGTTACTTCGCGCAATGATTGGTGAGGTTTTACATCAGAGGCAGTGGGGTACTTGACTAATTTTGGGAAAGTAGTTAATATTGTAGCTGGGCGTCTGCTATAACCCCCAAAAAATATTATTTCCTGAAAAAACAAAAGGGAACATACAAAATTTCGTATTTTTATGTGTTGATTTGAATATTGGCGCCAAAACGCTCGCAGCTATCTTGTGGCTCTTGTGACGTCACATCTTAAAATGAGTTTCACAGTTTACAAGTGGTGTGTGGTGCTTCAGAGTGTAAACACAACATGTAAAACACCATAAGAATGGTCTGTTTATTTCCACACAAGAAAAATATGTCGAAAAGTGGTGAAAGCTTGCATGATGCGATCCAGCATATTTTTCTATAAATTCTTCAATATATTCTTGTGAAGACTGCTTTGACGTAAGTTTTTACCTAATATTTTATTATGTTTAATACGCTACACACCTCAATATTTTCTTATAAAAAAAACTTACAAATTTATGGATAAACAAATTACGACTTCGTTGTAATTGTGTGGAAATTTTTTTATTAGTAAAGCTGCCAAACGATATGGAAAATTACATGGAGTATCATATAATTGGGTCAGTGTAACAAATACGCATGAATCCATGTTGTATTCCGATAAACCCATCATGTGAATTTGATAGTAAATTATTTCTGTTTACTAACGTTTTGAACATCACTATCTGTGACGTTTTTGAAATCCCTTTTCAATGTTGAGTTCTCTAATTTAATTGTTTGCACCACTTCATATGCAGCAGAAAAATCGTCAAGACGTTTATTTTACGTTTTCCTACATAAGCGTCAACTAATACCGAAAAATAGTTCGACCTGAATAAGATAATAGTTTGCCATTTTTTTTAATGAACAATATAAATTTCTTGTGATAGAAAAATGTGTAAAACCACTAACATAGAAAGAAAGAACTTTGTCTTTTTACATTCGCAACGTTGCTGTCTGGAATATAACGTTTAACGGATATAAACAGACGTTTTAAACTTTATCCGCCGCGCCAGTAATTACAAAGATAATTTGTAAGTAGTAATTACATTAACACTTAGCAAGTGCACAAACTGCAGCACATTAACAATCATAATGAAGAGTTTAAAAAAAATATTAAAATGAAATATTCTAAATTATTACTCAAAATATACAGCGCAGACTAAAATCACAAATTACAGATTTGTATTCAGGAATAACACACACGCTTCTAAAATACCTTATATTCTAACGTTTTGTCGTAATATGATAATATGACTAACGGAATAGATACACTTACTTCGACGTTTTGACATTCCAGAATCCTGCCGAACAGAAATCGCTGTTCAAAGCAAAAAATATTTCTGGTATCATCCCATCAATTTTAGAAAAATTCGAGCTATTTTCCTTCGTAAATCCAACGTTCACTTTAAATATAAGTAGTTAAATAGATTTATAACCAGCACTGAACCCTTAAAAACCTTTAATATACAATGCATAGTTTATCAACTGACGGGTACACACAGGAGCTAAACAGTCGCAAGCTGATATATGACGTCATGCTCTCTGATTGGTGTTTCTTATCACAGCTGTCTTTCTCCATTTTTATTTTATTAAAAATATTACGTTTTTAACTTTCATCCAACAAATATAGTTGAATTTCGGTATCCTTACAACTCTATCATTGTAAATTAAGGTTTCATAGTTTCCTTTTCGCTGTCTAGTACCCCATTAATTTACGCCACGCTACGTTTGTTATATAAGCAACCAGTACTCGAACCAGTTATTTTGCTCCGTTTGGCAAACTTCATTTTAGATATATTTATAAACAAAAGAGTAATTTAGTCTCGAACGTTGTTGGTGAGCGCTAACGAAATGGCATCCCGTTTAGGAGAACGTGGGCTCGAATCTCACCCGGCCACCAAGATTTAGGTTTTCCATTGATTCCTCAAATCAGTCCAGAAAAATAACTGGATCATTACTTCAAAAATGCCAAAGCCAAATTCGTTCCCGTTCCTTTCTACCATCCTTTTCCGTCCTTTCCCGCGTCTGATAACCTCGACGTCGATAATGTGTAAAGATATAAGCAAGAAAATGTATTTTAGTAAATTTTCTGCCTTGTGAAATTTTGTTCGCTATATTTTCCTGTATTTCGAAAAGAATTTCCGTTGTTCGAAGAAAGTTAATTTGCGGTAATCAAAGCTGCACTTGGAAATTAGTTTCAAGTATTGTGAGACGTAACATAATGAAAGAAGATTACAATTCACCAAAGAGTTTTACGGCGTTGTATATTAATATAATGTTCTTGACTTGAAGCAACGTCAAAATCTTATAATCATAGGACGTTAGGTGTGTCCGATTTTTTGCTCTCATTCTCAACCCGGAGGCTGATATCACCACAGTTATGCTCCAGCTATGAATTTTCCATAGAATAGTTCTCTCATACACACTGCCGTAGCAAAGTCGTTAGGATACCTCTCTAATAATCTGCGGTACCTCCTTTAGCTCACAGATGCAGACTTGACGTTGTATGAAGTAAACTAACCGGCGAAGTATCTATGGAATCTGCAGTCACGCTGGGCCAATATAGGCCAGTAATTGCGTGGATTTGATAGGTGCTTGATCTTGCTAACCGAAGTCTCCGTGAATCACATCTAAAATATGGTCCACAAGGTTTCTGTCTGGTGATTTATGTGCCTTAGTCTTGTGTAATAAATGTTCTTAATGTTCCTGTAACATATTGCGCCAACAATGGTCCTGGTGGCGCAGCGTGTTGTCATTATGCAACTCCCCATCGAACGTGAAAGGGCACCAATTTCCTGACCCAATCGATGAACCTCAACTTGCAACAAACCATTATGGAGCCGTTACCAAATTTAAACAATACTTCGATGATAAATTAGGATCGGATAAGGGAGGACGGGGGTTCAATTCCCCGTCCGGTCAACAGATTTTGGTTTTCCATGGTTTCCCGAAATCGCTCTAAGAAAATTTCAGAATGGTTTCTACAAAGAGCGTTCTTGGTCTTCAATCCTCTCCATTGTTCCGTATCTTCTAATTGCTGGGATATCCTCAAGCTAAAGCTCAAGGTCCAGCAGCCTATTCAGTTGTAGGTTATTCAGCACGGCTTTGTCACGTTACCCAGGGTGCACCACGAGGAGGCTAGCAATTTAATGGCTGCAATCGTTAGACATCAGTCTGTAGCAATAGTTATATTTATTGTAAGTTAATGTAGTTACTGTTTTTGTATCTCTTCTGCCATACGAAACAAATAAATAAATCCTCTCCAGCCTGCAATGGCTTGGACTTCAACAAAGCCTAAATACCCTACTCCGTCTACCCGAGAAAAAACAAATTGGGTCCATATCCTTATTGGGACTTCACTACTCTTCACATTGTCCAAACGATTCTACCAAGCTATGTTATTGCAGTCGTATGGTTTCCAGTTGATTTGCTCGTGAGCTCAACTGATCCTCTGGTTTCGATGTTTCACGAACCACAAAGGCACGTCTCTGACAGTCATTTGAAGTTTCATTCATCTGTTGGAAAAGGACCTTCTGCTCATAACTCTCGTCATTCAATAGTAGCGGCCGTCAACTGCGCTACCCGTCTGACAGGAAACACTGTCAATGCGGTAGTGTCGGTACCCTGTTGTTATATTTTGTATGCCACTTCCGAAAACCTAATCTCCATGAGGCGGACACTAACTATCACGTCCATATTTGGATAATTGTCGTCGAGTAGCCATTATCATGGTAATCCAACTGTTAAAACTGTCATTGATCCACCTAATTGATCAATTTTTACATATGCGTGCTCCAACCATACATTTGAACACTGTTATAACATTAATTTTATCGCGTCAGTGTTTATTCGAAGAACTCATTTTAAAAAATGTCGCAGTACGTTGTGGATATAGTTGTCAAACACGGATAACAGTGTTTACAAATTTTTCTGGAATCAGACCATGATTCTGATATCACAGCATATTATTTCCCCGCAGTTAAATGCGTGAAATTATGAATGAAGTACTATTTGCTTAAGTTAGCATGGTTAAAAATGAAAATTAGTACCTAAACAACTATTTGCATGATTTATCAGACTAATTCGATGAGATTTCTTTTTAAATTTACTTTGACTTCATTCAGAAAATATGACGTTCATAAACCTAATTTTTTGTTTTTGTTTGTTTTGTTTTTAAAGAAAAGAAAATAGCGCGCGATTTCAGGACTTGAATATATAACCCATACTTATTTTTCCAAACCAGCAGCCGAACAATACTTCGAGGTCTCTCGAGCAATAATTGAAGACGCACCTATTTTTAACAATAACGTAAAAATTTCTTTAAACATTGTAGTAAAATAGGTTTTGGTTTCTCAATTTACTGGAACCTCACAGTTACCACGCTAGTTGACGCCAGAAGAATAAGAACTTGTTTTCTTCTTCCCTCAAAACACTGTAGTAGTTTGACTGAGATGTAAGCCTGTCTGAAAGCGTAGTGTGGTACTGTATTTCGTAAAGTATAATTCTACCCCCATTGGTGTAATTTTCTGCGTTTTTTTCAATCAGACAATTCATCCTTCTTTTATTTGTTATTTTATTTTAACCACTTACACAAATTTATGTTTCAGTGAAATTCTGGAGAGCCAACATGTAGCAAAGAACTGGTACATAGTTAACATTAGAAACCAATAATTGTAGAGAAAATATCTGACGCTAATGTCAACAGATATTCTCTTTCGTCCTGGTCAGTAAGAGAATAACAAAGCGATATAAAACGGTATAAAGCACTTCTGGAACGAGATTAATTTGAATTTTTATTTAATAGTATTTAATATTTAATTTAACTGTCCTAATAGCTGAGAAGTGTATAAACGTACTGTAAAGAACTCGTGAGCAGGTTACTAACGTCACAGACAGAAATCTGTGTAACGCAACAAATTGAGTTAAAGTATGCTAAGAAAATACAATCTCTGTCGAAGGACTGGAGTGCTCAAATCGGACCAAGTAAATGAAATTACTAGAGATCTCTTACAAATGCAGCACGAGTTTGTATTGATTCCTTCGTAACAGCCTTTCTTCGCCGAAAGCTTGCTGAGAAGCCGGAGAAACGACGCGTCGCTTTCTGGCGACAAACAAAGGGGTCTGGGCTGCCGGCAACCAGTTCAGCGTCTCGCGGGAGTCTTGCACTGCAGCAGCAAGAAGTTACTCAACAATTCAGTGATGTCTGTGAAACACGTGGAACAATGAGAAAACACTATCGCTAAAGAGAGAAACTAGAAACCAAACTCTCTCTATGTTCTTTCCCAGCTTACGTTTATCAACGAAATACGGTCTCTAGGGTGTTTGATGTTTTAATGTATATTTTTAATGGCTTTCGATCTATGCGACCACTTAACCAGATCGAAATTGTTTACATTGTTTTGACAGTTGTAACAGCTTCACTCATTTAATTGTGAGACATCATAATAACGATAACACAAAACGAACACAACACTTGATTAAAACCTACCATGCCCGAGACGGACTCGAACCGGCGAATGTTACAATGCAAGGCCATGTGCTACGCCCTACACTGCCAGGGATGGCGTTTTAATACTTACTGTTTGCATTGATATCACAATATTAATCACAAAATATTTACTACCTTTGATAAAAAAAAAATACACTACCAAACAAAAAATGCCTCTTTGCTGTCAAAATACCCCATGAAATAAGTTACTCTGACTTTGTTTTACACCTTTTCAGTTTTATTTTTGTGATAAGCTATTCGATCGATACTCGTATAAGGCGAATATCGTGGCCAAAACATCAGCGTGGATTCTCTATGATGCTCCTCAAACCACTGAAGCACGATTCTGTCCTTGTGACACGGACAGTTAATCTGCAGGAGGATGCCATCGCAATTGTGACTTAAAGCATGAAGCGATACACGTGGTCCGCCAAAATTTTCAAGCAGTCCTCATTGTCATGATGCCTTCCATCACTATCACAGGCACCATGGAAGCCCAGGTGAATGATGACACATAGGGCCGTCTGTTCCAGAGCTCCATATTCCACAATGTCAGCTGAATGTTGTGCTCCGAAACAACTGTGCCTGCATCAGGATTGCACTCTGCCCGCAGATCGCCTCCTATCTCGCTTTCCAGAGCGAGCAAGCCTCCGGCCTCCACCTTAGCGTGTACGTCCACCACCTTGTCGCCTACACGTCGTTACATCGTCCTTTAATCACTTTCCGTAGAATCTAACTCAGTAGCACGGGGACAGCTGACCAGCAACGACGTTTAGGGACACTCGTTCTCAGGGGCCTGGCATAAACAATCTGCCCTCAGTTAAAATCACTTCCCATTTGTCACACGTATCGTCACTAGAATGTCGCTTCCTTGCGTCTCTCCTCCGCTGACATTTTTTTCTCATCGCATGTCGTACCCGCAACGTCATCAGACGCATGTAACCTCGCGGTGGGCACGGGTTATAATGTTTTCACTCATCAGTGTAGATGAGTTAAATTTAAGTACACCTGTTTGTATACAGAGTACTTCATAGAGATTTATTAAAAGTATATGAAACATAAATCTGTAAAAGTTATGTTGTTTTGAGTTCCTTACCAAATTGCATCAATGAAAATGCATGCATTACATTTAAGAATTCAGTTTCTGCAACTATACAGTTACCTCGTATTTCTCCATATTTTTAAGAATGTTCGCTACCATTCTTGCACTATTACTCCATTTTTCTCCTGTTAGCAGAAGCAACAAATAAATTAATAACGTTTACATTAAAATTAATTTTTAAATTATTTTGATTTTTTTTTTTTACTCCTTGCAGTTCCATAAAGCGAAGATTTTCTTTGTCTCTTCTGCTTGTATCACTAACTGGTTTTCCTATTCATTGGCCACATTAATATAAAATAGCATAATACTAGGTGTCATGATATGTTTGCTTCTGTTGTACAATTTTCCAACCACATTAAAGTGTATAGATTCTCAGTATTCGTTGTTACATGTTCTACCGGCTGCCCCGCCACAGTAAACCCCTAGATCTTTTTGTTGCCGCCTATCTAGCTAGCAGAAGCTGCTTCAAAATACTGCCTGTTTGCGTACTAATGCAAGTGATCAGTTTTATATCCTTACAACCTACTCCGTATTACAGGCCAAAAATAGAAGAGCTTTCAGTGCATTCCTGGCCCCATATAATCTAATGCTAAAAAGATAAATGTGAATTATGTATTAAATGTGTATTAGTTATCAGAACCTATGCCTGCTTAGAGTAACAAAACACTAATAGGCACTAATTTTTCCTCATAGATTCATATGAGAAATTTTAATTGCATTGAAGTTTATAAATTAATTTATTACCATAAAAATAAGTATTTTAAATGGTCTCATTTGATAGAGGTGGCAACAGCCTGGGTAACTTATTAAGAGGGCTGGTTTTATTCTCAATGATTCTGGATCTGAAAGAGGCTATTCAAAGTACAGTGTTCTGTGGTTCTTTTTGTCAGTATAAATACTCTGTTGAATGACTGATATAAAGAATTATAGTTATTCTTCAGTAACATAAGAAAAATCAGAATTTGAAAAATTCAGTGAAATAATCTTCTAAAATATGTATATCATTTTAATTTATTTTATTTCAATGACTAAAATTGATTTGCTGTTTATCGGTTATTTTTACTCTGCGTTTTGCTTATGTGATATAATGCATTTGTGACTAATTGTGAAATGTAGACAGTATTTTTCTCCTTGTTTCAAAGGATAAGTGTGCAAAGTGTCATCGACATCGGATGAAAACTGTGGATTTGTATGAAGAACAAACAAACAAACATACATACATTCATCTTTATATATATAGGTGTAACGCTCTGGCCTCGCATTCGGGAGGACGGCTGTTCGAATCCCCGTCCAGGCATCCAAATTTGGGTTTTTCATGGTTTCCGCAAATCACTCTAGGTGAACGCCGGGATGCTTGTTTCAAAAGGCCATGACCGAATTCCATCCCGTTCTTTCCGCCAGTCGCATCCCGCCCCTAATGACCTCGACGTTGACGAGGCGTAAAGCTATAAGTTAAAAAAAACTTGTTAATTAATGCTGCACTTCCAATAAAGACTAAGCTAAACTCATATGTTTACTCTTACTGTGTGTGAGCGTGTGTAAGGTTTGAAAAAATCCACTTGTTAAATATTATTATTATTTTAAAAACCGATGTTAGCTGTTGTATTTGGTAAAATATTTGTGCTCCCATCAAATTAAACAGATATCTACATATCTGCTGAGGTTTCATATATACGCCTGTTAAAGTGCAAGCCGACGAGAAAACAAGATACTGATTTTTCCACAGCATGTAGAAGGGAAAAACAAACTCACGATCAGTTTTTCTAATTGAAAAGAAATATCACTGGGATTGTCTTTATCAATAAATAACGAAAAAAATTCTAATTGAAAATAAATATCAGTGACGTTGTCTTTAACGGAAATAGTAAAAGATTCGTTCAATAGGCTAAAATGGCTGTTAATTGTTGACCAATTTATTTTCAGATGAATAAAAACGTTGAATATTGCAAAGTTTATGAGAAGTTATAATGATATTTATCAAACGCTTTTGATTCTATTTAGAAAAATGTGAAATAATACGTACCCAAGCTATATTGAGGTAAAAAGCTAAAACGAAGACTTAGTAGCCAACAGAAAAACAATTACTGTAATATTTTACTCCTAATGTTCTTTCGCGTCTGACGGGAGCTTATGCCTGACATGCATGACGTCACAAACTGAGAGGCCAGGCCTTCTCCTCTAGGTGGTGTTGACTAGGCCCAATTCATACAGAAGGGACGTGGCGCGGACGTCGGGCGGAGACATGGCGAGGACGCGGCGCTTTTTGAAGTCGCTCCTATGTTAACAAATCGCGCAATTCACACAGAGGTGGCGCGCAGCGGCGCCCCTCTTTGAAGTCCGCTCCGCGTCTCTTCGAAGTCTCTAGGGGCGCAGTAAAAGATGTGTGGCGCGGACTTCCAAGCGACTCCTTCTCTCCGTTATCAAAATGCGTGATGATTTTTAGTTTAATGTAAAATTTTGTGACATCATTGAGAATTTTCCCGAACTGTAGGATTTTAATTGTTCAGATTATTGAAATCGTAATATACAGTACAGTGCTTGGCAATAGATCGATAAGCAATTAAATGAAACAGGTAATTTGTAAAATTTATTATAAAATTGAATACTGTTAGGTATTTACAAGTGTGAGGGCGAGAAAGCAGATTATAACAACTGTTATTAATATACACAATATCTATTCTGATACGGAATGGGTGTAGTTTAACGAAGTACTTGCACAAATACTCTCTTACGTATTTTGCATTTTGTCTTCTTGGATTTCCTTTGGTCATTGGATTTCCTATTACAATATTTTCAATATGAGGTGTTGAAAATTTACCATAGTGTTTCCGTATTGTGTTGGGTAAAACGAACATGGCTTGAATCAATACATCAGATTTAGAAGGAGAGCAACATATTAATGTATTCAAGACCCTGAATTTTGAAGTTAATATACCAAAAGCATATTCTACAGATTTCCTACATAGTCTGATGTTGCATATTCTGCAATCGTTTGATAATAGGTTGCGAGAAAAAGATTTCATAATATTTGGTTGCATTGGGAATGCTTCATCCACTAAAAAATAGAAAGGGATGTTCGTTGATTCTCCAGCAAGAGGGGAAAGATCGGGTAAATTAGGGCTCTGTTTTTTTAGAGCTCCTCCAAAATTGCTACGATTAAATACCCGACCATCGCAGTTTCGGCCGTATTAGCCAATGTGAACAGTCATAAATAAGCCATCCGTAAATGTCACTGCTAATAATACTATAGAACAAAATCCTTTGTAATTGACAAATGTGGAACCTGAT
This sequence comes from Vandiemenella viatica, assembly GCA_031002005.1. Taxonomy (NCBI): domain Eukaryota; kingdom Metazoa; phylum Arthropoda; class Insecta; order Orthoptera; family Morabidae; genus Vandiemenella; species Vandiemenella viatica. The sequence continues at coordinate 65,556,823 of JARYHS010011408.1, read as the reverse complement.
TTTGGTGGAGCTTTAATTCTGATGTGTTTTCCATCAACACTGCCAATACAGTTGGGAAAATTCCACAGTTTATAGAAACGTTGAGCTATTTCATCCCATTAAGCTGTAGTAGGTATTAGCATGAACTCTTCTAGTAATTTTTCCCATATCACCTCAGAGGTTTCATGTACGATTTTTTGTATTGCTGAGTGTCCTTTCAGAAATTAAAACTAAAAAGTTTTAAATGAACATCCAGTTGCAAAGTACTTGAAAAAAATGAGAATTATTGCTATTAATACTAGTTTTTTTCAGTGAACAACTGAAAAGTACGGTGGAAAAATATTAGAGGGCGGTATAAAAAATAAACTAATAAGAAAGTTCTGCCATCATGTTCTGGAGCTAAACAAATCAGAGAATATTACTTAGCCCCACACTGTTATTTTTTGAGAAATTTTTAAAATCTCACCCCTCAAAGAGCAATTTGATACAAAGCCCAATAGGTGAAGAGGCAGAAATTAACGTTTCAGCTGATGATGAGGAAGAAGTTGAACCCTTGCCAGAAGATACTCTTTCCCTTGTTTCTACACCATCGCCTTATCAAAACACTCCATATTCAACATATATTACAGACACAGTTGCTGACAGCAATAATATTAAGAAGAGAAAAGCAACTGTAAATGATGTAAATGAAACTGCACTGAAATACTTTCAAGAAAAACATAAATTGTTAAAAAAATAAATAAAAAATAAACATGAACCAAAAGCTCTAGAACTTGATCCAGATATAACTTTTTTTACAAGGTATTATTCCAGATATGAAATCTATGACAGCACAACAAAAACGTAAATTCAGAATAGGATTTTTGAACTTAAGTAGCCAAATTCTTCAACAGAATGCTTCGAACTTATCGTCTGTAACCAGTGACGACCATCCAGAGAACATAACGCCAACAAATGATGCTGGTAACGGCACCGTCATCTCCACTCTATATTAAATTATCATCAAATCGAGGAGAGAGATTCTACTTATCAAACACAGACACTGATGTGAAAACAGATAGTTGCACATTGAAAGACTTCCTTCATAATAATAAATATTTTTTTGTAAACAAAGGTTCGTTTTGAATATTTACCTTAATGTAATTAACATTTTCTCTTCTGGACAAACTGGTGATCTCCAGTTGGTAGATATTTCTGTATGCCATCCTTAATTTTGTTCAGTAGATAAAAGAACTATGGTTGAGAAATTATGTATTTTTTTTTTAAACGTTCAGGATACATTTCCAACTCTTTCATCTCGTCAAAAATTCGATAATTCCTCCCCTTCTTCAGCCATAAAAGATGAACCCAGAAACTTCTCCTCTGTTGAGTATCATTTAAATGTAGTATGGATAAAACATCTTCATCGTCATGGTAGAAGCCACGTCTCGCGCGAGTACCTTCTGCGTCTCTTGTTGGGACTAAATGAGCCACGTCCGCACCGCGTCCGCACCGCGTCCGCGCCTCGTCTCTGCCCGACGTCCGCGCCTCGTCCCTCTGTGTGAATTCGGCCTTACATAGAGACCTTCAACCGAGCGTGGTGGGTGAGCGGTAACGATCTGGCTTTGCTTTTGGGAGGACACGGGCTCGATTCTCCCTCCGGCCATTCTGATTTGTGTTTACCATGGTTTCCCCAAACCACTCCAGGCTAATTTCAGGATGGTTCCATTAAAAGACCATGGCCGAATTCCTTACTGTTTCTTGCCCCCTGTCCTCTCCCACCACTAATGACCTTGACGCCGACGAGGTAAAAAGAAACCTTCAATATTTTACCATCAACTGTGAACATTACCTTTTTTTTTTGTTAGTTTACCCCGAAAATCGTGAATTGTAATAAACGATTTTCGAAATACATATTGTGAGAGATATTCTCTTAATGAAACAAAAATAATCAACAAAATCGCAGTGCTGGACATAAAATCCATTATATATCATTTATAAGTAACTTTATCTCACTTCAAAAATTTGTATCTCCTAAATTAAACAAAAACTACAAAATTCGATAACAGATTTCAAACGCAGTTCATAAGCCTTTAGAGGAATTTTAAATCTTTTTTTGACGGTACTGTTAGTGCTTTCGGCTGAACAAAATTAAAGAATTTTATTTCACTGCTGTGGTATTTTAATTTGACACAGTGTTATTATTTATTTAAATAGCGGTATGCAGCAAAAATTGTAATCACTTTTCTCTTATTGAAATCTGTCTTGATCTGCACGTCTTATTTAAGTACATTGAATTAGTTTTAAGTAAGAATAAAACATTGACATTGATTCATTACACGAAAGTTATTATTACACCCGAAGCATACCACTGTCACCAGGTGAGTTGCTAAAATCAGGAGATGGGTCCTGCGTGATATACGGCACAGTGATGGAGCTGCGAAGTTAAAAACAACCCAACTTCAAATATTGGCATAAGCGTAACGAGAATCCTGACCTATGTTTCTGTCAGTTAGGTAATTAATTACCTCACTTTCAGAGATGGGACAGAAAAGCCAGCTTAATTAAAAGAACGGATGATGAATATTCACTGTGAATTCGGAGTATGAAAAAGGATAGTTTTAAATAATTTTACTAATCTTTGCAATATAGTAATGGTGGTGCTGTAGACCTGAAAGAAGTTATTATCAAAAATCGAGCTATGGGACTGAATACATGCTATAGTTAACAATGTTCTCCTATAATTTCAGACGTAAAGCAGTGTTAACAAGGGGATAAAAATAGTAAATAAAATATTTTCACGGAAATATTTTTGTTGTTTTACGGTTCCAGAGAGATGAAATTAAATAGATAAACAATAGGAACGAACCTATTGCCATTCACCGAAGTATTTTTGTTAGAAAATGATTAGTGAACTTTGAAGAGACGAAGCTGTTTTTAACGTTGTGATATTTTCAACAAGAAATGATGACAAGAATACATATAGCGGACTCAGTAGTCTGGAGCTCAGAAATGTGGAAATACAGAATTTCCTTTTAAGCAGACGATTTTATTCTCGAGATCCTTCTTTCTCTTGAGTTACTGAGGCGGCAAAATACATCTGTGTAGGTAAGTGGACGGGGGGGGGGGGGGGAAAGAGACCTCGAGTCATCTCCGCGAAAGCCAAAGTAGTTTGGCCTCCATCGCGTAATAGTTTCTAGAACTCACTTTGTAAACAAACCTCAGAGGAGGACGCCGTACAATATGAACCTCACCGAACAAAAGGAAGTGCAGACGGTTGATTATGGTTCAGGAAGCTTTCCGGGGAAATAAAGCAATCAGTTATTCGGAAACGAGCTTCTGCCACGCTGGTTGCAAACAGGCAGGATAACTTATTCATGAGGCCCGCGGTTGTGGTGCATGATATAAATCCTCCGCAAAATAGACCGACGGGATTCTCGAACCCAAAATAACGACGCGCAGAAGTATATAAAAACTCATGCAATTTCAGTTCAACCAGTAATTACCAAAACAATAACCAATTTATTAAATACCAATAGTAAACGCTTGTTATTAATCCTTGCAGTCCAACGGTGAAGTGTAAAGTATCAGTTAGACTACTTCACAATATTACAATTATGTATGAGAACGAAAATAATCTATTATGCCGAGATACATTTCCAATTTGCTATGAGCTGTTATACTGTTTTACTGATAGCATTGTATGTGTCAGGACGGGAAAATTAATTCAACATACACACCAGAATTTACAGTTTTAAAACTTTTAAGGTGTGAGTGTTGTTTGTGTACCAAATTTGTTCAGTTGAAACAACGAAACGGACAAGACTGCTTCATTACTTGATTTGGTAGCTATGTTGTCAATCAGCACATCATACATATAAACTGGTAAAATTGTTTCGAGTAGATGAGATTTTTATTACGCGTATCTTAATTTCTACTTTAATATGGCTTTGAATTAGATAATGGGTGTTCCGTCATGTTATAATTTGGTAACTTCAAAGAAACAGTACTAGTTCTTTCATAAAAATTTCAACCACGAAGGAATCAAAACCGGTTGACTTATTGTCACCGAATCTAGCAATTAAAAAACTTTTTTTCAGTTTCCACCCAAAGAAGCCACCGTGTTCATCTATCTGAAGATTTGGATACGGCAGTCAGCTAACATGTTGCTATGAGACACTTACGTTGGACTGTAGTGAGAGAGTAATTTCGTAGCTAGTGCGACATACAGGGTGATTTAGGAAGTTTGGCAAATATTGAAGGAGGTGGTAGTATCGACAGTAATGAGTAAAAAAAAGTCCGTGTAAACATGTGTCTGATTTCCATTTGTTTTGGAGATACAGGTGTTGGATTGTTATGCATACAATAAACATCCGGAAATGATCACGATCACATAAACAACTTATTGAAGTACTTAATTCATGCAAACACACGCTTTATTTTACAACAGTTTAAATTAAATGCTCGAAAAACCCACTATGGACTTGAATACACTTTAGAGCTTTCTTTACAACAGTATGTGTGGCGCGCATCGGGACTATACGTGTCGACTTCAAGCATCAATAAAGTACTTCAATTTGTTTGTTAAGTCGATAAGTGGCCGAGTGTTGCTTTAAACGGTGCTAACAGGACGCTGTGTGTATTGTATTAGTAATGTGATTTTGAGTCTTTGGAAGAAGCTGATACCTTATTTGTGTATGTGTTTATAATGATTTCGGTGGAAGAAAAAAGAATACGTGTATCTACGGTGTTGTTATTTCAGCAGAAACATTATTGTTGAAAAGATATACAAATTAAGTATCATACATTGATGTAACTTATAAATAACCTGGCGATCTAACGAAAACCTGTAAATTTATGGACTAAATAAATCAACAGTGATCTTACATACAGGGTGATACAGGAGGAATGGTAAACATTGAAGGAGGTAGTAATATGAACAATATTGAATGAAAAAGTTTATATTAACATGTGTCCGATTTGAATTCATTTTGGAGATACAGGTGCTGGAATATTATACATAAAAGGAACTTCTAAAAATGATCACGTACACACAAATAACTAACTGAAGTACTTTATTCATGCAAAAACGCATATTTTGCAAAATTTTAAATAAATGTTTTGAAAATCACACCATCCACTTCAATACTCTTTATAACTCTCTTCGAAACATTACGGTGATCACTGTAGACCAAGTTTAAACTTGATGGTGGCATTTTCAAACATTTTATTAAAATGTTGTAAATTAACCATGTATTTTTCTATGAATAAAGGTATTTCAATCAGTTATTTTGGTGTTATTGATCATTTTCTGAGGTTTGTTTTATGAATTACCTCCCAGCACCTGTATATCCAAAACGAATCGAAATCGGACTCGTGTTTGTATGAACGTTTTCATCCGATATTGTTTATACTACCTCCTCCATCAATATTAAGCATTCCTTCTAAACCACCCTGCCTATGAACACAAGCAACGAGTGGTTTCATGTCTTCCACAGCAGGACGGATTAATTAGTTACAACGGCGAACTTACAAGGTGTTTAGAAATTTTTACGTCGTTTAAACCATGCAAAAATGTTGTCAGACAGACAAACAACTTGACAGTGAAATATTCCTACTAATTTCTGTCAATCACCTAGAGAGGAGAAAATATTTAAATGATACACAGAAATGGTCATTTTTCCTGTGACTTTCCCGCATAGCATATATAATCCCATTGGGTTATATCACTTTTACAGTTCATCAGTTTAGACAAAAGGGAAATTGTTTCTGTGTTTTACACTACGGAGATTCTTTATATCGTGTAATGGTATACTAGGCCGATGGAGCATTGCATTTCTGACTGCGTTGTTACTATTTTCGTTATAGCCACTATGCTCCGAGTTTGAGCTTACGAGATGGAAACTCAAAATTTTCGTTCCACTGTACTAGCTCGTTGCTTTTTTCAGTTACTGAAACGTGTATTACCCTAGGTGAGATGAGAAAAAACAGTTCACATTCCGTCTTCAATAGTTAGCGGATACACCGATTCTAACGGCTTAATGTGCTGTGAGAGTTATGAGACTATGCATTGCTACAGTTACTGCCTAATTTCGATGTAATGAGAGAGTAAGTGGATTCCATGAAACTGAAAATCCGAGCCTGGCAGTACCAGAGCAGTTGCCTGGAGTGGATGGGCGATATTCTGTCGGGAGGCTCTCTGCGAGTAATGACGTTTCTATTCGCGGACAGCAGCAGGCAGTTATGCGAGCGAGTTGTAGGTAATTTGTAGAGCGTGCCTTATCGGGCCCTTATTGAATACCCGCCGAAATGCTGCTATTGCGTGAGCCACAAACTGTTTGCTGGCCATCAGCGCTGCAGGTTGTTTGTTCGTGCGTGTCTGCGGGGAGGAGCTGGGCACACGACACGTGACGTGGGAAAGCATGCGTGAAGCTAGTTAGTGGTAATTCGTCAGTGTTAATTTCAGGCCCCAAACCGTCACGCTATGTTCAGTCCGCACGTGAACCGGTGCAGAATGCAATCACTACAGTGCTTTCGCTGTGAATATTGATACGTTAGGGTTTTTCTTTCTGCAGGTAATTGGTTTTAAACAAAGAATGACTTCTTAATGTACTTATTAATAATATTAAAACCCATATGATAAAATAATTGTTCTGGGTAGAACACAAGAAAAGACCTCGTTTTATCTAACTTATAAACAATAGCTAAGGATTTTATTTACTGTAATTTCATCAAATCAAATGACTGTTTACTGATATTAAACAACAATTAATTCTTTGATGGTCATGGACTGAAACGTCGGTATAATAATTCCGTGTGGTCGTGACAGGGTTTCTATTGACTGCGCATTCCGCCTTCGTCGTAGTCGCCTTAACCTAACCCAGCAATCCAGCCGAGTACAGGGGACCTACACTTTAATGTGTAATCCGATGCGTTCTGGCGTACTTCACATTTCACAGAAAGGTGAAGGTCGGGTTAAGGTCCTACGAAAATCCCCGCATAGATAGGGATTCGAACCGAGGTCCTTTGGATTCAGACGCCTCAATTACTGAGCCACCAGACTACACTGAAACGTCGATAGAGACTGAAGAGTTACTCCTGCTTTGTGAATCGCAGTCGCTCCTGTTACGTTCCCTGCCTGAAGGTGCTAAAGTCGACGAACACGTTTATTGCTATCCATTAGAGTCTGCGTCAAAAGCATTACTTGTAACCAGTGGACGGGACGTGACTGTTCACATGATTATGGGTGCCAGGCTTCTGTGTTGTTTCGTATCTCGACATGGCACAAGTTACTTGTCCCCCGCAATGCTCTTTAATTTGAATATTGTCGCAAGGTATACAGCTAACGTTTTCGCATATCCAAGCAATGTTACAGCACAATGTGATTGGTGAGTAGCAAATTTCTGGCCCAAACTGAGTAGAACTCAGAATCAATTCCCGATGTGACCTTTGTCATTCCATGATAGTATTAAGTGACTACGGTCATAAATTCCACGTTCGATTATCTTTCCTGCTATGATCACCTGATAGTAAACGAATTATAAAGCCTAGTAATAATAATAATAATAAAAACTATTTCATGTGACATCCTCCAGTTGCAAATGTTCGTACAATTCATCTGTTACAACCCATACGTTATCCAATCAACAATCGACAAGATTTTTTTTTATAAAAGCAATTGGGGCCTAAATTATATCCTATTATTTCACAATTACTCATGAATATTCTCACGCAACATCTATAGTAGATTACATACTAATTACTACTTTTGTACGATCTTCGGTGATTCCCAGTCAATTCATCAATTTTTTTTAGCGCCACTGAGATCGGTTGGTCTAAAATGTTGGGTGTCAAAACATCCCAGTATCAACAGGAAGCAAAAATTTTTAATGAAAAGTGTGGACATATGGGGAGCTTCTAATGTAAAATATGGGCGAGAAAGCTTCTTTTACAGTTATCTGTGGCGTAACATGCCTTTGCAGGTAGGGGTAACTTCCAGGTTATACTGAAAGATCTTATTTTATAATAGATGTTGGCGATTTCATAATTACAAAATGCTGTATTCTATGACCTGGCACTAGGTAGAAGCTGCTCTAAAGTAGGTTACCAGGAATTTCGGAGTACTATGTGAAATATGCGTTCCGTAGAGGCCAGTTGGACTACACAATCGGCCTTGCCATAAACAGCGTGTCAGACTGTTGTTTAAGCTGTAGAATGCAGGTCGAGAATATTTTTGACAGGAAACATTCCGTAAATAAATACTGTGAAGTCTTGCCTGATTTTTCTCTTTATCTGAACCAAGACCAGATTCCGGTGGGTAGTAATCAAAATGTTTAGTGTGTTGCGCCTCGGTCAGCCAAGAACAAAACTCTAGCAGATTGTAGAAATTTGGTAGTAATTGATCCCGGCAGACACCGGAAAGAAGTGGTGAGAACACGTGATGAGGGAATGACGAAAGAGTCCAGCATTCTATCCATGAGAGCGAACTTTGCCCGTGACACATGCTTTGCCGTTACCTCTGCTCTTCCGCTACTGGTTGAAGAGCTAGCGTCCTCGACCATCGTCCTCCGACGCAGCTGTACACCGCATTCTATCCGCCATTACTCCACTATAGTCGCAATGGACGTGGGAGAAAACGTTGTATTAATTCACCTTTATTCATTTCTAATCAATGTTAATTAAGTCTAAAAACGCTTAATTATGTTACGTTGATGACTAAATTATCATCCAATTAGCGACTAATAATTACAATCAGACACTGCCAAGGTTATTACGATAGGGAAACATGGCTTTTTGCGCGCTATGTTGATGGAGACTGAAACATTTCATTAGCCTGCAATACAGGAAACGACAATACCGCGACATGGACATCCACACAAAGGATGCAGTTTGCTCGTCTACAATATCGCGCTGCCATACGGACCCCTTAGGACATTCTTCTTACGGATTTAAGGCGGCAATTACATTGCGAATGGTGGGATAGTTTCAAATATCCCTGTCAATAATTACACAATTCACAAACAATATCCACACTTTCCGTACAGAGTGTACATTATGTAGTCTACGGAAATATGGCGATAAGAAAGATTTCACTTTATCAAGTCAACAGCCGGAGACGACAAAGGAGAAAACATTTTTTTTAAATGACTACCCCTTGTTGAAATCGTGGACACCAGAGGCGTGGATGGATTGGGAACAAGGAATGGGAAGGAACTAGCCCATGATTTTTTGAACGAACAATCCCTGTATTCGTCTGGAGTGATCCCAAGAAGCCATTGAAAGCCAAATCTGGATGACCGCATGTGTATTCAAACCCGCGTCCTGCAAATGCGAAATCACAGCGTCACCGCCGACTCGCCACGCTCGGGTGCAGGCTCTGAGCGTTGGCTAAGTACACTATGGAAAAGCTTTACTTTGTGACTGTGTTTTTGTCCCTTCTCCCATAGGTGTTCCTTTATTATTAACGTTTTAGACAGAAGGAATGACCGGTCATACTCCTTAAATAAAATTCCCTGTCATTGGATTTCAGCGGATTTTAAAACGAGTAAAGATACTTACGGTCAATGAAGTAACTCGAAAGGTGAATATTCAATCAATGGCCATCGTTAAAAGCTGATAGGGAACTTCGCCTGTACTGTTTTGTATGCATCCAAAAATAGACAGAATAGTCTGAGGGATTAATGGTTCCTGGCAGGTGATCGAGATATCTAGTTTTTTAATCAGTCCTGAAATTTTATAGGGTGTCAAACTGACGGTTTCCTTTGGCAAAACATTGCAGATTAAGTACTCCTCGACACACTGTGCCTATTACTTTAAGATAAACTGAAGGTCCACTTTGCTTGAAGATGTATGGGTTAGGATAACTGGTCAAGACGTAGGTGGATCTTGTTTTTTCCCTTTATGCATCACGGAACAAGCAAAAATATAAATGATTATGTTTCCAGGATCTTAATTTAGGTACGTTTGTTTGACATGACTGATTTTTATTCAGTGCACGAGATTACTTTAATATGCCGGGTGGATGGTAACTAACCGGTATTAAACGTGTTTCAGAAATTTTTAACAATTAAATAAAATTTCTGTAGTTGCTTTCTTCCTTCGTTCAATAGCAATCCTATTTTCTTTTCTGTAATGAACAAGCTTATATCTATTTTTTGCAGGATGGTTGTAATGGTTCTGCTTGCAGTTACCTGTACCGATCATGGTCGATGAAGTTTAATGCCCTGGTATTGCATTCGGTTGTACGTGGATTCGAGTCCCCGTCGGGCTATCCAGATTTAGGTTTTCCATTGTTTTCCTATTCACTCCAGGTGAATGTCTGGATTTTTAAAAAACCATTCCTTCGTTCCCTACCCCTCATCGTTTTCCTCCTATGACGACTTCGACACTGACGAGGCTAAAAAGAACTTTTCATCTTGGATTTCTACTAAATATTGTGTTGAAACACTCCTCATTTCCTCAATTCATTTAATACAAGTTCCTATAGTTTCTCATCAACACTAACGCCATTTCATTGGTTTCATTTCAAATAAATTAATTGAATACACATCGTATGTAGTTTTGTTGCATTGCTGTTACAGGATCAAAGCAACTGATGTTTGTGGTCGGTGGATGAATACTGTTTAATAATTCTGCTTCTCATTTTGGCCTAGAAATGATTAGTTACCATGTAACAGATGTAATGTTAAGTTGATATACAGATGTTACAGAGAACCGGTAAAAACATTTTTATACAATCTTTAAAAAAATGTGAATCAGGTAAATAATATTTAACCAGTTATTGCTCGGCTTCTAAAATAATTCATATTGGAACAAAATAATGATACTGTAATTTATTTTCCTTTGAGCTAAACTGCACGTCTTGCAAATATTATAATGTAAGATTGATCTAAATATTTAGTTAAAATCCGCTAATAGCAACGAATTTGTATGGTTTTTTGTTCTATAAAAATGTCTGATTGTCAGAATATGATGCTCTCTGGACAAAGGTTATGCAACTAATAGTTACAGCGGCAATGTAATGAGGTATAACTATATAATATTGATTTGTAGTGTACTATAAATGAAGGAGATAATTGTAATTGTCTTTTGTTTAAATAAGGCCGTAAGTACTACTGCTCTATTTAATTAAAAAACATGATAAATATAATAACAACAAACTGTGACTGGTTGCTGTATTAAATATCAAGAAATCAGATTTAAAATCATCTGAAACAGGATTTCAATCACTGATCCAGGTAGGTAGATACATCGAAACCTCCTAATTCATATCAGCGTATCGTTAGAGAATAGAAATTTGGCATTTTTTAATTACCTGACATTTCCACTATGAAAACTAATTTCGCAAATTGCCTGACAATTTTGACTTACAGTTATTTTCAAAACATCAATGGAACATCGAAATTTACTGTTCATAACTGTCTATACATGGATCAGGTTCTGTAGAATACCCCTACGTGTTGTTAAGGTGTCGATATATACTCCTCCAGTCTAGGTGCCCCAATACGCTTCTTATCCACTATCGAATAGATGTGGGAGGAAGATCTCCAAGCATATCTCTGTAAACAGCACAGGTCCGAACCCCGTAACTATTACCATTTGCACTGCAGAATTTTTAGTTCCTGCGTTTTCAATACTGGGGAAATTAGTGATTGGTGCAGAACCTGTTGACCTGTCCTGATAGCACTTATACTTCTCTCTTGAGGTTCTTCTTTATGCTCGTGTTGCGTGCTTCCAGTAAGTACATCGAAGAAAAGAAATATAAATGATTTTGACAATAACACCTCCCACACCCCTAGTGATGTGATATCGACTTACGCAAAGTGAAAATGAAAACAAACACCTCCCTCCTGTGGTACACAATGTTTATAAACCTCATATCGCATGACTCCTATAGTTATGCAATGAATTTTAATAACAGTGGTCTATGTAAAAGTACTTCCGCTCATAACGACTCCACGACAATTTCACTTCGTGTACCAACCGATTGAAAGACAATCACAAGCCCTTGATTCAGCACCAATCTCTTAAAAGATTATTACGAATTGCACACCCTGATAAAACTATTTAATAAATACAAACAGACATGTTTTGCTTCCGTGCAGACCACAAGCTGATAGCAGTGATAAGAGAGAGAGTGAAACTAAAGCATGTATTTAAAATAAATAATCTTTGTTTAACATCCGACAGTTGTTATCAATTGTTAGTACGTTTAGTGCGGCACACAGATATGTTTATATAAATAATTAAATTACTTTTATCAGTAAAGCAAATTTAATAATTTTCATGTACATCGCCAAACTTTTGCACGCTGTTCTTTTTCTTCAAAACCCTTCCCTTCCCAACTAAATTAATAACCCTATGTCCGGTATGTGTTCCGTTTTACTCACGTCTATCAGTGAACGTTGCTTTTAAAGGATTACCATTGTTAAATTTTATCAAGCTAAATTTGGTGACCATTTTTATATATGATATGATTTGCGCGCAATATACACATGAATTACGCACAGGAATCAAGACGTAGGAAGTAGCAGTTTACTTTAATTCTACATCTATACAATTAAAAAATATTGTGGGTGGCAGATGATGCTAAGCACCAATTCCAATTCTGTACATTCCAATCCCCTACAGGACGAGGAAATAAATAAAACATTAAAGTACATCAGTACGGCATCTTATTTCTTTAATCTTATCCCTCCTGTTATTGCGACCTAAATAGGTTGGCGGAAGAAGTAATTCATTGCACTTGTAAATTAAAGAATTTCACATATTCCCCCAATAAATTCAAACGAAATGACGTAGTCTATCTGCCAAACAATACCAGCCCAATCTATGTATCGATTCTGTGACACTTTCGTAAGGACTGTAACTAGTAGTCACGAATCGAGCGGCGCTCCTCTTTACTTTCTCTAACGTGTCAATCAATCCTTTGCCATACAGAAACTCCACAACAGTAATCCAAATGCGGACGCACCAATGTTTTGTACGCTATTTCCGATACATGAGCATTACAATTTCTCAAATTACGACTTACGAATCATGATTTATAATTAGCATTGCCTACGACGGAAGTTATTTGCAAGTCCCATTTCATGTCGCTTTGTACTATTACGCACAGATACTTCAGGGAATAAACCGAATCAACATCTGAAATGTTAACTTTGTAGTCGTGAGCAAACGGATTCTTTTTGTTACTTACTTGTATTGCCTTGCACTTTGTGCAGTTAAGTGTAAGCTGCCATTTATAGCACCATTCCAAAATAACAACCAGATCGCGCTGAATTTCTAAGCAATCTTCCCTATAGATAAGTGCATCATCAGCAAAAATCGCAACCTGCATTAACTTTGTCACCGAGATCGTTTATAAAAATTAGGAAAAGACGTGGTCCTATTACACTTCCTTGAGGAACGCTCGAAGTAACACCTAGCTTAGAAGAGGTTTCCCGTCAACAACGACATACTGTGACCGACCAGTTAGTAAATCGCGTACCCATTCACAAATATGATCCGATATACCGTATGCTAGGATATTCGCTAAAAGTCGGGTGTGTGATACATAATCAAGAGCTTCCTGAAAATCCCAAAAAATGGCATCAAATTTTGAACCTGCGTCGATAACATTCATTGCGTCATGTGAAAATAAGGACAATTGTGTTCACACGATTTGTGCTTCTGAAATACGTGTTGGTACGGTACAAGTAACTCGTTTTCATCTAGATACTCCATAATGTTAGATCATATGACATGCTCCAAAATTCTACTGCAAACAGGTGTTAGAGATCTCCTTACTTTGAAACAGGAATCACCTGGGATAATTTCCAGTAAGAAGGTACTTTTTCTCCGTTCTACAGATTATACGGAGTATATATGACAGAAATGGTTCTATTTCTTCCGCGTATTCTGAAAATACCCTTACTGGTATACCATCGGGACCCGGCGCTTTTCCCCACTTCAGGAGCTTTAATTGCTTTATAATACCTACACTATCAATTTGCACCGGATCCATCTCAAATTTTACACACCGTGGAAAAATGAATATGTTTTCCATGTTTTCGTCAGTGAAAGAATTTTTAAACACGGTGTTAAATACTGTAGCCTTGTCGCGGCTGTCATCAACTTCCCGACCGTCTTTTAGTAGAACTGGCATAGTGTTGTCACTACCACTAACTTTTTTACAAACTACCAAAATTAAGAGATAAATAAGCTTATTAATCAACATGTTTGATTTAAAATAATGTGGCATTAATTACAATTAATGACTATGAAATGAGTGTAGAATGTATGGCATATTTTTGTTTATGAAAATCTATAAAAAAGGCAGACTCTAAGATAAATAATTTCCTGCACTGAATAAAGCTTATGAATCATCAACATGTTAGTAGCTCCAAACTATACACCGCATAATTACAAGCAATTGGATTCGAATTTTCATTTCCTGTTTGTAGCAGCGTCAATGCCTATGAACTCTGGAATTACGTACGTACATGCAAGCGGCATTGGGGCATCATTACTAACCAGGCCAGAACACCAATTACGTCATCATTTCGCAATCAGCTCATCAAGTACCATCAACATTGTGGAATAATCAACCGGCAACGTTCATGAAGAGCCAATCAAAAACGGCGTGAGGTATATAGGCTTAGAAGCCTGCTCTTAATCTGCTTCTCTATTTAACTTGGAAGCAGATGATAGAGACACGAAAATTTAGATCAAATATTAATAATTATATTGTATTCTAATTTTAATAATTTATACAGAGAGCTGCTGTTAAAATATAATTATTCTTAAATTTTAGAATCGCCGCATTTTGACTGCATGTTACATGCTTATTATCTACTGAACTTGCAATTTATTGGGTTCAGTAAAAGTTTTATATATATTGAAAACTGTCGTACTATGGCTTAGAGAAGTATAACAGATATTGTAAACTTTTAATGTGAAGAGGTATAATGTTAAAAAAAATGGTTAAAATATTTCCAAAATCAACAGCTACATCAGCCAAAACACTGCGATTACAATAGGACGTTAGAAAAGATTATTCGCTCCTGTAATTAATAATGTACTTCTGAATTTTTTTAACAGCAAATGTTTGATGAAATCGTCAGACAAACTATGTATTTATATGACCGTGAACACTATACTGCGCTGACACGCAGCACACCACTTCTTCTGTGATAATTAATATTTTCTTCGGGATCGGTATCAAAAGCATTACATGCGGCCATTTAACAATATTTTTGTACATTACACTAAATTACTTGCGTGAAATCAATATTTTTGATTAATAAAAAAAAAAAAAAATTTCATAGGAAATTTACTTTAGAAACGTTTTACACTATGCGAGAGAGAAATATATTATTTACAACTGTGAACTATTTTAAATTAAAATATTGTATTACTGTTAATGGACGCGTCCCAACATGGCCGCCCAAGACATCCTAATGCCTGAGTGAAAAACGTTATTATCTGTCCCTGTGTAAGCCCTATTTCATCACTTATGCAATATCGCATTTAACTAACGAAATACACAAATATAAAGTTACTAATTGTGTACTTATCGCTCCATATGTCCTCTACCGATAAAATATCAGATAGATTTTCTCACAGTAAAGGAAATCGTAACTTAGTTATTTTACAAATGATTTTATTGTGAATAATATTTCTGCTGAGATATATGTTTCCGGTTTTATTTATGAAATATATACATTTCGGGAAGAATCAACAATCATTTTGGGTAGCAGTTTTAAACATTGAAATTTGAGTTTTATAATAGAGAACTAAAATAAAAAACTGCTGTTGCCAAATGACAGTTACTCTTGCACCCTGATAAACCGTACACCGATTGTAGATAATACTGAAATCACTAAATTATTAAAATGTTATTTAAAAAAAATTATCATACGTTTTGTGAAATTTACTTTAAGAGGGTAATAAATCTCAGCAAAAAAATCATTCCTCGCTTTAGAGAGACGAGAGTTCAAATCCCCATCTGGCGGTAGAGATTTGGGTTTATCGTGGTTTCTCAAAATCTCTCCAGGCGAATGCCGGGATGATTCCTTCAGAACGTCCTTCCGCTTCCATACACATAGTCCTTTCCTGCTTGTAATGACCCCTACATCGACAAACTGTAAACCCAGAGAAAAAGTGCACATGTAGCATTTGTTATCAAATGTTTGACTTTGCACTATTAAACAAACATTAACCGCACAAGGTTGGTGCTAAGCCAATTACTTAACGAATTGTTATTTAGTCATAATGTCAAAATTTAACAATATAATAATTTATTACTTTAATTAGCAACTGCAGAAAATTAGCATATAATATTAGTGCAAAGATCTCGTTATTTATATAATGTTGTTATTATTTGATTCACTGTTAGCAATTTCAGTAACACCCTCCGTTTCCTTAATACAGTATATATGTCACTCCATTGCCATTTTTTGTTATAGACTGTATATAGCTACATTCAATGGCATTTTAAGAGTGTCCTAATAGCATTGATTTATTTTTTGAACTTATGAAACTGAAACATTCTGTCTGATTATACCACGATGAAAAACTGTGTTATTTTGGGAATTCGTTAGAAAAATTTTCTTCTACTTTTTTGGAATAAGACTGAACTATAAATAGCATTTGATACAAAATTTATCTTAAAACGTCTTTGCAACTGCTCTTTATTTCTCCTAATTACACTAAAGAAAAACTTCTGTCTCTGTCACATTACCCAGGACCTAATATATTTATGGTAACTCTTGTAGCACCATCGGTCTGCGAAACGTGAGACTTGTTTTTTCTGCATGTTAACTGTATTTTGTGTCTGTGAAACGTGTATTTTATGAGGCGGAGATTTGGGAGTGTCCTAGAATTCTCCTATATGAATGCGTGAAATCGTTTAAAATCCGAAATCACAACGGCGAGGGCTGGTGGCCGCTTCTTTGCTCCTCTCCTAACCACTATGCCAGTGGTTCCCAATTACTTTTCCCCGAGTGCCACTTGAAGAAACAGATCACCCTCGCGTACCCCGTATAAATGAAATGATAAATATTGAAATGCATTCATCCCATTCGACTGACTCACACAAGCATGGCATTACAGCAGTATGATACAAACGCACAATTTGTCTTAAAATATATTTTGGTTATATATTGTTTGAGTATTTGGTTTTTTTTTTCAGTTATCGTAGTGATAACCTTAGCCAAGAGCGTACAGCCTCTACCCCCTAGCAATCTCACGTGCCCCTGGGGGAATGAGTACCACTAACTGGGAACCACTGCTCTATGCGGCACCAAAGCGTACTGAGCCGCAATGACGGGTTAAGTTACACTAACAATTTTATTAATATAATAATAACTCCGTGTGGTCGTAATGACCAGGTGACGGGGTTTCTATTGGCTGCGCATACCGCCCAAGTCGTAGTCGCCTTAACCTAATCCTGTAGTCCTACCAGGTACAGGTGACAAAGTTTAACGGGGAATCCTAACCACGGAAGCGTTCTGACGTACTTCACATTACCCAGCAAAGTGTTCCAGATGTAATGGTCTGGATGAGGGCCTATGAAAATATCGCCAAGACAGGGATTCGAACCGAGGACCTTTCGAACTACAGACAGTCACCTTAACCATAGAGCCACCGGACAACTCAATTGTATTAATGAAAACTACAATCATGTCCATGCGTGTTGTGCTGTCCATACCATGGACTCAGATAAGTGCAACTAGCCTAACATGAGGTCACGGGCGTCATGAATTGGTCGTGTTAATTTATTGATTAGAGGATTTTCTGAAATTTGCCAGGGATCGCTGGAGCAATCACCAATCCTTGTCTAAAAAATTACATATTTCTCAAATAAAATTAATTCTTATGATACGGAACATTACTGGCAAAATTCACACACGTGTAGAAACATATAGATTCCCTCCTTATTTGGCACACAACTGTAGAAAATAATGAGAAATCTCCTCTGGGTGAATCCTTTCTATTCTCGACGGTACCACTGTCCAAATTTTTTTCCAACAGTCAGACGAATTTGATGTAACCCAGAATGGAAGGTGAGCACAAATGTATTAGGAACAACGTTTAATTCTTTTCTAACTCCGATCATAACTTGAAATACGGAAGGGTATTAGGACTATGAGCAGACGAGTAGCTGATACGGATTCCAGCTGTAGGGGTAGAGACGCCGACTGCTTGCACAGTGGAGCGGTCTGCAATCAGAAGGGATTACAAACTGTCGCTCTATTCTCTCCACGGGGAGTCAGGCAGCTGGTGATTAGTGACGTGCGCAATCGATCTATGCGCTCGACGGACCGTCCGTGCGGTTTCATTCGGCTCGGTTCAGCTGCAGCTGTTGCTGCCGGACTCAGCTGTCAGTCTGAGCCCTCTGCAAATCTGATTAATGTCTCCTCCGGCGCTCAGAGTAACAGGATCTCAAATTTTATGATCAGAATAAAAATGTAATTAAAAACTTTTTACTACAAAAACAGGATTTCAGTTAAAAATGTCAGTTATTATTTGAAAGTTAGTTAAAAACTGCAGTAAAATTAGGAAGCTATAGTGGTTGTCACCTTAACCCTTGCATAATTTTTAAACAAAAATTTCTCCTGCGCTGAGACATTTAAAGTCGAAGCTGTACATCTATTTTCAGTCGCAGCGTTTCATTATTTCTCTCACGGATATTTTAGAAGACTTAACTAACTCTCGGTTATTTTACAGCATTAATGACATCAACAATTATTAAATAGTTTTTTATTTTATTTTACAAGTGCTTACATGGAGTATCCTGTTTATTAAGTCATCTGAAATATGATATGGTGCTACACAACAACCATTTTATCCAATAAGAAAGGAGAATAAGAATGGGGTATTACAAAAGGATGTAACAAAATATCACTTTTGTATTGCAACTAACATATCGAATTCATGAAATTAAACCCATGTTTCACTGAGGACAAAATGTTAATTAAATTTAGATGAAATGTGGGCAGCTACATTTTGTCCACTATTACTCGTCATCGAACTTCAGAAGCATCAGACTATTCTTATCCGTTTAATGTAAAATACATATGTAAGTTCGGCGAATGAAGTGCTTTTTTTGCTTATGGTTTTATGCCCCTTCTTATAGAGATTATTACATGCGGAAAAGGATTAAAGGCAGAGAGGGGAAGGATAATGGCTGTCGCTTTTTAAAGGAACCATCCCAGAATTCGCCGAGAGTGACGTCGGGAAACCATGAAATACTGAAATCTGGTTGCACGGACTAGGATTCGAACTTCCGTTCTCCCGTAACGCTTCATAAAATGATGAAAATATACAAAATTAAACTAAGAGGAAGATAGGACACCAATTTTTTTTGTAAGTTTCGCTTGCTATAACCTGAAATAGAAATGAAAACGACACAAATCGCTGTTTGTTATTACGACTAGGGGGTTTGGAATCTCATAGTTAATTTGATAAAATGTCTTAAATTCGCGTGCTGTGCTAATTTATCTGTGTTCTATTAAAAATTTATGGGAATTAATTTACCAGTTTTCAATTTTGCATACTTTAAATGGTTAGAAATTTTTTAGTAATGTTTTGTTTTTACTACTAAGAATTGTTGTGACGAAACACAAAATGTACATACACTACAGCATTCTTTAAATTTTTACTTTCCCAAAATGCTTTCTTGATGAATTAGTGTTTGAGGTGCAACTTCTTTTCGTCATTCTAATTCGTAAAGTCTGCTTTCATTGTTTAACAAACCATGAAAATTTTCGTCGTTTTTAATTATACCACCAGCATTGAAAGTTAAAGATAGCATCCATATACTTGAAATGTGACTTCAGTAAACAAACGTTTTACAGTTTTGTAACTTTTGAGTCTCAGAGAGTTATACTCATATCATATCTCATATTTTTTCATATGCCAAGAAACGACTAAGCAATAATTAATGTAATCGAAAGTGATTTTCAGAGAATTAATTGAATATTTTGTTTTCTCATACTAGGTGCGACGAACTCCGTCAATGGTAATTTTCATGGACATCACATTGATTACAGTTAGAAAAAGTTAGAACTTATTCTGTATTTGTAAACTTGGTTAGAATGTTGTGGAACCAGAATGAAAAAAAATCTGCAGACGATTCTTTGGTATAAAATTCTAGGCTGTCGGCATAAAATCATATGTTGGTGATGAATGTGAAAAACTGTTTTCGGTTAAAGACATTCATAGATCTGGTATGAAAGTTATATTAATCCGTTTTTTGTCTCTGAAAGTAGTGCCGATAAGAAATTTAGAGATTTTATGAAGAAATCATTTCGATAAAAGGTCTGCAGTAGTTTTGCAACCATTGTCACATGGTTTCAGAGTGGTATAATGTAGAGTATCATTTGGAATCGAAGCAATAAACATCTAATCAACAGCTTAACTTGAACTATATAATCGTTAAAAGACCACGCAACGATTACTGTGTTCATTTATAATTTTGTCGCTTTCAGTAAATTGTATAATTGTATTAAATATTAAATGTAGCACGGTGATAAGATAAACAAATTATTTGACTACAAGCTGACATTGTTTCATGACAATGTCATAAATTTGCATGATATGGGTGACAAATTATAATTAACACACATCAGATACACTATTTAAAGAGAACTGTTTAAAGATGGTGGGTGTGTTTGACATTTAACCTACTTATACTTCATATTTCATGAAAGTAAACACTAAATAAATTCCTAGTTAGGATTTCATATTTGTTACAAAGGAAGTGTCAACGAGACAAAGTGATTTCATTATAAATGTGGAATTCGTAAAAGACGAATGTATTGAGGATATTGACATAAAAACAGAAGAGTGTATGATGTGTAATTGGAATTAGGATCATTAATTTTAGATGGTACGTAGATAACAGAAAGTATGAAAGCACTGTTGAAACGCTTTATTGACAGGTGGTTCCACCTGTTACACAGTACACAGGGTTTAAGGTAATAGAATTTTGCCAGCAAGTTTCGCGTGTTCCCGGAAAATTACATATTGCTGAAGTGTGTTCCGCCCTGTGGGAGGTTTGCGCCAGCAACACGCGCTACAGGCCCCTGGGCGCCTGTCTGACGCGACTAGCCCGCAGCGCAGCCACCTCGCTTGTTTGATTATGCGCGCTCCATACCGCCAGCCGGCCGACCGATAATCTCGCGACAACTGAACCAATTTGTAAGCGGACGGCCCACCCCGTGGGCCATTATGGATGTCGCGCGCCGGCTTAGCCCCGCGCGGCGCAGTCCGTCTGAATATGCATGACTACTGGCGCCTGCAAGAGCCTCTTCGTGGCTCCTACGAGGCTCTTCGGCAATGTCTGTCGGATGGGGCGCAGAAAAAAAAAGGATGGGCACGCAGTTACCTTTACTAATACAACAACGGTGTCGACGCCATCATAATCTACACGCTCCTCTCATTTTACATTCAGAAAACTTCCTGAGCTCGTGAAAAGAATTTGAGAACTGGCGCATAGCTGCTAAAATTCTTCTCGAGTGTTCTACCGGATACGTTCTGCCATGCACGACGTTTTGACACCTAGCTTTGCTGTCGTTATTGTATGAAATGACAAATGAAGTGATTAAGATAACACGACACCTACTCTGATTGTCTAGCGATTTATGTTTCGTTGTAAATTATTTGATATATTGATTTACAATTTAAAAGATTGTCTGCAGTTGTTTCATTGTATCGTAGAATCATGACAATGAAGAAATAATAAAATAGGGTGTACTACAGAATTACCATATCACCTACAATGTGAAAATCCATCCCTTATCAGGCAGTATCTGGATATCAAAGGAAAACTATTTGTATACTATAATGTGACCTAGCATTGTACAACGAATACGAAGATTATTTAAAAAGGTAGAGAAACTAGGACACTGCACCATTAAATTGGTTTAGAATAGATAACTGCAGGAGTAAGAAGTGAGTAAGTAAAATATTTAACTCAGGAAGGTAGAAATAAATATTTTATTGAAGATGGAGGAAACGAATATTCCAGCAGAAGAAAAGTCATTGGGAAAAAGAAATCTTTATTTCTGTTTAAAACGACGTTTTTCTCTTGTATCCCATCACCGAATCACTGATGATGTACAGAAATAAATTGAGGATTCAAATTGTAAAACTACTGGTAATTACGCTGTTATTGTATTAAGTGCCATGAAACGAGCCGGGACAATCTGAGGTGTTTAATTAAACTGTCGACCTGCGGTTGCTCATCCTGAGGCATAAATATTTAGTAGTCATACCACTGCAGCATGCGTCAAACGAAAGGTATCACCGGCAGAAGTTTCAATATTAGTAACATTGTTTCGGTAGTGTGAATTTGCACGAAAATTAAATTTCCTTTTGGTTATCATCGCATAATTTTTTTTCGAAGTTATAGATTTTTGGAAACTTCTAAGGCGAATATAGGTCAGATATGTGAAGAAAGTTTTCGAACAGATCAGAAAGGATTTTTTTTTATTTCAGGTTTTTCAGTAGAAAACATGAAACGTTATTAGTTGCGTTTGGTATTAAGTTGTTACGGATCACTGTAGCTCGGTTAATATGCCTTGCAACTAGATAGCTTCAAAAACATCAGTGAATCAGGGAACTTGTAGCAGGTAGTGTCAATGTGTAATTACTGATATATCTTAATTTACACTAATTTTTCACTGGACGAAGGACAATAAAGCATCAACATCAATGAAGCAGACCAGGAAAATTTAAGGGTATGATGAGTTTGGATAGTGTGATGATGTTATTAACGATCTTTCTTTTCAGATGCGGCTCATGAAAAGGTTATCAAAGTTTTAAATGGAACTGATAGTTTGAAAGGTAGCCTACGTATTAAGAAAAAGGAATATGGAGTAGCGACGTGCAAACGCATTGAAAGGGATGTCTCTCTATGGCAGAATTGGGGCAGAAAGTGCTACCTGTTAAAAATCTTGCTGTTTTTGTTACAGCCTCAAATTTTTTGAATAATTTTACTGAAATCCATATTTTGTAACATTCAACTGATCATCTAATTCCATAATTAAATAGATCTAGAAATTTTTGTCCATCAGTATCGCTGCTGTCAATTTGAATTCAACATTTAATACGTTTGATAATGTTGCTTAACTTATTTCACATATATGGTAATAGCGATACTGTCATAAATAAATGTAATATAAGTATCTACACCAAAACCACTTTAAAAATATGTTAACAGAGGTTCGATGTGCCAGTAATTCTTGTGAAGCAGTTTTCAGGACCCTGTAACCCTTAAAAAATTTAACACTTAACCACAGATTCTATAAAATGTTAAACCCCGTAATTTATTAAATCATGCATTCTAAATGTTTCGTCTGAAATTAGGAGGCTCGTAAATGATAATAACAGACAACTTAAATAGCCCTCTCACAGTTTGTAGAATACAATCAAATTAAATTTTTAAAACCACTGATTTTAAAATCTCTGAAAGAATAGTTCAGATTATAGTCTCTGCTTAGTCAGAAGTTTTGTATTTACGCTCCCCATTGTCTGCCTCGAACGAAACTGACGTTAACAACAGGTATTGGTTTGTCAAAAGACTTCGATATTGGGTTTGTGCATTAAACAAAACGATTTGTGGAGTTTGCGGCGTGCTGTTTGTTCGCGATCCCGTGTGCTTTTGTTTCCCTGGAGAACAGAAGCGGGCGATCGACACGTCGAGTGCGTTGTAGATTTATATGCTAATGGCGGTCAGAGGCCTGCATGACAGATGAGGCCTGAGAGCACCCGCTCACTGCTCAAAGCATAACCGTTCAGCCAGACTGCTTTCTCTCGTTAATGTGGCGCAACTGCCCCCGCCAATTACAGGCCCGCCGCCATAATTGCGAGAATCGAGGCCCGCGTGGTCCATAACAACGGGCGGCCGACAAACTGTTTTAACTGCGACACAAAGCGAAACACTGGCACACAAAACACTAGCGCCCCACCGCGCTGCTGTAATTAATACGAACAACCACCAGAATTACTATCAGCGCACAGCCGCTGCAAAATGCGAAGGCGATCCAAACGAGTGAGTCTGTTTTTTACGTAACTCAAAACAATACTGCAGCCGGCACAGCTGAGTACGTTTAACCACTAAGCTCTGTGACGTAAGCGGGTAGGGGCGATTTTTTTTGATAAATATAAATATAAAACAAAGCAAGAAAAAATGCAGCAGAAATTACGGCAATAATATTCGATTAAATATAAAAATAGGATCAGATGCAATAGGAGAAGTAAATGAATTCTGTTGCTATCGAAGTAAAATTAAAATTCATGGCCGAAGTAGGAATGATGTTAAATGCAGAATAAGACTAGCGCCTTTTTGAAAAACAGAAAAGTTTTAGTTTCAAACATTGATCTAGTATTCAGAAAGAACTTTTTAGAAGTGTGTGTATTTGAACACAACACTTCATGAAGAGGAAGCACGGACCTTAGGAATATCAGAACGAAGAAAAATTGAAGCATTTGAAACGTAGGATACTGAAAATTAAATAGACAGATAAAGTACGAAATGAACGTGTTTTAGAGATGATGGGTGTGGAGAGAAGGTTGTGGAGGAGTCATACAGAAAGAAGAGACGGGATGGTTGGTCGCATTTTGAGCCATGCGATAATGGTTAATTTGTTAGTGGAGAGAACGGTCGAAGGAAAGATCTGTAGAAGTGGGCAAAGATTAGAAAATGTAATACATGTAACTGAAGACGTAGGCTATAAGGGGTATGCTGAGATGAAGAGTTTAGTCGGAAGATACTAAGAAATGGAGGTTGCATTAAATCAGTCCGGAGACTGATGACAGCGAAACAAAAAGGCAGTCGTTTGCAATGGACAAATAGACACCGAGCATGGTGGGTGGGTGAGCGATATCGCACTGGCTTCGCATTCGGAGGAACGTAGGATTGAATTCCGCTCCAGCCATCCACATTTCGGTTTTCAAGCTTTCTTAAAATCACTCCAAGTGAATTTCTGGATGACTCCTTCAAAAGGCGATGGCCGAATTCCTTTCCTCGAACCCTTACTAGCCTCCAATCACCTCGACGAGCAGCCTGGTGGCTCAGTGGTTAAGGGATCTGACTGGAGATTGGAAGGTCCCCGGTTCGAATCCCTTTCTCAGCGGGAATTTTCATCGGTCCTTCACCTCAGACATAACTTACCGCGTAAAGTGAAGTACGCTAGAACGCTTCTATGGTACGGATTCCACGTTAACCTTTAGGTCTTTAGGTCCCCGATACCCAGTAGTGTTACCGGGTGAGGCTAGGAGGCTACAATAGGGGCGGATTGTGCAGCAGATCATACATCCTGTCACCAGGTCATTGCGACCACGCTAGTTTATCTTTTTTAATGACCTCTACGTCGCTGAGAAGTAAAACCATAAGCAAAAACGAAAAATAAACTTCATAAATAATATCTTCTTTTACGCAACCTGAAAGATTATTGGCATGCCAGAATCTCAGAAATTGGTATTTCTGAATTTAAGAAAAAATGAGAAAAGCCTTGAACAAGTAGAACTAAATGCATATCATGTCATATATAACAGTAAATTCTGTATGTTACAAACGCCTTATATATATAGAAACTAGTTCCTCACCACAGTAAGGTTACTACAGTCATGCGCGTTTCTACAATTCTCTTTAAGATCAATATTTCATGTTCTGTCATCAGTTGGAGTAGAAAGTACCAACTGATATCTCTCATATCTACAAGTTATTGTTTGCTAGTAACCAGATCTAATAGAAATACATATACACAACGGCTGATCCTAGACGCTAAATTCAAATCCAAATACCTTGAGCATGTAAATGACATCCACAATTTTACATTCTGTATGTTACAACTAGAATTCATGGTATATATTACAAACATGTAAATTCTCAAGATCTGCAGTGCATGTTAAAGCGTTAACTTGGTGGAGTTAAGGAGTTTCAGGAATCATCACTGGTATTGTTGGGAGAGCCGTAAATTTCGGGTCTAGCATTCTGGAGGACACTGGTTCGGCCCTCCAGATTTTAGTGGTTTCCTGAAATCATTCCATGTGAATGCCGGAATGGTCCCTTCAAAAACCATGCCCGAATGCCTTCCCATTCTCTATCGCCATCCACTGGTTGTTAATAAAGCAAAAAATTAAAAACGGACCCGTATTCAGACTTTTGGCCTAGCATATCGACCATCCTGAACGTAGCTTATAAGCGGTTTCTGGCAATTTCATAAGTGAATGCTGCAATTCTCCACAAATTCACAAATTTCGCTTCTTAAATAACTCGTTTCACAAAATAATACGTTTGTCAGACAGATAGCGACTCGTAGGTTCCCAGACCTTTTCTGGGACCGAGTGAATCCCATATGCATA
Source organism: Vandiemenella viatica (assembly GCA_031002005.1). NCBI lineage: Eukaryota > Metazoa > Arthropoda > Insecta > Orthoptera > Morabidae > Vandiemenella > Vandiemenella viatica. The sequence continues at coordinate 65,530,510 of JARYHS010011408.1, read as the reverse complement.
AAAAATTAAAATTTCAGACCTGATTCATGGCTGGTCGTGATTAAGAATGTTCGGCCGTCATCGGTAATCAATTAGGTTAATTTCTTAAATATCTCCCTAAAATAGGCATAACACACAGATTAACATTCATTACACAGATTACCGTCTATAGTTTTCCATCTGGTAGATATATATGAGGAATAAAACATCTCTGGAATAGTTGTTGGGAACCTGTCCACAATGTTTGATCGATGTTTGTCACCCAGTCTCTGTCAGTGTTTGCAGGACATCTACTGGGGTTCTTCCCATTCCCCTTGCAACCATTCCATCAATTGAGTAATTGATTTGAACAGTTAGTCTCTGTAGGGTTGAGATCAGAAATATTGGTGGGCCAGTCCAATCGGTGAAAATTGTTGTCGGCGACCTACTGTTTATTAGCCCATGAAACATGGCACTTTATATTCTCATACAGGAAGTAACAATTGACTATTCCGAAAAAAAGGCCACAATATTTGGTAAATTTCACCGAAGCCATTCCCCGGATAGACGCCACGCTCATACACATCCATCTAAACCTCAACTTGTCCTCTCACAGAATCGATTTCCACTGTTCCAGTGTGCAGTTGCGACGACTCAAACACCACCTCAGTAGCCAAATTTTATTGCTTGTTGTAGCGTGGGGCTTATGTGCAGCTTTCTTTGTATGACGTTCCAACGGAAACCAGTACCTCTGTTCATGCATTAAAGTCCTATCGAATGGTAACCATGGGTTGTGCCCTATTTTTGTCAATTTCACGTTCCAGGGTTTTTCAAAGTCTGTTGATTAAAACTGGAAGTCGCCAAGTATGTGCAGCCCTTACGCAGTACGAATGCGACCGTTGATCTTGATCTGTTAAACCTCAGTGGAATCGTCAGGCTAAGTATCCCACTGAGATGGCAGCCAAAAATATATGATGACCGCACAAGTCAACTGACATACTAAATTACCTATCATCACAGGTATCCAGTTACGTTTTGGTAGATAGTGTAACTCAGTTTTTCATTATTCAGAATCTGACTGTGAAAAGTACTTTCGAATTGACTGCCTGATATGAGAAAATATATAAGTATTATTAAATTGCTAGTGTTCACCGTTCCCGTACTTATTGATAGAAATTCAAGATAATTACTTAGTGAAAACTAACACAATATCGATTACCAAGGTACATCATCTGGCGGGTTTGTGGATGGCTGTCCGCAGCAGGCTGTTGCTGAGTCGGGTCTCCCCGTATAAGGCGCTGCTCCGTTTTTCACTTGTGTTGGGTCGCAGGTGGATTCGTGGCAGAATCCGCCGCTTGCAGTGAGAGGGCAGTGGGACCCCCGCCAGCCTAAGAGGATTGCGGACCCTGGGCCGACAGCGTCGCCCTCCCAGCAAAAAGCAGACGGCAGTCGAGCCGGCTAACAAGGGCGAGAGGGCAAACAGTGGCCGCTCAGAGTCACACACGTTTTCACCCTCCGTTCGACACTTGGAATGACAGCGTCTGACGTAACTACAGCCTAGTTTCCCATTCATAAACATCTCTTTAAATATTTGCGTCTGTGTGAAATGGATGAAACGGCTCGTTTATAGTAATTACGTGAAATCATTTCGTTAATGTGTGGTGGTTTGGTTTGAATAATGTGGAAAACTGCATTGTGTGAGTGTGTAAAACTTATTAGGTCTGCTGAATTGATAGCGATACGTTGCAATTTAATAAGGTGGCACTATATTGTTCCAGTTCACTACATCTACATCTATATTCAGCAATACACAAACTTTTTGTTGAGTGGATAGAGAGTGCTTTGCGCCAAATCTAATTCTGTGCATTCCAATCCCAATTACCATGGGGGAAGAAGGAATTCATATAAGTATGTGAAAACATTAGTTTGTCCAATGCAATGTAGCGGACCGTTTTAATAATTACAGTATATTTTAATTTAGTATTATTTCCATTTATTATGTATTAAATTTTGCGAATATTTTTATCGTAATATTAGATAATCTTGACGTATCAGGTATCCCGCTTTGCCAGGTGAACCGAACTCTCTAGACGGATAGTGGGTTACAGGAAAATAACAGCACAAACCACCGGTGGATAACGCAGCTCTGCTAAATCCGCGGGGTGACGGTTGAAACGTTACTTAATACACCATGACTGTACGTCACACGGACAGCCAAGAGACGAATTTTTAATTGCAATAGTAACCCATTGTTAACGCCATTGTCTGACGTTCTGAAAGCGGGTGGCAGCGCATCTGATCGCATAGAGAATGTTCTGTGTGCTTATAAAATGTTCTATCTTGGCACAGCAAAGTCGCTGGGTACAATTTTAGAAGGAATTTATTCAATTTTTAATACATAATATGCCTTGCTTACCTTTTGTAAATAGTCTGATGTTCCTTTCAAATATGTTATGCTATAAAAGTGCAGTTAAAAGTATCATATTTAAAGCTATCCTTCAATCAAAACTGAGAGTGTTAAGAACTCTAGTGGGAATAACACTCACTTGGTAACCAACCTAAAATTTTAAAATTTGGAGTAAATTATAAGAGACCAAAAACTAAAAAAAAAAATCAAAAGATGGAAATCAACAATCGTTTCGTTGAATTCAACATTTTAAGAATGGATTGTACACATTTCCGCGGTTTTGTATATTATCCCTATGTCTTCACAAATTTCATGACGAAGAAGCGTGAATACTCGCTCTCAGATTCCACGATTTATTTAGAAAAATTCCAAACAGTATTACAAATCACTTCACTACTGAAAAGATTTGTCACAGGGTGTTAAATCACATGAAAGTTATTATAAATGTAAGATTAAATGGCTACACATCTAGTTGACGTACGTTTTCTGAATTTTTTCGTCCATTCTGACGTGTCTCTACACTCGACATTACACTGTTCTAAATCCATAAATCCTCTCCCAGTGCTATCCATGGCCTTAAAAAAATTGCTCCATTAAGTCTTATTTGACGTGAAGTGGAGGAATAAGCACATATAACTAGCTACCAGTTTCTTACGCTGACAATTTGTTTTCTCCCTGTTTCCATTTTTGACGAGGCAATCCCATTTTCTTATAATGCAATTTCTATCACGACTCTCCCACTAGCATATGAAACACCCACATTGGTGTAGCCTTGTTGCATACACAATATCATGGCACATGTCTTCCACTCATGTCCGTTGTATTTAATACATGTGAGCATATATTACAATATGTCATATAATTCTTTAGTCATACTAGCATAGGCAACTGTGACAGAAGAAATTTCGTTCCTACTGTGGAGTAGAACTGTCTTTAAACTAATTTTGGAAGCATCTATAAAAACCTGTATAATTAGTCTTACACAAACTCAGTCATTAATCTCAATTTCTTTACATTACAAAATGTAGCAGAAGTGCATAGAAATGTACCAACATTTGCATATTAAAGTAAGTGAAACGCAAAAGTTCATGTTACTATATGTATTTTGTAAATTTCCCTTTGTATAGGAAAAAAATTATCAGGACGTTACAAAACAAATTTTTTCATATAGTTAAGAAACCGTGTCTGATGGATAATTTATGATTTCAGATTTGAATTACCTGATGCAAAAATGGTATAGAAACACATATCCCCACATCAGAACATTTTTCTTTGCAGAACAGTGTTAGTGGAAAGGAGCTAAGTGCTTTTGTCTAGAAGACTAGAACTTCATTAGAACGTTTGTGAAGGAAATGACATAGTTCAAAATTCTACAGCGGTTACAGAAATCGGAGACTATGACGTGTTCCATAACAGAAGCTTACCTCATTGAATTCAACCTGGAATATAATCTGGATGTTTGTATTTGTGACACTTACTCAAACCGCAAATCAATTTCGTAACGTCATTGGATTGTGAGGAAATGCAACTCTCTGAAAGAAACATTCGTGTGAGAAGAGAATGCAAGCATACTGGACGCGATAGCAAGCTGAATTCCGTGAATATTTTGATTGAAGCGGACAGCTGCATGCGACGCTGACGAGAGTGGCGTCGGCAGTGGAGAGGCTGCGAGTTTACAGACCGTCCCAGTCCCAGCGCACCCTCCTCTGTGTCCACGAAATGCTCTCTCTGGCGTTGGCAGAATAAGCGAATTCCCAACGGACCACCGGCATTGCTTTGGTCCAAGTGAACAGACACTCACACATCCACCACAAACAAACAGACACACTAACACACAAGCTAGTCCGCTGGGATATGATTACAAACAGTGAAGGGGACTTCACGCAGGCAGTGATTTTGCACTATTCCACCGTGTTGGTATACCGGAGCGATTTACCACAACTTCGATAACGCTAACGAGTATTTTGCTGGAAATCCTCCATCCTATCAGTGAGTTCATTAGTCCCAAAACCGTCGTTGGCCTCTGCACGCATTGACGTAAATTCACAATGGTGTAAGTTCTGATTCTTTTCTACCGTGTGTTATAGCAGTTTAACACTGTGTACCAGAACAACTTTTAATTTATAATTTTTAACATTACCCTCACACAAAGTGCATCATGTTTACGATTCAAAAGGAAAAGTTATGTTTTCTTCGACGCACTTTAGGATCTTGTCACTTACACCTGCTTTTATGTTAAGTTATCTAAATCCTATTACCTGATCGCAAGAAGTTATACAATTCTTATTAACAATGGTATATATTTTACAAAGTATTTTGTATTACCTATTTTCTTTTATCTTGCTACCTTTTGTTCTCTTAGTCCTTATTTGTATATTCGCTGCAGTAATTTCAAATTCCTGCTTTACCTTGTTATTAGTTTCCTAAACGCGTTTCGCATATCCTGCTATGTGCCATAAAGATCTCATCTTTGCTCATCTAAACCTATCAAAGTCCTTTTGTTGTCGTCTGTTTTCCACTTCCATATGGGACACCTCGTGCCGACAACGATCTCTAATATGTTAACGTTGCCGTCCATTCTTTTGTATGTGCGTTACATTGTCCTCTTCAAAATTATTAATTTTTCTATTTTATACATAAAATCAATTTCTAAAGTTAACAGTGTTAGAAAATCTATGAACACAATGTATTATAACTACGACGTACAATCGTTGACAGAAATTGTGTGACTTCTCGTCTTTGATTATAGCTTAACTTACAACAGACAGACAACGCGAAGAAACTTCGCAACTAATAAATTGTGTTGAAATTTTCCAGTATGCAACCAAGGAATAGAAAAGAAAGTATTTCCCATTAAGATGAGAGTTTTACATTAATACAGCGTCGAAACGTAGCTTCTTTCTCCAGATGTGTAAGAAATTCCCCTTGAAAAAAAAAAAAAAAAAAATGCAATTGATTTTTTAAAAATATTCAATGGTTTCATTAAAACGAAAATGACTGTATCTACGACGCTAACAATCTTACTGAAATGACGCGTGTAGAACATGATTTAACAATTAGAAGTAATCACAGTATAACACCTTTTCGAGCATATGCTTCAAAACAAAACTAAATCTTTATTGGATAGAATTCAAGATGATACAGATCTTGTGACAAAAGCTATACATTATACCTTCATCTTCTCCTGATTCCTCATGTTTCAGGAGATATTCTTTTCATTTATCAAAGGTGAACGGTGGTTTTAAAAGAATTATTTAATTTTCACAACGATATATACATATATTTTTTCTTCCAGCTTTATGCGTCGTCGACGTCGAGGTCATTTGAAGTGTTAATGGACTGGGGGCAATGAACTGCTAGGAATTCAGCCATGGAATTTTGAAGAAACTACCCCGGCATTCACGTGAAGTGATTTGGGGATACCACGGAAAACCCAAACTGGGATGGTTGTACGGGGATTTGAACCCGTTTCCTCTCGAATGCGAGGCCAGGTCGTTACCACTCACCCACCACACTCAGTTTCACAACGAGATCAGTTCGCTGTAATAATAGAATAAATGATGAGAAACTAAGATTAAGAGTATATTTACTGTAAACCTAGATAATACCACAGTTCTATTCCGAGTGAGATATGAGGGAAAATTTCTCTTGGTTCATTCATCTGTAGAACTCTAGTTAATAGTTGATAATCTTTCTCACTCCAAAATCTGCCACCATCACGTAAGTTTATTTTTTTAAATGTAAACGCTCGAAACATAAAGCTGAGAAATTTCAAAATGTTGATTTTACATTTATTAATGGACGAGTAATGTAACGGATTATGTAGAATGCTGATAACGGATGATAGTTTCGAGTACAGAAATCTTGATATGTTACATAATATGCAAAAAAAAAAAAAAAAAAAAAAAAAAAAAAAAAAAAAAAAAAAAAAAATTGATGGATAATGGTAGATTGGATTTTTTTTTATTGAGGTTGTCGTGCTGAGTTCAGCAGTATAAATGTTCTCATCGCAAGACGTGGTTTTACGAGTTGACCAAAGGTCGATCAGTAAGTGAAGGAGGCTGACTGACCAGTCAGGAGTTTTGACACAACACGAATGATTCTTAAGAGCAAAATCGAAGGGTTTTGTGGCAGGGAATAGCGACGACACATACTAATAACGTTGTTTATGCACTAGTTTGTGGCAGCTGAGCGTCGTTTTGCTGTATGATTTTCAAACAATTCCTGGATCAAATTTAGTAATCAGCACATTCAGTATGCTGATAGTCCGTCCATTAAATTGTTAAAGAGAATTAGCTCGTTCGATTGAAGTGCAGGTATCATGCAAACCTCCATTTGGCTATTCGATTAGCCCCTAACTTAAATACTTATATACATTTTTACGCTGTTCCACTTAGTCGTTACCTAGTGGGGCCCTTTTAAGAGTATAATAAATGTGTCAAGAATTTTTCATTACAAGTTATCCGTTTAAGGAAGCTGAACATCAGCTAGAGGGGACAAAAACTATTACACTCCAAAATACCTGGGAGTAAAGCTTGATCGTTCTCTTACACTCAAAGCACACTGTGTGGATCTGAAACTCAAAGTATCTACCCGGAACAACATCATCCGTAAACTTACAAGAACCACCTGGGGAGCACAGCCATTTGTGCTTCGTATACCTGCCCTGGCACTCAGTTTCTCCGCAGCATAACACTCAACACCAGTTTGGTAAAACTCTCCACATGCTAGGCAGGTTTGATATAGCCTTGATTCATACTGGTTGCATTGTAACAGGTTGCACAACAGGTTGCCTGAAACCAACTCCTGTCAGCAAAATATACCCAATCATGGGTATAGCACCAACAAACAATCGAAGAAAAATAGCTTCAGAGATAAAAAAAAAAAAAAAACAACAACAAGAAATTGACCCTAGACATTCCCTGTTTGAACCTCAACCCACAAGGCTAAAGTCAAGAAAGAGTTTCATACAGATAACTACAGCCATAACATCTTCACCCACAGGTCGCCGTGTAGAACTATGGCGAAATTCGTTACCTGAAGGGCACTGTAGGAATGTCAAAGAGGCATTAGCCGCGGGGTGCAATCAGCCATAAGCTATATGGAAGGCACTAAATAGACTGAGAAGTGAAGTGTCCTGAGCCAGAGTCAACATCAATAAATGGAGTTACACTACTGCAAACGAATTATGTGAACCCACAACATCTCCTGATATGCAGAAACCTGCACCATCGACGATTTTTTTAGTGCAAATGAGAAGGCTCTTAAGATTGCAGAATTCTGGTTTACACATTTCATTTGATTTGTGTACTGTAGTTTATAAACTCGATACTAGTTAATTAATTAATTTTATTTTTTAACTTGTTATGACCTGGACACGTGAAATAAAATAAATATAATCTGTTAAAGCTAAGGTTGGTATTCAACTCGAAGGATGGTAGAGTATACGAGGTACGGTGATCATTTCCTGTAGTTCTTACCTAAACCAAACCTGTAATTCTAGAGAATAAATAGAGCCTACGTGGAAGCGTTCTGACGTACACAGCTGGATGTACCAGAGGTAAAGGTCCTATGATAACTCCAGCCGAGACAGGGACTCGAACCGGGAACCTTTCGATCTCCGGTCAGAAGCTTCAACTACTGAGCCCCAGTACGCTCAGTAATCTGGCATAAGGTTATTATTTCAAGGAGAAAGGAGTGGGAAGCAAACGGCCCACATAATTGTGGGCTTATAAAAGATCCGACAACCTGTGTTCCAGGATTTGACTTGCCTAGGCGTCTTTGGTGTCGATTGAACAGATTTTGCACAGGTCACGGAGTGTGCAATGCAACATTGCATAAATATGGTCTCCGTGAGGATGCGTTGTGTGACTGTGGTGGTATACAAACTGTTGACCACGTTGTGATGGACTGTCCAGCAAGAAGATTATCTGGAGGCCTTTTCACACTGCATCAAGCTGGACCTGCTGCCAGAAGATGGCTTTAATCTATAGATATAGTTATTTGATTGTACATGTCTTTTGTTCAACATGTCTTTTATTGTACATATAGGCATACGATAATAATAATAATTTCATTCTATTAAGCCACGGGAAACAAAGCTTGAATAAAATGATGTTTTTTGCACATTTTCATAATTTTTATACTTTTTTAGTGAAAGAGAAGTGCTTCCGAAGAATATTTATCGTTTTCAGCAAATGCTAGTAGAAACGCTGACTGTTTCTGTCTTTTTAAGGTTTCACTGCAATGCAACTGCCTAAAGCTGTTGTTTCACATACTAGAACCGTTTGCTGGGGATGAATCAACAGCTGCGATATTCCTTCGTAAAAGATTATTTGTACTTGGAGATCACGGGAAAGCTAGCAGCGAGTGTGTATGTGAAAATCGGAATTTGTGTGAAAAGCCAAACATCACAGTCCATAAAAGTACAAACTATGCTTTCCCTGTTAATCAATAACTGCGGATGCAAGGCTGTGAGCCTCTGTGACACGCGGCAGGCTATGCAAGTGCGCCTGGCTGCTGACAGCTTACTGGTTGACGCGTCGAGCCATCGGTCCACATGAATGGCGGCGCACCAGTGACCGGCGTAATCGGATTTGTGAACCGGGAGGGCTCCATCTGCTAATGAGCTGGACTGCAGATATCAAACAGCAGCCACCTCTAATCTGACGCGTCCAAGACTGAAACACCAACGCAGACAGCTCCCAGCAGTGCCTTCCAGCAAGCCACGAGCTCCAGGCACACAGGAATATTAGCTCGCACCCAAAACATGTGATCACAGTTAAAAAAAATAAAAAAAAATGTATATGAATTGTACGTAACGAGAACAAATTTTTTCCATCACTATCATCTCCTTCTTCTTCACGACCTTTCTAAACTTTAGAGTTCCGCTGGCTATGACGAGTTTTGCTCATCAGTGGCATAGTCAAATTTGGAGCTTTGATTTTATGGCCGCATGTCCAAGCATTTGATACCTGTCTCCAGGTCGTACTACGTACTAACAGAGGAAGTAAACAGTTGCCATCTTTTTGTGAATCGTATCACTATGTTCTGTGTGTGAGAATTGTAGTTTTTGTTTGAAAAAAAAGTGTATTTTATGAGGTGGAGATTGGAAATCATCCCGGCATTTTCGTTGATGGCTGCGGAAAAACCGCCTAAAAACCGCAATAAAGACAGCCGGTACGACGGAGGGGGGAGGGGGCTGAGTTCGTTCCCGGCCCCGTTGTACCCCCTCGATCAATTGTGCGAGGCCTTCTATTATGATCTCCAAAATATGGCAAAGAGTTTTGAGAAAAAACGACCTAGTGGCTATGATGTGTGTTTAGAGACGAGTTTATGAAGGATATAATTTACGAATCATCCTTGTCACCTTCGTTGTCACTGGCCAGTCCTTTACCGCCAGAATACTGGCTATGTTACCTGATAAGGTTACCTCCCCGGTTTATAAATATATTAACGTTAATTTTCAGTTGTAATGAATGAATAAGCCTTTGTTGTTAGTAAAAGAAGATGTGACAATAAATGGGTAGAGAGACTAAAGAAACGGGAGGAAGACAGCGCCCGATCGATGCGGATGTGTTGTGGTAGTGTAGTCAAAAAATAATTGATATAATGTCTATTGGGAACAATAATAATCTTGAACTAAATGGTATAGGAAATTTCTGACTGAATTAATGTGATCAGTTATTATGTAATTTACGTTATTTGTAGTCTATATTGGAGTGTCAGAAAGTATCGTTAACATTTTTATCAGTCCAATATGAGCCTTTCTAGATTTTCTCTCAGATACCATACTGTTTCTACAAGATGCAGAAATATCAGTTAGCAAATACACGAAGGTGGTGACACCAGGATCCGAAAGAAGTGGTTCGTTGAAGATAGGGGAACATCGGGTACCTCCGGAAATTTAAAGTTCTAGCAAACCAACCACGCTGCGGTGATAAAAAGTTATTGTAAATATGCATCCTGTAGTGTAAAAACAAATGCAACTGACCTGCGACTTGGACGCCCAGTAAGTTCCACAATAGTGTGTGTTTTGTTCCTGGCTGAAGTTTTTTGCCATTCCTTTCAAAATTCGTTGGAGATTATTGAATATGATGCTTCAAATAAACGCATGGTAACACGAGCTCAAAAAATCTAGAAGGACGAGATTGTAACATCTTCACCATACATAAAATGTAGAGTGGACAGGCAAAAAAGTAAAGGCTGTAAAAAGTGCCAAGTGAAAAACTAAAAAGGTAAAGACGCAATAAATACAAAGAAAAATATTCAAAGTCTTTCCGAAGAAAATCAAGTAAAACAGACCGAATACATCGAACGTGGAGAAATTTTTGAAGAAGACTGAATTCAGTTCTATGAAGCTAAAATAAGGGCAGATGAAGATAGTGTTTATATAGATTCCTCAGATAAACATTCGTACTGTGATATTTGTAAAGTAATAAAACGATTAGGTCGCTACCCGACGACTGTTCTGTTTCCAAAAAATTAAGGCGAAAGTGTTTTCATATTAATTCGTTGGAAAAAAATGTTATGATCACTAACTTCTAATTAATATGACAGCAGAAGTTCCAGGTTTAATTTTAAGATCAAAATTAAGACAGAAAATTTAATTATTTTATTTTAATATGCAATTAAGTATAAGTGCCCGGTGCTACCCGAACTTTCCCTATATGGCAATTTTTTATTACACCGAGATTCGAGTAACTGAAAGAGTCAGATATCACCAAACCACAATCAAACTATCAATATATAGCATTAACATAATTTCCCGAAACCAGGTGAATGCAGGGATGATTCCTCTAAAAGGTCATAGCCGAATTCATTCCCGTTCCTTGCTACCAATCCTCTCCTGGCTTCAATGATATCGACCTCGATGATCAGCAAAACTTGGTTGATATATTTATTGTCGATTTATGAATTTAAAAGTGAATGATAGGTATTAAGATAACAGTAATAACTATCAATGTTAAATGTTTTAATTTTCTGAACGGAATACGTTTTGATATTTCCCGGGATATGTCAGAATGTAGTTCGTTACTAGTACCGTGGCTTTGAACTGGACGTTACTGTGCATTATTAAGGATTTAAATTAGTTATTTCTTACATAAATTTATACAAATCAGAAAATTGTGAAGTTTCCTTCACGCAAAAAATACACCAAATTAAATGAGAGTTCATCAAGGTTTTTTTGCCTGTGGCTTTACGCCTCGTCGACGTCGAGATCATTAGAGGCTGGGAAGGACCAGGAAGAAGGAACGGCAACGGGTTAGGCCATGGCCTTTTGAAGGAAGCATCCCGAAATTCTCCTGGAGTTATTTTGAGAAACCATGATAAACTCAAATCTGGATGCTCTGAGGGGAATTAGAAACAGCTTCCTCCTGAATGCGTGGTCACAGCATTACCACTCACCCTCCATGCTCGTTTTCATACAGGTCCTGTTCACCTTACATGTAATTTCATGAATAGGTACTGAGTAATCATTTATCTCTTAGCTAATCACCCAAAAATTTAATTTGTAATTAAAACTCCAACGCTGAAGTGTTGGAGGATTAAGGTGTTTATAGCATCACTAGCCATCATTTTGTGTTAGAAAATTATTATGGAAACAGAAAATCGTGTTTATGCAGACTAAAAGTAAAGTTTACTCGTATATGGAAACAAACAAAAGTGATTCTATCAAAACCGTCATTGTGAGTATCAACCTCTGTTACGGCACGACAAATGAAACAGTCAAATAACCTCACAATTTTGACCAGAGTTATTGGAAATAACAGAATTTTGAATTTAGAAGTGCAGTTATCCAATTTGGAGAGTTAATGTACTTTGCCGCAAGTGATTTACTGTCGTTAATGTCTGTACCTGCACCAATGAATTATTTGTTTTTGAGGGAAATTTGCTGTATTTTGCTATGCATCATCGAATTGTATCCAGAGCTAAATCACTATTTTGGTTATTATGTTTATTTGGTAGAGAATGTGTAATGAGTACTTGTAAGTGTAAATGAGCTTAGTGGCAACGTAGCGAATATATAGACATGTGAAAATACAGAATTTAATTCAGTGTCAATTAATTTGAGATTATTTGAACAACCACTACTACCGTTGTTCGCGTTGATTTCACCACTGTGGGAAAGCTACCTCTCACAAAGGGAATTACATGCTTTGAATCATTGTGCGAAGTATCATATCCATTTATTTGTGACTTAGCTATGAAATTACATTGTTTTTGCCGCATTGAAGCACCGGAGTGATATACGTCTAGAACAATAATTGACGAGATAATTAAATATCTCCCTCAGTGCATACTCGTGTCTTCTATCTATCTTTATATATATATAAATATATATAAAAATTTTTTGAATATATGTCTGGTATATACTAAAATATTATTGTACCGATTTACGCACGGTTTTCCGAAAAATTCTCCGCGACTTATTATTAATTTTTAATTGCGATGGGGCGTTTTTGGTAAATTATTCATCACTTCACTTGGTAATTTTATTCTACCGTGGAATCTGTCTCTTGAAGAGAATCAATTTCCAACATATTTAAAAACAGAAATCAAACGTAGGTGAGTGGATGTGGGGGGGGGGGGGGGTATTGACTAAGGGCAACTTTATTTTAGCTTGGTATTTTCTTGTTTCTTCAGCATGAGCATCCGATTCTTGGGTTCTAATAACTTTAGCTGCTCGAGCTCTGCTAGAGCTACAACTTAGGCCAGTTTACGCGCGCAAGGCTTGTCAAAAAAGAAGGCAAAATAAACTGGTGCCAGACTAAATTTATTAACAAATTATACACTAACATAATGCGCGAGAAGCACAGCTTGAGCAACCGACGCAACATTATAGACTAACACACATCCGTTTCTCTGTCAACATTCGATAAGTTCTCAAAACTTCGTGCCTACAACTGTTAATCATACCGAAAAAAATGTCCTCTGCCCACCCTACAGATTTTCTTGTTAAATTCCGTCAATATCGGTATAGGCATTTAGTTATCAAAACGTAACAAAAAAAAACAGAGACTTAATCCCGCATTTATACTATTATTACTGCAGATCACACACAGACTGTTGCAAATCGCCCCTGAGGGCTCAATACAACGTAAAAAATGTACACCTGCAGAATTGCAAGACTACCTACGATTTGCCTCGCATTGCACCCCAAAATTTGTGATATGTACAGTTTAACATTCAATCCGAATAACCGACGGTCCAGGCGTGACACACGATCAAAAACAATTTTTACAAATCTTTGCCTCCACGGAGATTCGAAACGGAGATTCGAAACATTAGTAACCAAGTGCTTTAACCACTGAGCTAGCTGACCTCTACACGCGAAAACGGTACAGAAACCTCCATATCCAATGCGTCTGTCTATCGCCGTTCAGTAATTTTTCGAAATTTTAAGACAATATTTATTTTTTATACAGATAATTTTTCAACCGAATGTAGACAGTATTTTTTTTCCTTGTTACAAAGGATAAGTGTGCAAAGTTTCATCGAGATTGGATGAAAACTGTGGATTTGTATGAAGAACAAACAAACATACATACATTCATCTTTATATATATAGATATTACTGTGCAGTAACCCGAGCCGTTCCCGTTACTCGTGACCCCTGACGGCAGGAATGTTTTGCAGGTTCGCTGCGGCCGGAGGACGAGTACCGGACAGATGTGAGCGGTGGAGGGGAGGAGCAGGACCTGTCCAGCTCCGGACTGCGGGGTCCCTACTTCGACACCAGCGCGTCCAGAAACGTCACCGCGCTAGTCGGCAAGACGGCCTACCTCAACTGCCGCGTGCGGAACCTGGGGAACCGGACCGTGAGTAACTCACCTACACTCACTACGTCTTCAGGCACTTTCGTTTGGTTTTATCGCTTTGTTAATTGTATTCTCTTCCTTAAATAGTTTTATCCTTGTTTTTTTCTTCTGCGGCAAAGTTCTTTTACTCTTTTTCCGTAATAGTGGATTCTCGCTCTTTTATGCATGGGGAAGCTGTTAACAGAGTGGTCTTCCCCATCTTCCGATTCATCCTTTTCATGCTATTTTTAACTCTGGAATAGGCATTATAATTTCAGGTGATACAATTTAGCTTAGGGAGTTAAGGTCACACAAGAAAGATACGTAAACAAACATTTAACTACATTAAACCAAAGATAATTAAACGTAGTTCAAGCGTGTACTAATTGTATTTGTAAATTAAACAAGTATGTATAGTCTTCACTTGCCCGGTGTATCAGTATCAGCAATGTAGTGTGCTTCCACTTCGTACGCACAGCGGAGAAGTTTGGGATTTAACTCACGCATATGTTTCAAAATCTGATGATTATGAACTGTGCACGAGCAAGACCAGCCAACCACTCGTTGAATACCGGATATATTGACTATATCTAAAGACCTCAGCCATTTGCAGAATATTTTTTCTCTTAATATCTATATTACGGGATGGAGAAAATTCTGTCAAGCATAGTATTATAGTATTTCTAGCTGACAAGTTGCTTCTTAAACCGTAGTGATAGAAAGTTTTACTATAGCTTTAATCTACTGTTAGTCCTGATTCATGATTGTTATGTTACGCAATCCAGATGGTCATCTTATTGTACTCGTTAAAGCGCCTGTAGGAAAATACGGCTGGCTAAAGAATGGCATAACCATCCATGGTGCATATCAAAAGTAATAACGTATCAGCTATTATCAGGAAATCCAAACAAACGAATTCCTAAAGGGATAATTGTATTCTTCAGTACTTTAATATTTCTCTTCAAACTTCAGGAATTAAATTTCATTTTATTAGTTTTCCTTGTCCATTTCATATTTCCCATAATTTAAAAATGTCGGAAATTTAGAAAAGGTTGTTGGACAAAAGTCTCAGTGATTTACACACGAAAAAATAATGATTTTATTACACCGAAATTGGCTAGTACTGTCGAAATAAATTAGAAAGGTATCAAAACCGTATCAGATGACCTATTGTGTCTTCTACAGATTAAATTTCTGTCTGATATAAATCTCATAATTGTTTTATAAACGCTGGGTAATATTCCGCTCATTTGTAAAATTTAATAATAATTGGTTGAATTTTTTTGAATTATATAAAGCCGGAATATATACGCTTTACAAAATGCTAATTTCCTAAAGTGGATAAAAAAAAGAGTTTTATAATACGCCCTGGGAATAGTATTTGGACAGGAAGTATCTTTTACTAATTGCTTAACAATGTTTAATCTGAACTTCAATCATTCCGTAGTTAGGTTTTCATGTATAGAATACTATCTTGTAAAATTTACTAGTTGTTTTTTAACAACAAGGAATTTAGTTGGAGTGGTTCATGTAAAATAGTTTGCCCACATCCAATGCCCCAGAGAAATAAGACCTGCTGCAAACTAGGACACTGCACATGCCGTATCAGCATCCGCCCCATTTTTAACAGTGGAATATAAACCGCAGTCACAAATTTTTAGTAATTAACTCACCTGTATCTAGGTTACGGATTTCATGTTATTGTGAAATGGCAACGTATCTCCTACTTTTTATTATTATTTATTACGGCCTAAAGACTTAACGAGTTATTAGAACCGGAACAAGAATGTGAGCAAGGAACAAGTATGAATTCTGTCGTATTATTTTTGAAGCTTTCAACTACAGTGATTTCGGGAAACTGTAGAAAACACAATTCTGGTGTCGAACCTGCAACCCCCTCCCCCCTTAGTGGAAGGCTAGATGAAGAGTGTTTCAACAAGTAACAGTCATCAGAAAATTACCTCTCCCTTCCATTTACATATACTAAATAAAAAAAGTTGTAAAACTTTACTCAGATGTTTAAAATAGGTTACTTAAAATTAGCAAGTAGCATTTATTTCAAGTTATGCAGAACTCCATTTACCAAACACGAATCCAAACATTTTTTGATATCTCACAAAATCTTAAACTTCATCTCTCTATGTAACGCTCTGGTCTCTCAATCGGGAGGACGCTGGTTCCGGGCATCCAGATTTGGGTTTTCCATGTTTTCTCCAAATTACTGCAGGCGAATGCTGGGATGCTTCCTTCAAAGGACCAAGGCCGAATTCCTTCTCGTTGCTTGTCCCTAGCTCCATCCTGCCGCTAATGACATCAGCGTCGACGAGGCATAAAGCCATAAGCAAAAACGAAATCTCTCTATGAAAAGCAGATTCTTGCTATCTGGAGGACGCAAATTCGACTCCCCATCCAGATTTCCGTTGTTTATCGAAATCAGTACATACGAATGTTGGAATGTTCCCGTGGCTGAATTTTGATTTCAGTCCTTCCCACCTCTATTGATCTGGACATCGAAAAAGTGTGAAGCCTCAAAAAAGGAACACAGAATTTTCTTTTTGAAAGCTGATAAAACTGATATCGATGAATGTGGGTATAGTGTAATCAATCCTTTCTTAATTCTTAGTAAGAAACATATCCTGTTCGGTTTTGTGTGTGTGTGTTTTCTCTGTGTTTGAGATAGACTTCTGCTACTAACGTAAAAATATATATTCTTCAACCATGAACTCCAGCATTATTTATCTGGTCATTAATGAAACTATCTCAACTAAGCTCTCCCCGTTTGGCTCAGAACGTTAAACTACTTGATTACTTTTAATGTCGCTTTCATCATATGATCATATATATGAAATGTGTACTACGTTTTTCCGAAAAGTTCTACAGTCGAAGAATGTATGAAATTTGAGTCAACGCTGTTTCTTTTCTTTGCAAGGTCAAACGTTTTCAACCTTCTTTCTATATTTATTTTGGCGTGTTTAGTATGATCCAGTTTTGTCCTATTCCTGAAACATAGGATCCTCTAGCTTGCTTCCCGTATTATTTCAAGAGCTGCAAAAATCTTGAGAGTTTCCTCCTTGTTGAAAATTAATATCTAATTTTAATTTTCAAATTTATTCTAAGTCAATTTAATGAAGTATTCATTCGTGTTCCTAGCACATTTACCCGTATTCTAAATTTGTATTGCCAATTAGTGCGCATTACGTTTATTTCCTTGTGTTTAGATTATTATAAGTAGGTGAAACAATTTACACGTTTTCTTTCCAAATCACTCACATGTAGTCTCTAGTTCAGTAATGCATTCAAGTATATTTCCACTCAACATCAGCGGCATAAACAAGTCTTGTTCTACAAGGAACTTTATGATAGCATATAGGATGTTTCAATGTATCATCAGTAATTGAAATCTGACGGACATGAATAACAAAGGTATGTATCGTAAAGTGCAAGAAGGGTATAACAATTTGGTTCGGTATTTAATTTTAAAGTTCTCTTGTTTAAACTAAGTGAGTCCCCGTAATAACTACCTTTTTGTGTGCTTGATGTTTATCAATTTCTGTTTACGTTTTTATTGATTTCTAAAATGAATAAATCTATCCAAACAACTACTTTCCTGTCAGTTTTGAATGGGAGCTGTGGTCATTCAATAAATTTGCACACAAGGGTAAAAAAAAAAAATCGAATCAAAAAAAACTCGAAAGATACATCAAAAGTCTTAAACGAATATGGAAAATGATACAAAAAGATTTTACTAAGTACTTGGTTCTTCTTCCTACGTGTACTAAATGATAGTGATATACAAGATAAATCAAACTGGAATGGTATTACGTACTGCAGACAGTTTTTCCTCTTGTAGCGCGTTCCTCCTCTTTTTTTTTTTATTTTATTTATTGACACTTGGCCTGTTGGCCATACAGTCAATATACATTCTATTTATACATATACACTGATTCGCTCACATTTACCCAATCATATATACAAATCACTGTTTATATTATAAGATCAAACACACTTTACGGATGGTATACAGCAGAAATAATAATTTACATAACATTAAGAAAGTACACATCAACAATGAGGACATAAAATTATAAAGATGGTTAGATGGAGAGTTAAAGATTAAACATTTTCACAGTAAATTTTGATAATACATGATTTTTATAGTTTATTAGGTTAAAATGTAATAAAACCATTACCGTCTAGTGTTCCATGAACGGTAACTATTTGCAATATTGAAGAGTGGGGTGGGATCTCCCGTTTATATCTCTATATTGTTTCTTGTAATAAAATGCACCATCTTTTGGTATATAGAAATATTTCCTAAGGCAAGAAGATGGCTGACATTGACTGGATATCTTATACCCAATGTTTCAAGTCTTCCCAAAAGGTGTCCGTTTCTTCCTTGTATTTATTACATCCAAGAATATATGGTTTGTGTCGGCCTCGGACTGCCCATCACATTGACAAAAAGGGGAGTTCACTAGCTTTATTTTGTATAGATGGCTTCCGAATCTCCCGTGGTTGAATTTTAGTCTCGATATTGTGGTGACTGCTTTTTTGTGGCGTATTTCTTTTGGAACCACTGTGTCCTTGGTATCGACGGATGTATCTGCCTATAATGTGCTCCTTTGTGTTGGTTAGTGGATTTCCACATATCATTCCAGGTCTCCATACATTTTTGGCGAAATAGTGGGATTAGATCACTT
>JARYHS010011408.1:65347521-65510644 GCA_031002005.1 Vandiemenella viatica | reverse complement strand
TTTGTAACTGGGCTCATACTGTCAAGTTCTTTGCAAATTTAACTAGATTTTGTAATCTCTGATATTACTTCACGTACCCACTCAACGCGTGGAATTTCATTTTGTTCTCCTTCTCTTCTAGATGCTTCATTACCTTTTCGTCAGCTAGTGTATATAGGTCGGCATTACTAGAGGGGAAGAGGGGAGACGACAAATGCACACTGGTATAACAGTACTTCTATATTTGTTTTTATCTTCAGCAGCTGAGCTGCGTATACCAGGATAATCCAACTTCGGTTTATTTTATGGCGACCAGTTGGTGCTAGTCGGCCATCTCATCGCTCAGGATACATTACCGTTGAGGGTGCAGAGGAGGGTGATGACAGCTGCGATATACTGCCGGTGCGGAGCCGTTCGCAGTTCAGCTTTTTAATTCGAGCCCGTGGGAGGAGTTATTTGACGCGCGCGCCCCCGCTGCGGTGGCGGCGCTCGTGCCAGCTGTGTCCAACGACTTGCTCCTACCCTGGTTTACGGCTGTTGGCTGTACCGCGGGCGAGCCTACCTCGCACCCCGAGCTGCTACTTTGTCACGGTGCAGCGGGTCTGAACCAGGATCGCAATCACAGCGTCACACCGCAGCTGAGGCCCTATCGCAGGGTGCCGGCTTTTTTATGTTTTTTCATCGGAGCTGCTGAAATTGAATTAGTAAATTGGGCTTTCGCTAGGTCACACTTGTTACTTCGCGCAATGATTGGTGAGGTTTTACATCAGAGCAGTGGGTACTTGATACTTGACTAATTTTGGGAAAGTAGTTATATTGTAGCTGGGCGTCTGCTATAACCCCCAAAAAATATTATTTCCTGAAAAAACAAAAGGGAACATACAAAATTTCGTATTTTTATGTGTTGATTTGAATATTGGCGCCAAAACGCTCGCAGCTATCTTGTGGCTCTTGTGACGTCACATCTTAAAATGAGTTTCACAGTTTACAAGTGGTGTGTGGTGCTTCAGAGTGTAAACACAACATGTAAAACACCATAAAATGGTCTGTTTATTTCCACACAAGAAAAATATGTCGAAAAGTGGTGAAAGCTTGCATGATGCGATCCAGCATATTTTTCTATAAATTCTTCAATATATTCTTGTGAAGACTGCTTTGACGTAAGTTTTTACCTAATATTTTATTATGTTAATACGCTACACACCTCAATATTTTCTTATAAAAAAACTTACAAATTTATGGATAAACAAATTACGACTTCGTTGTAATTGTGTGGAAATTTTTTTATTAGTAAAGCTGCCAAACGATATGGAAAATTACATGGAGTATCATATAATTGGGTCAGTGTAACAAATACGCATGAATCCATGTTGTATTCCGATAAACCCATCATGTGAATTTGATAGTAAATTATTTCTGTTTACTAACGTTTTGAACATCACTATCTGTGACGTTTTTGAAATCCCTTTTCAATGTTGAGTTCTCTAATTTAATTGTTTGCACCACTTCATACAGCAGAAAAATCGTCAAGACGTTTATTTTACGTTTTCCTACATAAGCGTCAACTAATACCGAAAAATAGTTCGACCTGAATAAGATAATAGTTTGCCATTTTTTTAATGAACAAATAAATTTCTTGTGATAGAAAAATGTGTAAAACCACTAACATAGAAAGAAAGAACTTTGCTTTTTACATTCGCAACGTTGCTGTCTGGAATATAACGTTTAACGGATATAAACAGACGTTTTAAACTTTATCCGCCGCGCCAGTAATTACAAAGATAATTTGTAAGTAGTAATTACATTAACACTTAGCAAGTGCACAAACTGCAGCACATTAACAATCATAATAAATTTAAAAAAATATTTATATTAAAATGAAATATTCTAAATTATTACTCAAAATATACAGCGCAGACTAAAATCACAAATTACAGATTTGTATTCAGGAATAACACACACGCTTCTAAAATACCTTATATTCTAACGTTTTGTCGTAATATGATAATATGACTAACGGAATAGATACACTTACTTCGACGTTTTGACATTCCAGAATCCTGCCGAACAGAAATCGCTGTTCAAAGCAAAAAATATTTCTGGTATCATCCCATCAATTTTAGAAAAATTCGAGCTATTTTCCTTCGTAAATCCAACGTTCACTTTAAATATAAGTAGTTAAATAGATTTATAACCAGCACTGAACCCTTAAAAACCTTTAATATACAATGCATAGTTTATCAACTGACGGGTACACACAGGAGCTAAACAGTCGCAAGCTGATATATGACGTCATGCTCTCTGATTGGTGTTTCTTATCACAGCTGTCTTTCTCCATTTTTATTTTATTAAAAATATTACGTTTTTAACTTTCATCCAACAAATATAGTTGAATTTCGGTATCCTTACAACTCTATCATTGTAAATTAAGGTTTCATAGTTTCCTTTTCGCTGTCTAGTACCCCATTAATTTACGCCACGCTACGTTTGTTATATAAGCAACCAGTACTCGAACCAGTTATTTTGCTCCGTTTGGCAAACTTCATTTTAGATATATTTATAAACAAAAGAGTAATTTAGTCTCGAACGTTGTTGGTGAGCGCTAACGAAATGGCATCCCGTTTAGGAGAACGTGGGCTCGAATCTCACCCGGCCACCAAGATTTAGGTTTTCCATTGATTCCTCAAATCAGTCCAGAAAAATAACTGGATCATTACTTCAAAAATGCCAAAGCCAAATTCGTTCCCGTTCCTTTCTACCATCCTTTTCCGTCCTTTCCCGCGTCTGATAACCTCGACGTCGATAATGTGTAAAGATATAAGCAAGAAAATGTATTTTAGTAAATTTTCTGCCTTGTGAAATTTTGTTCGCTATATTTTCCTGTATTTCGAAAAGAATTTCCGTTGTTCGAAGAAAGTTAATTTGCGGTAATCAAAGCTGCACTTGGAAATAGTTTCAAGTATTGTGAGACGTAACATAATGAAAGAAGATTACAATTCACCAAAGAGTTTTACGGCGTTGTATATTAATATAATGTTCTTGACTTGAAGCAACGTCAAATCTTATAATCATAGGACGTTAGGTGTGTCCGATTTTTTGCTCTCATTCTCAACCCGGAGGCTGATATCACCACAGTTATGCTCCAGCTATGAATTTCCATAGAATAGTTCTCTCATACACACTGCCGTAGCAAAGTCGTTAGGATACCTCTCTAATAATCTGCGGTACCTCCTTTAGCTCACAGATGCAGACTTGACGTTGTATGAAGTAAACTAACCGGCGAAGTATCTATGGAATCTGCAGTCACGCTGGGCCAATATAGGCCAGTAATTGCGTGGATTTGATAGGTGCTTGATCTTGCTAACCGAAGTCTTCGTGAATCACATCTAAATATTGTCCACAAGGTTTCTGTCTGGTGATTTATGTGCCTTAGTCTTGTGTAATAAATGTTTCTTAATGTTCCTGTAACATATTGCGCCAACAATGGTCCTGGTGGCGCAAGCGTGTTGTCATTATGCAACTCCCCATCGAACGTGAAAGGGCACCAATTTCCTGACCCAATCGATGAACCTCAACTTGCAACAAACCATTATGAGCCGTTACCTAATTTAAACAATACTTCGATGATAAATTAGGATCGGATAAGGGAGGACGGGGGTTCAATTCCCCGTCCGGTCAACAGATTTTGGTTTTCCATGGTTTCCCGAAAATCGCTCTAAGAAAATTCAGAATGGTTTCTACAAAGAGCGTTCTCGGTCTTCAATCCTCTCCATTGTTCCGTATCTTCTAATTGCTGGGATATCCTCAAGCTAAAGCTCTAGGTCCAGCAGCCTATTCAGATGTAGGCTATTCAGCCGCGGCTTTGCCACGTTACCCAGGGTGCACCACGAGGAGGCTAGCAATTTAATGGCTGCAATCGTTAGACATCAGTCTGTAGCAATAGTTATATTTATTCTAAGTTAATGTAGTTACTGTTTTTGTATCTCTTCTGCCATACGAAATAAATAAATAAATCCTCTCCAGCCTGCAATGGAATGGACGTCAACAAAGCCTAAATACCCTACTCCGTCTACCCGAGAAAAAAACAAATTGGGTCCATATCCTTATCGGGACTTCACTACTCTTCACATTGTCCAAACGATTCTACCAAGCTATGTTATTGCAGTCGTATGGTTTCCAGTTGATTTGCTCGTGAGCTCAACTGATCCTCTGGTTTCGATGTTTCACGAACCACAAAGGCACGTCTCTGACAGTCATTTGAAGTTTCGTTCATCTGTTGGAAAAGGACCTTCTGCTCATAACTCTGGTCATTCAATAGTAGCGGCCGTAACTGCGCTACCCGTGTGACAGGTAATACTGTCAATGCGGTACTGTCGGTACCCTGTTGTTATATTTTGTATGAGACTTCCGAAAACCTAATCTCCATGAGGCGGTCACCACCTATCACGTCCGTATTTGGATAATTGTCGTCGAGTAGCCATTATCATGGTAGTCCAACTGTTAAGACTGTCATTGATCCACCTAATTGATACATTTGAACACTGTTATAACATTAATTTTATCGCGTCAGTGTTTATTCGACGAACTCATTTAAAAAAAATGTCGCAGTACGTTGTGGATATAGTTGCCAAACACGGAGAACAGTGTTTACAAATTTTTCTGGAATCACACCATGTTTCTGATATCACAGCATATTATTTCCCCGCAGTTAAATGCGTGAAATTATGAATGAAGTACTATTTGCTTAAGTTAGCATTGTTAAAAATGAAAATTAGTACCTAAACAACTATTTGCATGATTTCTCAGACTAATTCGATGAGATTTCTTTTTAAATTTACTGTGACTTCATTCAGAAAATATTACGTTCATAAACCTAATTTTTTGTTTTTGTTTGTTTTGTTTTTAAAGAAAAGAAAATAGCGAGCGATTTCAGGACTTGAATTTATAACCCATACTTATTTTTCCAAATCAGCAGCCGAACAATACTTCGAGGTCTCTCGAGCAATAATTGAAGACGCACCTATTTTTAACAATAACGTAAAAATTTATTTAAACATTGTAGTAAAGTAGGTTTTGGTTTCTCAATTTACTGGAACCTCACAGTTACCACGCTAGTTGACGCCAGAAGAATAAGAACTTGTTTTGTTCTTCCCTCAAAACACTGTAGTAGTTTGACTGAGATGTAAGCCTGTTTGAAAGCGTAGTGTGGTACTGTATTTCGTAAAGTATAATTCTACCCCCATTGGTGTAATTTTCTGCGTTTTTTTCAATCAGACAATTCATCCTTCTTTTATCTGTTATTTTATTTTAACCACTTACACAAATTTATGTTTCAGTGAAATTCTGGAGAGCCAACATGTAGCAAAGAACTGGTACATAGTTAACATTAGAAACCAATAATTGAAGAGAAAATATCTGACGCTAATGCCAACAGATATTCTCTTTCGTCCTGATCAGTAAGAGAATAACAAAGCGATATAAAACGGTATAAAGCACTTTAGGAACGAGATTAATTTGAATTTTTATTTAATAATATTTAATATTTAATTTAACTGTCCTAATAGCTGAGAAGTGCATAAACGTACTGTAAAGAACTCGTGAGCAGGTTACTAACGTCACAGACAGAAATCTGTGTAACGCAACAAATTGAGTTAAAGTATGCTAAGAAAATACAATCTCTGTCGAAGGACTGGAGTGCTCAAATCGGACCAAGTAAATGAAATTACTAGAGATCTCTTACAAATGCAGCACGAGTTTGTATTGATTCCTTCGTAACAGCCTTTCTTCGCCGAAAGCTTGCTGAGAAGCCGGAGAAACGACGCGTCGCTTTCTGGCGACAAACAAAGGGGTCTGGGCTGCCGGCAACCAGTTCAGCGACTCGCAGGGTGTCTTGCACTGGCAGCCGCGAGAAGTTACTCAACAATTCAGTGATGTCTGCGAAACACGTGGAACAATGAGAAAACACTATCGCTAAAGAGGCAATCTAGAAACCAAACTCTCTCTATGTTCTTTCCCAGATTATGTTTATCAATGAAATACGGTCTCTAGGGTGTTTGATGTTTTAATATATATTTTTAATGGCTTTCGATCTATGTGACCATTTAACCAGATAGAAACTGTTTACATTGTTTTGACTCTTGTAACAGCTTCACTCATGTAATTATGAGACATCATAGTAACGATAACACAAAATGAACACAACACTTGATTAAAACCTACCATGCTCGAGACGGACTCGAACCGGCGAATGTTACAATAAAAGGCCATGTGCTACGCCCTACACTGCCAGGGATGGCGTTTTAATACTTACTGTTTGCATTGATATCACAATATTAATCACAAAATATTTACTATTTCCACGTACCTTTGATAAAAAAATACACAAGAAAACAAAAAATGCCTCTTTGCTGTCATAATACCGCATGAAATAAATTACTCTGACTTTGTTTTACACCTTTTCAGTGTTATTTTTGTGATAAGCTATTGGATCGATACTCGTATAAGGCGAACATCGTGGCCAAAACATCAGCGTGGATTCTCTATGATGCTCCTCAAACCACTGAAGCACGATTCTGTCCTTGTGACACGGACAGTTAATCTGCAGGAGGATGCCATCACAATTGTGACATGAAGCATGAAGCGATACACGTGGTCCGCCAAAATTTTCAAGCAGTCCTCATTGTCATGGTGCCTTCCATCACAGGAACCATGGAAGCCCAGGTGAATAATGACACATAGGTGCAGTCTGTTCCAGAGCTCCATATTCCACAATGTCAGCTGAATGTTGTGCTACGAAACAACTGTGCCTGCATCAGGATTGCACTCTGCCCGCAGATCGCCTCCTATCTTGCTTTCCAGAGCGAGCAAGCCTCCGACCTCCACCTTCTGTAGCGTGTACGTCCACCACCTTGTCGCCTACTCGTCGTTACATCGTCCTTTAATCACTTTCCGTAGAATCTAACTCAGTAGCACGGGGACAGCTGACCAGCAACGACGTTTAGGGATACTCGTTCTCAGGGGCCTGGCAAAAACAATCTGACCTCAGTTAAAATCACTTCCCATTTGTCACACGTATCGTCACTAGACTGTCGCTTCCTTACGTCTCTCCTCCACTGACATTTTTTTCTCATCGCATGTCGTACCCGCAACGTTATCAGACGCATGCAACTTCGCGGTGGGCAGTGGTTATAATGTTTTCACTCATCAGTGTAGATGGGTTAAATTTAAGTACACCTGTTTGTATACAGAGTACTTCATAGAGATTTTATTCAAAGTATATGAAATACAAATCTGTAAAAGTTATGTCGTTTTTAGTTCCCTACCAAACTGAGAGGCCAGGCCTCTCCTCTAGGTGGTGTTGGTTAGGCCCAATTCATACAGAAGGGACGTGGCGCGGACGTCGGGTGGAGACATGGCGAGGGCACGGCGCTTTTTGAAGTCGCTCCTATGTTATCAAATCGCGCAATTCATACATAGGTGGCGCGCAGCAGCGCCCCTCTTTGAAGTCCACGCCGCGTCACTTCGAAGTCTCTAGGGGCGCAGTAAAAAGATGTGTGGCGCGGACTTCCGAGCGACTCCTTCTCTCCGTTATCAAAATGCGTGATGATTTTGAGTTTAATATAAAATTTTGTGACATCATTGAAAATTTTCCCTAACTGTACGATTTTAATCTTTCCGATTATTGCAATCGTAATGTACAATACAGTGCTTGGCAATAGATCGATAAGCAATTAAATGAAACAGGTAATTTTTAAAATTTATTATACAATTTAATACTGTTAGGTACTTACAAGGGTGAGCAATAGTTTCTAAGAAAGTAGATTATAGCAACTGTTATTAATATACACAATATCTATTCTGATACGGAATGGGTGCAGTTTAACGAAGTACTTGCACAAATACTCTCTTATGTATTTTGCATTTTGCCTTCTTGGATTTCCTTCAGTCATTGGATTTCCTATTACAATATTTTCAATGTGAGGTGTTGAAAATTTACCATAGTGTTACCGTATTGCGTTGGGTAAAACGCACATGGCTTGAATCAATACATCAGTTTTAGAAGGAGAGCAACATATTAATGTATTCAAGACCCTGAATTTTGAAGTTAATATACCAAAAGCATATTCTACAGATTTCCTACGTCTACATAGCCTGATGTTGCATATTCTGCAATCGTTTGATAATAGATTGCGAGAAAAAGATTTCATAATATTTGGTTGCATTGGGAATGCTTCATCCACTAAAAAATAGAAAGGGATGTTCGTTGATTCTCCAGCAAGAGGGGAAAGATCGGGTAAATTAGGGCTCTGTTTTTGTAGAGCTCCTTCAAAATTGCTACGATTAAATACCCGACCATCACTGTTTCGGCCGTATTCGCCAATGTGAACAGTCACAAATAAGCCATCCGCAAATGTCACTGCTAACAATACTATAGAACAAAATCCTTTGTAATTGACAAATGTGGAACCTGATTTTGGCGGAGCTTTAATTCTGATGTGTTTTCCATAAACACTGTCAATACAGTTGGGTAAATTCCACAGTTTATAGAAACGTTGAGCTATTTCATCCCATTAAGCTCTTCTTGTAATTTTTCCATATCACCTCAGAGGTTTCATGTACGATTTTTAGTATTGCTGAGTGTCCTTTCAGAAATTAAAACTACAAAACTTTAAATGAACATCCAGTTGCATAGTACCTGAAAAAAATGAGAATTATTTCTATTAACACTAGTTTTTTTCAGTGAAGAACTGCAAAGCACGGTGTAAAAATATTAGAGGGCGGTACAAAAAATACACAAATAAGAAAGTTCTGCCATCATGTTCTGGAGCTAAACAAATCGGAGAATATTATTTAGCCCCACACTGTTATTTTTGGAGAAATTTTCAAAATCTCACCGCTCCAAAAGCAATTTGATACAAAGCCCTATAGGTGAAGAGGCAGAAATTAACGTTTCAGCCGTGATGAGGAAGAAGTTGAACCCGTGTCAGAAGATACTCTTTCCGTTGTTTCTACACCATCGCCTTATCAAAACACTCCATGTTCAATATATATCACAGACACAGTTGCTGACAGCAACAATATTAAGAAGAGGAAAGCAACTATAAATGATGTAAATGAAACTGCACTGAAATACTTTCAAGAAAAACATAAATTGTTAAACCAAATAAACATGAACCAAAAGCTCTAGAACTTGATACAGGTATAACTTTTTTTACAAGGTATTATTCCAGATATGAAATCTATGACAGCACAACAAAAACGTAAATTCAGAATAGGAATTTTGAACATAAGTAGCCAAATTCTTGAACAGAATGCTTCGAACTTATCGTCTGTAACCAGTGACGACCATCCAGAGAACATAGCAACTGCAGCTGGTATCGGCACACCGTCATCTCCACTCTATATTAAATTATCATCGAATCGAGGAGAGAGATTCTACTTATCAAACACAGACACTGATGTGAAAACAGATAGTTGCACATTGAAAGACTTCCTTCATAATAATAAATAATTTTTTTGTAAACAAAGGTTCGTTTTGAATATTTACCTTAATGTAATTAACATTTTCTCTTCTGGACAAACTGGTGATCTCCAGTTGGTAGATATTTCTGTATGCCATCCTTAATTTTGTTCAGTAGATAAAAGAACTATGGTTGAGAAATTATGATTTTTTTTTTAAACTTTCAGGATACATTTCCAACTCTTTCATCTCGTCAAAAATTCGATAATTCCTCCCCTTCTTCAGCCATAAAAGATGAACCCAGAAACTTCTCCTCTGTTGAGTATCATTTAAATGTAGTATGGATAAAACATCTTCATCGTCATGGTAGAAGCCACGTCGCGCGGGAGTACCTTCTGCGTCTCTTATTGAGACTAAATGGACCACGTCCGCACTGCGTCCGCACCGCGTCCGCACCGCGTCCGCACCTCGTCCGCACCGCGTCCGCACCGCGTCCGCGCCTCGTCTCTGCCCGACATCCCCGCCTCGTCCTTCTGTGTGAACTGGGCCTTACATAGAGACATTCAACCGAGCGTGGTGGGTGAGCGGTAACGATCTGGCTTTGCTTTTGGGAGGACGCGGGCTCGATTCTCCCTCCGGCCATTCTGATTTGTGTTTTCCATGGTTTCCCCAAACCACTCCAGGCTAATTTCTGGATGGTTCCATTAAAATACTATGACTGAATTCCTTACTTTTTCTTGCCCCCTGTCCTCTTCCATCACTAATGACCTTGACGCTGACGAGGTAAAAAGAAACCTTCAATATTTTATCGTGAACTTTTTTTTTAGTTTACACCGAAAACCGGAAATTGTAATAAATGATGTTCGAAATACATATTGTGAGAGATATTCTCTTAATGATACAAAAATAATCAACAAAAT
This sequence comes from Vandiemenella viatica, assembly GCA_031002005.1. Lineage (NCBI taxonomy): Eukaryota > Metazoa > Arthropoda > Insecta > Orthoptera > Morabidae > Vandiemenella > Vandiemenella viatica. The sequence continues at coordinate 65,500,285 of JARYHS010011408.1, read as the reverse complement.
CGCAGTGCTGCACATAAAATCCATTATATACCATTTATAAGTAACTTTATCTAACTTCAGAAATGTGTATCACCTAAATTAAACAAAAACTGCAAAATTCAATAACAGATTTCAAATGCGGTTCATAAGCCTTTAAAGGAATTTTAAAACTTTTTTCGACGGTACTGTTAGTGCGTGCGGCTGAACAAAATTAAAGAATTTTATTTCACTGCTGTGGTATTTCAATTTGACACAGTGTTATCATTTATTTTATGGTGGTTTAAAAATAGCAGTATGCAGAAAACATTGTAATCTTATTGAAATATGTATTGATCTGCATATCTTATTTAAGTACATTGAATCAGTTTTAAGTAAGAATAAAACATTGACATTGATTCATTTCACGAAAGTTATTATTACAGCCGAAGCATACCACTGTCACCAGGTGAGTTGCTAAAATCAAGAGATGGGTCCTGCGTGATATACGGCACAGTGATGGAGCTGCGAATTTAAAAACAGACCAACTTCAAATATTGGCATATGCATAACGAGAATCCTGACCTATGTTTCTGGCAGTTAGGTAATTAATTACCTCACTTTCAGAGATGGGACAGAAAAGTCAGCTTAATTAAAAGAACGGATGATTAATATTCACTGTTAATTCGGAGTATGAAAAAGGATAGTTTTAAATAATTTTACTAATCTTTGCAATATGGTAATGGTGGTGCTGTAGACCTGAAAGAAGTTATTATCAAAAATCGAGCTATGGGACTGAATACGTTCTATAGTTAACAAAGTTCTCCTATAATTTCAGACGTAAGCAGTGTTAACAAGGGGATAAAAATAGTAAATAAAATATTTTCAAGGAAATATTTTTGTTGTTTTACGGTTCCAGAGAGATGAAATTAAGTCGATAAGCAATAGGAACGAACCTATTGCCATTCACCGAAGTATTTTTGTTAGAAAAGGATTAGTGAACTTTGAAGAGACGAAGCTGCTTTTAACGTTGTGATATTTTCAACAAGAAATGATGACAAGAATACATATAGCGGACACAGTAGTCTGGAGCTCATAAATGCGGAAATACAGAATTTCCTTTTAAGCAGACGATTTTATTCTCGAGATCCTTCTTTCTCTTGAGTTACTGAGGCGGCAAAATACATCTGTGTAGGTAAGTGGACGGGAGGGAAAGAGACCTCGAGTCATCTCCGCGAAAGCCAAAGAAGTTTGGCCTCCATCGCGTAATAGTTTCTAGAACTCACTTTGTAAACAAACCTCAGAGGAGGACGCCGTACAATATGAACCTCAACGAACAAAAGGAAGTGCAGCCGGTTGATTATGGTTCAGGAAGCTTTCGGGGGAAATAAAGCAATCAGTTATTCGGAAACGAGCTTCTGCCACGCTGGTTGCAAACAGGCAGGATAACTTATTCATGAGGCTCGCGGTTGTGGTGCATGATATAAATCCTCCGCAAAATAGACCGTCGGGATTCTCTAACCCAAAATAACGACGCGCAGATGTAGGCCTATATAAAAACTCATGTAAGTTCAGTTCAACCAGCAATTACCAAAACAATAACCAAATTGTTATTAATCCTTTCAGTCCAACGACGAAGTGTAAAGTATCAGTTTAGACTACTTCACAATGTTACAATTATATATGAGAATGAAAATAATCTATTATGCCGAGATACATTTTCAAATCGCTATGAACTGTTATACTGTTTTACTGATAGCATTGTATGTGTCAGGACGGGGAAATTAATTCAACATACACACCAGAATTTACAGTTTTAAAATTTTTAAGGTGTGAGTGTTGTTTGTGTACCAAATTTGTTCAGTGAAACAACGAAACGGACAAGACTGCTTCATTACTTGATTTGGTAGCTATGTTGTCAATCAGCACATCATACATGTAAACTGGTAAAATTGTTTAGAGTAGATGAGATTTTTATTACGCGTATCTAAATTTCTACTTTAATATGGCTTTGAATTAGATAATGGGTGTTCCGCCATGTTCTAATTCGGTAACTTCAAAGAAACAATACTAGTCTTTTCATAAAAATTTCAGCCACGAAGGAATCAAAACTGGTTGACTTATTGTCACCGAATCTAGCAATTAAAAAACTTTTTTCAGTTCCCACCCAAAGAAGCCACCGTATTCATCTATCTGAAGATTTGGAAACGTCAGTCAGCTAACATGTTGCTATGAGACACTTACGTTGGACTGTAGTGAGGGAGTAATTTCGTAGCTAGTGCGACATACAGGGTGATTTAGGAAGTTTGGCAAATATTGAAGGAGGTGGTAGTATCGACAGTAATTAGTAAAAAAAAAGTCCGTGTAAACACGTGTCTGATTTCCATTTGTTTTGGAGATACAGGTGTTGGATTGTTATGCATAAAATAAACATCCGGAAATGATCACGATCACATAAACAACTTATTGAAGTACTTAATTCATGCAAACACACGCTTTATTTTACAACAGTTTAAATTAAATGCTCGAAAAACCCACTATGGACTTGAATACACTTTAGAGCTTTCTTTACAACAGTATGTGTGGCGCGCATCGGGACTATACGTGTCGACTTCAAGCATCAATAAAGTACTTCAATTTGTTTGTTAAGTCGATAAGTGGCCGAGTTTCGCTTCAAACGGTGCTAACAGGACGCTGTGTGTATTGTATTAGTAATGTGATTTTGAGTCTTTGGAAGAAGCTGATACCTTATTTGTGTATGTGTTTATAATGATTTCGGTGGAAGAAAAAAGAATACGTGTATCTACGGTGTTGTTATTTCAGCAGAAACATTATTGTTGAAAAGATATACAAATTAAGTATCATACATTGATGTAACTTATAAATAACCTGGCGATCTAACGAAAACCTGTAAATTTATGGACTAAATAAATCAACAGTGATCTTACATACAGGGTGATACAGGAGGAATGGTAAACATTGAAGGAGGTAGTAGTATGAACAATATTAAGTAAAAAAAGTTTATATTAATATGTGTCCGATTTCAATTCATTTTGGTAATACAGGTGCTGGAATATTATACATAAAATTAACTTCAAAAAATAATCACGTGCACACAAATAACTTAATGAAGAACTTCATGCAAAAACACACGCATATTTTGCAAAAGTTTAAATAAATGTTTTAAAATCCCACCATCCACTTCAATACACTTTATAACTCTCTTCGAAACATTACGGTGATCACTGGAGACCGAGTTTGAAGTCGATGGTGGGATTTTCAAATATTTAATTTAAAATGTTGTAAATTAACCATGTATTTTTGTATGAATAAAGTATTTCAATCAGTTATTTTTGTGTTATCGATCATTTTCTGAGGTTTGTTTTATGCATAACATTCCAGCAGCTGTATTTCCAAATCGAATGGAAATCGGACTCGTGTTTGTATGAACTTTTTTATCCGATATTGTTTATACTACCTCCTCCATCAATATTTAGCATTCCTTCTGAATCACCCTGCCTATGAACACAAGCAACGAGTGGTTTCATGTCTTCCACAGCAGGACGGATTAATTAGTTACAACGGCGAACTTACGAGGTGTTTAGAAATTTCTACGTTGTTTAAACCATGCAAAAATGTTGTCAGACAGACAAACAACTTGACAGTGAAATATTCCTACTAATTTCTGTCAACCACCTAGAGAGGAGAAAATATTTAAGTGATACACAGAAATGGTCATTTTTCCTGTGACTTTCCCGCATAGCATATATAATCCCATTGGGTTATATCACTTTTACAGTTCATCAGTTTAGACAAAAGGGAAATTGTTTCTGTGTTTTACACTACGGAGATTCTTCATATCGTGTAATGGTATACTAGGCCGATGGAGCATTGCATTTCTGACTGCGTTGTTACTACTTTCGTTATAGCCACTATGCTCCGAGTTTGAGCTTACGAGATGGAAACTCAAAATTTTCGTTCCACTGTACTAGCTCGTTGCTTTTTTTCAGTTACTGAAACGTGTATTACCCTAGGTGAGATGAGAAAAAACAGTTCACATTCCGTCTTCAGTAGTTAGCGGATACACCGATTCTAACGGTTTAATGTGCTGTGCGAGTTATGAGACTATGCATTGCTACAGTTACTGCCTAATTGCGATGTAATGAGAGAGTAAGTGGATTCCATGAAACTGAAAATCCGAGCCTGGCAGTACCAGAGCAGTTGCCTGGAGTGGATGGGCGATATTCTGTCGGGAGGCTCTCTGCGAGTAATGACGTTTCTATTCGCGGACAGCAGCAGGCAGTTATGCGAGCGAGTTGTAGGTAATTTGTAGAGCGTGCCTTATCGGGCCCTTATTGAATACCCGCCGAAATGCTGCTATTGCGTGAGCCACAAACTATTTGCTGGCCATCAGCGCTGCAGGTTGTTTGTTCGTGCGTGTCTGCGGGGAGGAGCTGGGCACACGACACGCCACGTGGCAACGCATGCGTGAAGCTAGTTAGTGGTAATTCGTCAGTGTTAATTTCAGGCCCCAAACCGTCACGCTATCTTCAGTCCGCACATGAAGCGGTACAGAATGCAATCACAATAGTTCTTTCGCGGTGAATATTGATACGCTAGGTTTTTTCTTTCTGCAGCTAACTGATTTTAAACAATGAATGACTTCTTAATGTACTTATTAATATTATCAAAACTGATGTCAGAAAATAATTGTTCTGGATAGAACACAAGAAAAAAGCTCATTTTATCTAACTTACAAACAATAGATAAAGATTTTATTTACTTTAATTTCAACAAATCAAATGACTGTTTACTGATATTAAACAGCAATTACTTCTTGGACAGTCATGGACTGAAACGTCGGTATAATAATTGCTTGTGGTTGTGAGAGGATTTCTATTGACCGCGTGTTCCGCCTTCGTCGTAGCCGCTCTAATCTAACCCGGCAATCCTGCCGGGTACAGGGAACCTACAGTTTAATGTGTAATCTGAACCACGGATGCTTTCTGGCGTACTTCACATTACACAGCAACCTGCCAAAGATAAGGTCTGGTTAAAGGCCTACGAAAATCCCCGCCGAGACAGGGATTCGAACCGAAGATGTTTCGATTAAAACGCCTTAACTACTGAGCCACCAGACCACTCGATAGAGACTGAAGAGTTGCTCCTGCTTTGTGAACCGCAGCCGCTCCTGTTACGTACCCTGCCTGAAGTTGCTAGAGTCGACGGACACGTTTATTGCTTTCCGTTAGAGTCTGTGTTAACAGAATTACTTGTAATCAGTGGACGGGACGTGACTGTACACATGTTTCTGGGTCCAAGGCTTCTGTGTTGTTTCGTATCTCGACATCGCACAAGTTAGTTGTCCCGCGCAATGCTCTTTAATTTGAATATTGTCGCAAGGTATACAAAGCTAACTTTTCGCTTATCCAAGCATGGTTACAGCACAATGTGATTGCTGAGTAGCGCATTTCTGACCTAGCCTGAGTAGTACGCGGAATCGATTCCCGATCCGACCTTTGTGTCTCCATGATACTATCAAGTGACTTCTGTCAAATACCATGTTCGATTTTCTTTCCAGCTCTGATCACCTAATAATCAACGAATTATAAGGCGTAGTAACAAAACAAAAAAAAAAACTTTTTCACTTTACATCCTTCAGTTACAAAAGTTGGTATTCATCAGTTACAACCCATATGTTATCTAAACAACAATCAATCAGGATTAAAAAAAAAAAAGCAATTGAAGCGAAAATTATATCCTATTATTTCACAATTACTCATGAATATTCTCATGTGACATCGATAGCAGATTACATACTAATTACTACATTCATACGATCTTCAGTCATTCACAGTCAATTCATAATTTTACTAGTACAATTGATATCGTTTGGTCTATAATGTTGGGTGCCAGAACATCATAGTATCGACATGAAAAAAAATTTAATGAAAAGTATGGACATGTGAGGAACTTCGAATGGAAAAGACGGGCGAGAAAGCTTCTTCTACAGTTATCTATGGCGTAAAATTTATGTCTTTGCAGGTAGGGCAACTTCCAGGTTATACTGAAAGCTCATATTGTATAATAAATGTCAGCGATTTTGTAACTACGAAAAGTTCTGGCTCCAGGTAGAAGCGGAATTCTGAATACTATTTGAAAGATGCGTTCCGTGGAGGTCATTTGGACTTCGCAATCGGCCTTGCCACAAACAGCGTGTTAGACTGTTGTTTTAGCTGTAGAATGTAGGTCGAGAATATTTTTGACAGGAAACATTCCGTAAATAAACACTGTGAAGTCTTGCCTGATTTTTCTCTTTATCTGAACCAAGACCAGATTCCGGTGGGTATTAAGCAAAATATTTAGTGTGTTGCGCCTCGGTCAGCTAAGAACAAAATTCCAGCAGATTGTAGAAATTTGGTAGTAATTGATCCCGACAAACACCGGGAAGAAGTGGTGAGAACACGTGATGAGGGAATGACGAAACAGTCCAGCATTCTACTGATGAGAGCGAACTTTGCCCGCGACACATGATTTACCGGTACCTCTGCTCTTCCGCTACTGGTTGAAGAGCTAGCGTCCTCGACCATCGTCCTCCGACGCAGCTGTACACCGCATTACTCCACTATAGTCGCAATGGACGTGGGAGAAAACGTTGTATTAATTCACCTTTATTTCCAATCAATGTTAACTAAGTATAAAAATGCTTAATTGTGTTACGTTGATGACTAAATTATCATCCAATTAGCGACTAACAATTACAATCAGACACTTCCATGGTTATTACGATAGGGAAACATGGCTTTTTGCGCACAATGTTGATGGAGACTGAAACTTCTCATTAGCCTGCAATACAGGAAACGACAATACCGCGACATGGAAATCCACACAAAGGATGCAGTTTGCTCGTTTACAATATCGCGCTGCCATACGGACCCCTTAGGCCATTCTTCTTACGGATTTAAGGCGGCAATTACATTGCGAATGGTGGGATAGTTTCAAATATCCCTCTCAATAATTACACAATTCACAAACAATATCCACACTTTCCGTACAGAGTGTACATTATGGAGTCTACGGAAATCGTGGACACCAGAGACGTGGAAGGATTAGCCCATGATTTTTTGAACGAACAATCCCTGTATTCGTCTGGAGTGATCCCAAGAAGCCATTGAAAGCCAAATCTGGATGACCGCATGTGGATTCAAACCCGCGTCCTGCAAATGTGAAATCACAGCGTAACCGCTGAGTCGCCACGCTCGGGTGCGGGCTCTGAGCGTTGGCTAAGTACACTATGGAAAAGCTTTACTTTGTGACTGTGTTTTGGTCCCTTCTCCCATAGTTGTTCCTTTATTATTAACGATTTAGACAGAAGGAATGACCGGTCATACTCCTTGAATAAAATTCCCTGTCATTGGATTTCAGCGGATTTTAATACGAGTAAAGATTCTTACGGTCAATGAAGTAACTCGAAAGGTGAATATTCAATGAATGGCCATCATTAAAAGCTGATAGGGAACTTCGCCTGTACTGTTTTGTATTCATCCAAAAATAGACAGAATTGTCTGAGGGATTAATGGTTCCTGGCAGGTAATCGAGATATCTAGTTTTTTAATCCGTCCTGAAATTTTATAGGGTGTCAAACTGACGGTTTCCTTTGGCAAAACATTGCAGATTAAGTACTCCTGGACACTCTGTGCCTAGTATTTTAAGATAAACTGAATGTCCACTTTGCTTGAAGATGTATGGGTTAGGATAACTGGTCAAGACGTAGGTGGATCTTGTTTTTTCCCTTTATGCATTACGGAACAAGCAAAAATATAAATGATTCTTTTTCCAGGATCTTAATTTAGGTACGTTTGTTTGACATGAGTGATTTTTATTCAGTGTACGAGATTGCTTTAATATGCCGGGTGGATGGTAACTAATCGGGATTAAACGTGTTTCAGAAATTGTTAACAACTAAATAAAAAAAATTTCTGTAGTTGCTTTCTTCCTTCGTTCAATAGCAATCCTGTTTTCTTTTCTGTAATGAACAACCTTATATCTATTTTTTGCAGGATGGTTATAATGGTTCTGCTTGCAGTTACCTGTACCGATCATGGTCGATGAAGTTTAACGCCCTGGTATTTCATTCGGTTGGACGTGAATTCGAGTCCCCGTCGGGCTATACAGATTTAGGTTTTCCATTGTTTCCCTAATTCACTCCAGGTGAAATTCTGGATTTTTAAAAAATAAACTATTCCTTCGTTTCCTGCCCCTCATCCTTTCCCTCCTATGACGACTTCGACACTGACAAGGCTAAAAAGAACTTTTCATCTTGAATTTCTACTAAATATTGTGTTGAAACACTCCTCATTTTCTCAATTCATTTAATGCAAGTTCCTATAGTTTCTCATCTTCACACTAACGCCATTTCATTGGTTTCATTTCATATAAATTAATTGAATACACATCGTATGTAGTTTTGTTGCATTGCTGTTACAGGATCAAAGCAACTGATGTTTGTGGTCGGTGGATGAATACTGTTTAATAATTCTGCTTCTCATTTTGGCCTAGAAATGATTAGTTACCATGTAATGTTAAATTGATATACAGACGTTACAGAGAACCGGTAAAAACATTTTTATACAATCTTTAAAAAAATGTGAATCAGGTAAATAATTATTGCTCGGCTTCTAAAATAATTCATATTGGAACAAAATAATGGTACTGTAATTTATTTTCCTTTGAGCTAAACTGCACGTCTTACAAATATTATAGTGTAAGATTGATCTAAATATTTAGTTAAAATCCGATAATAGCAACGAATTTGTATGGTTTTTTGTTCTATAAAAATGTCCGATTGTCAGAATATGATGTTCTCTGGACAAAGTTTATGCAACTAATAGTTACAGCGGCAATGTAATGAGATATAACTATATAATATTGATTTGTAGTGTACTATAAATGAAGGAGATAATTGTACATTACATGTAATTGTCTTTTGTTTAAATAAGGCCGTAACTACTACTGCTCTATTTAATTCTTTTTAAAAAAACATGATTAATATAATAACAATAAACTGTGACTGGTTGCTGTTTTAAATATCAAGAAATCAGATTTAAAATCATCTAAAACAGGATTTCAATCACTGATCCAGGTAGGTAGATACATCGAAACCTCCTAATTCATATCAGCGTATCGTTAGAGAATAGAAATTTGGCATTTTTTAATTACCTGACATTTGCACTATGAAAACTAATTTCGCAAATTGCCTGACAATTTTGACTTACAGTTATTTTCAAAACATCAATGGAACATCGAAATTTACTGTTCATAACTGTCTATACATGTATCAGGTTCTGTAGAATACCCCTACGTGTTGTTAAGGTGTCGATATATACTCCTCTAGTCTGGGTGCCCCAATACGCTTCTTATCCACTATCGAATAGATGTAGGAGGAAGATCTCCAAGCATATCTCTGTAAACAGCACAGGTCCGAACCCCGTAACTATTACCATTTGCACTGCCGAATTTTTAGTTCCTGCGTTTTCAATACTGGGGAAATTAGTGATTGGGGCAGAACCTGACTGACCTGTCCTGATATCACTCATACTTCTCTCTTGAGGTTCTTCTTTATACTCGTGTTGCGTGCTTCCAGTAAAGTACATCGAAGAAAAGAAATATAAATGATTTTGACAATAACACCTCCCACACCCCTAGTGCCGTGATATCGACTTACGCAAAGTGAAAATGAAAACAAACACCTCCCTATTATGGTACACAATGTTTATAAACCTCATATCGCATGACTCCTATAATTATGCAATGAATTTTAATAACAGTGGTCTATGTAAAAGTACTTCCGCTCATAACGACTCCACGACAATTTCACTTCGTGTACCAACCGATTGAAAGACAATCACAAGCCCTTGATTCAGCACCAATCTCTTAAAAGATTATTACGAATTGCACACCCTGATAAAACTATTTAATAAATACAAAAAGACATGTTTTGCTTCCGTGCAGACCACGAGCTGATAGCAGTGATAAGAGAGAGAGTGAAACTAAAGCATGTATTTAAAATAAATAATCGTTTTTTAACATACGACAGTTGTTATCAATTGTTAGTACGTTTAGTGCGGCACACAGATATGTTTATATAAATAATTGAATTACTTTTATCAGAAAGCAAATTTAATAACTTTCATGTACATCGCCAAACGTTTGCACGCTGTTCTTTTTCTTCAAAACCCTTCCCTTCCCGACTAAATTAATAACCTTACGTATGGTATGTGTTCCGTTTTACTCACGTCTATCAGTGAACGTTGCTTTTGAAAGATTACCATTGTTAAATTTTATCAAGCTAAATTTGGTGACCATTTTTATATATGATATGATTTGCGCGCAATATACACATGATTTACGCACAGGAATCAAGACGTAGGAAGTAGCAGTTTACTTTAATTCTACATTTATACAATTAAAAAATATTGTGGGTGGCAGATGGTGCTAAGCACCAATTCCAATTCTGTACATTCCAATCCCCTACAGGACGAGGAAAGAAATAAAACATTAAAGTACATCAGTACGGCATCTTATTTCTTTAATCTTATCCCTCCTGTTATTGCGACCTAAATAGGTTGGCGGAAGAAGTAATTCATTGCACTCGTAAATTAAAGAATTTCACACATTCCCCCAATAAATTCAAACGAAAACGACGTAGTCTATCTGCCAAACAATACCAGCCCAATCTATGTATCGATTCTGTGACACTTTCGTAAGGACTGTAACTAGTAGTCACGAATCGAGCGGCGCTCCTCTGTACTTTCTCTAACGTTTCAATCAATCCTTTGCCATACAGATCCCAAGCTCCACAACAGTAATCCAAATGCGGACGCACTAGTGTTTTGTACGCTATTTCCGATATATGAGCATTACAATTTCTCAAATTACGACTTACGAATCATGATTTATAATTAGCTTTGCCTACGACGAAAGTTATTTGCAAGTCCCATTTCATGTCGCTTTGTACTATTACGCACAGATACTTCAAGGAATAAACCGAATCAACAACTGAATTGTTAAATTTGTAGTCGTGGGCAAACGGATTCTTTTTGTTACTTATTTGTATTGCCTTGCACTTTGTGCAGTTAAGTGTAAGCTGCCATTTATAGCGCCATTCCAAAATAACAACCAGATCGCGCTGAATTTCTAAGCAATCTTCCCTATAGATAAGTGCATCATCAGGAAAATTCGCAACCTGCATTAACTTTGTCACCGAGATCGTTTATAAAAATTAGGAAAAGACGTGGTCCTATTACACTTCCTTAAGGAACGCTCGAAGTAACACCTAGCTTGGAAGAGGTTTCCCGTCAACAACGACATACTGTGACCGACCAGTTAGTAAATCGCCTACCCATTCACAAATATGATCCGATATACCGTATGCTAGGATCTTCGCTAAAAGTCGGGTGTGTGATACATAATCAAGAGCTTCCTGAAAATCCCAAAAAATGGCACCAACTTGTGAACCTGCATCGATAACATTCATTACGTCATGTGAAAATAAGGACAATTGTGTTCACACGATTTGTTCTTCTGAAATACGTGTTGGTACGGTATAAGTAACTCGTTTTCATCTAGAAACTCCATAATGTTAGATCATATGACATGCTCCAAAATTCTACTGCAAACAGGTGTTAGAGATCTCCTTACTTTGAAACAGGAATCACCTGGGATAATTTCCAGTCAGAAGGTAATTTTCTCCGTTCTACAGATTATACGGAGTATATCTGACAGAAATGGTTCTATTTCTTCCGCGTATTCTGAAAATACCCTTACTGGTATACCATCGGGACCCGGCGCTTTTCCCCACTTCAGGAGCTTTAATTGCTTTATAATACCTACACTATCAATTTGCACCGGATCCATCTCAAATTTTACACACCGTGGAAAAATGAATATGTTTTCCATGTTTTCGTCAGTGAAAGAATTTTTAAACTCGGTGTTAAATACTGTAGCCTTGTCGCGGCTGTCATCAACTTCCCGACCGTCTTTTAGAAGAACTGGCATAGTGTTGTCACTACCACTAACTTTTTTACAAACTACCAAAATTAAGAGATAAATAAGCTTATTAATCAACATGTTTGATTTAAAATAATGTGGCATTAATTACAATTAATGACTATGAAATGAGTGTATAATGTATGGCATATTTTTGTTTATGTATATCTATAAAAGAGCCAGACTCTAAGATAAATAATTTCCTGCACTGAATAAAGCTTATGAATCATCAACATGTTAATAGCTCCAAACTATACACCGCATAATTACAAGCAAGTGGATTCGAATTTTCATTTCCTGTTTGTAGCAGCGTCAATGCCTATGAACTCTGGAATTACGTACGTACATGCAAGCGGCATTGGGGCATCATTACTAACCAGGCCAGAACACCAATTACGTCATCATTTCGCAATCAGCTCATCAAGTACCATCAACATTGTGGAATAATCAACCGGCAACGTTCATGAAGAGCCAATCAAAAACGGTGTGAGGTATATAGGCTTAGAAGGCTACTCTTAATCTGCTTCTCTATTTAACTTGGAAGCAGATGATAGAGACACGAAAATTTAGATCAAATATTAATAACTATATTGTATTGTAATTTTAATCATTTATACAAAGAGCTGCTGTTAAAATATAATTATTCTTAAATTTTAGAATCGCCGCATTTTGACTGCATGTTACATGCTTATTATCTACTGAACATGCAAACCGAGCGTGGTGGTGTAACGGATAGCGTTCTGGCCTCGCATTCGGGAGGACGGCGGTTGGAATCCCCGTCCGGGCATCCAGATTTGGGTTTTCCATGGTTTCCCCAAATCACTCCAGGTGAATGCCGGGATGCTTCCTTCAAAAGGCCATGGCCAAATTCCTTCCCAATCCTTGCCCCCATCCTTTCCCGTCTCTAAAGACCACGTTGTTAAAAAGGGACGTTAAACTGTTAAAAAAAAAAAAAAAAATGAACTTGCAATTTATTGGGTTCAGAAAAAGTTTTATATATATTGAAAACTGTCATACTATGGCTTAGAGAAGTATAACAGATATTGTAAACTTTTAATGTGAAGATGTATAATGTTAAAAAAAAATGGTTAAAATATTTCCAAAATCAACATCTACATCAGCCAATATACTGCGATTACAATAGGACGTTAGAAAAGATTAATCGCTCCTGTAATTTTTTTTAACAGCAAATGGTTGATGAAATCGTCAGACAAACTTTGTATTTATGTGACCGTGAACACTATACTGCGCAGACACGCAGCACAACACTTCCTCTGTGATAATTAATATTTTCTTCGGTATCGGTATCAAAAGCATTACATGAGGCCATTAAACAATATTTTTGTACATTACACTAAATTACTTGCTTGGAATCAGTATTTTTTTTTTTTTTTTTTTTTTTTTTTTTTTTTTTAAGAACGAAAAATTTTCATAGGAAATTTACTTTAGAAATATTTTACACTATGCGAGAGAGAAATATATTATTTACAACTGTGAACTATTTTAAATTAAAATATTGTATTACTGTTAATGAACGCGTCGCAACTTGGCAGCCGCAAGACATCCGAACGTCTGAGTGAAAAACGTTATTATCTGTCCCTGTGTAAGCCCTATTTCATCACTTATGCAATATCGCATTTAACTAACGAAATACATAAATGTAGAGTTACTAATTGTGTACTTATCGCTCCATATGTCCTCTACCGATAAAACGTCAGATAGATTTTCTCACAGTAAAGGAAATCGTAACTTAGTTATTTTCCAACTGATTTTATTGTGAATAATATTTCTGCTGAGATATATGTTTCCGGTTTTATTTATGAAATATATACATTTTGGGAAGAATGAAAAATCATTTTGGGTAGCAGTTTTGAACATTGAAATTTGAGTTTTATAATAGAGAAGTAAATAAAAAAACTGCTGTTGCCAAGTGACAGTTACTCTTGCACCCTGATAAACCGTACACCGATTGTATATAATACTGAAATCACTAAATTATTAAAATGTTATTTTAAAAAAATTATCATACGTTTTGTGAAATTTACTTTAAGAGGGTAATAAATCTCAGCAAAAAAATCATTCCTCGCTTTAGAGAGACGAGAGTTCAAATCCCCATCTGGTGATACAGATTTGGGTTTATCGTGGTTTCTCAAAATCTCTCCAGGCGAATGCCAGGATGATTCCTTCAGAACGTCCTTCCGCTTCCATACACATAGTCATTTCCTGCTTGTAATGACCCCTACATCGACAAACTGTAAACACAGAAAAAAAGTGCACATGTAGCATTTGTTATCAAATGTTTGACTTTGCACTATTAAACAAACATTAACCGCACAAGGTTTGGTGCTAAGCCAATTACTTAACGAATTGTTATTTAGTCATAATGTCAAAATTTAACAATATAATAATTTATTACTTTAATTAGCAACTGCAGAAAATTAGCATATAATATTAGTGCAAAGATCTCGTTATTTATATAATGTAGTTATTATTTGATTCACTGTTAGCAATTTCAGTAACACCCTCCGTTTCCTTAATACAACATATATGTCACTCCATTGCCATTTGTTGTTATAGTCTGTATATAGCTACATTCAATGGCATTTTAAGAGTGTCCTAATAGCATTGATTTATTTTTTGAACTTATGAAACTAAAACATTCTGTCTGATTATACCACGATGAAAAACTGTGTTGTTTTGGGAATTCGTTAGAAAAATTTTCTGCTACTTTTATGGAATAAGACTGAACTATAAATAGCATTTGATACAAAATTTATCTTAACACGGCTTTGCAACTGCTCTTTATTTCTCCTAATTACACTATAGAAAAACTTCTGTCTCTGTCACACGACCCAGCACCTAATATATTTATGGAAACTCTTGTAGCACCATCGGTCTGCGAAACGTGAGACTTGTTTGTTCTGCATGTTAACTGTATTTTATTGTCTGTGAAATGTGTATTTTATGAGGCGGAGATTTGGGAGTGTCCTAGAATTCTCCTATATGAATGCGTGAAATCGTTTAAAATCCGAAATCACAACCGGGAGGGCTCGTGGCCGCTTCTTTGCTCCTCTCCTAACCACTATGCCAGTGGTTCCCAATTACTTTTCCCCGAGTGCCACTTGAAGAAACAGACCACCCTCGCGTACCCCGTATACATGAAATGATAAATAATGAAATGCATTCATCCCATTCGACTGACTCACACAACCACGGCATTACAGCAGTATGATACAAACGCACAATTTGTCTTAAAATATATATGTTGGTTTTATAATGTTTGAGTATTTGTTTTTTTTTTCAGTTATCGTAGTGATAACTTTAGCCAAGAGATTAGCGCCCTTACCCCCTAGCAATCTCACGTACCCCTGGGGGAATGAGTTGCACTAACTGGGAACCACTGCTCTTTGCGGCACCTAAGCGTACTGAGCCGCAATGACGGCTTAAAGTACACTAACAATTTTATTAATATAGTAATAACTCCGTGTGGTCGTAATGACCAGGTGACAGGGTTTCTATTGGCTGCGCATACCGCCCAAGTCGTAGCCACCTTAACCTAATCCTGTAGTCCTACCAGGTACAGAGGACCTACAGTTTAACGTGGAATCCTAACCACGGAAGCTTTCTGACGTACTTCACATTACACAGCAAGGTGTTCCAGAGGTAACGGTCTGGATGAGGGCCTATGAAAATACCGCCAAGACAGGGATTCGAACCTAGGACCTTTCGAACTACAGACAGCCCCCTTAACCATAGAGCCTCCGGACAGCTCAATTGTATTAATGAAAACTACAATCATGTCCATGCGTGTTGTGCTGTCCATACCATGGACTCAGATAAGTGCAACTAGCCTAACATGAGGTCACGGGCGTCATGAATTGGTCGTGTTCATTTATTGATTAGAGAATTTTCTGAAATTTGCCAGGGATCGCTGGAGAAATCACTAATCCTTGTCTAAAAAATTACATATTTCTCAAATGAAATTAATTCTTATCATACAGAACATTACTGGCAAAATTCTCACACGTGTAGAAATATATAGATTCCCTCCTTATTTGGCACGCAACTGTAGAAAATAATGATAAATCTCCTCTGGGTGTATCCATTCTATTCTCGACGATACCACTGTCCAATTTTTTTTTCCAAGTGGGTCCCACAGCCAGACGAATTTGATGTAACCCAGAATGGAAGGTGAGCACAAATGTATACGGAACATCGTTTAATTCTCTAACTCTGATCATAACTTGAAATACGGAAGGGTATTAGGACTATGAGCAGACGAGTAGCTGATACGCATTCCAGCTGTAGGGGTAGAGACGCCGACAGCTTGCACAGTGGAGCGGTCTGCAATCAGAAGGGATTACAAACTGTCGCTCTATTCTCTCCACGGGGAGTCAGGCAGCTGGTGATTAGTGACGTGCGCAATCGATCTATGCGCTCGGCGGACCGTCCGTGCGGTTTCATTCGGCTCGGTTCAGCTACAGCTGCAGCTGTTGCTGCAGAACTCAGCTGTCAGTCTGAGCCCTCTGCAAATCTGATTAATGTCTCCTCCGACTCCCAGAGTAACAGGATCAGAATAAAAATGCAAAGATAAACATTTTTATTACAAAGACTGATGATAGTTAACAGGATTTCAGTTAAAAACGTCACTTATTATTTGAAAGTTAGTTAAAAACTACAGTAAAAATAGGAAGCTATTGTGGTTTTCACCTTAATCCTTACATAATTTTTAAACAAACATTTCTCTTGCGCTGAGACATTTAAAGTCGAAGCTGTTCATCTCTTTTCAGTCGCAGCGTTTCATTATTTCTCTCACGGATAAACAGTGGTTGTTATTTGAGAAGACTTAACTAACTCTCGGTTATTTTACAGCATTAATGACATCAAAAATTATTAAATAGTTTTATTTTATTTTATAAGTGCTTACATGGAGTGTCCTGTTTATTAAATCATCTGCAATATGGTATGGTGCTACACAACAACCAATTTATCCACTAAGAAAGGAGAATAAGAATGGGGTATTACAAAAGGACGTAACAAAATATCACTTTTGTATTGTAACTAACACCGAGCCGGCCGGTGTAACGGTTAGCGTTCTCGCCTCGCATTCGGGAGGACGGCGGTTCGAATCCCCGTCCGGGCATCCAGATTTGGGCTTTCCATGGTTTCCCCAAATCACTCCAGGCAAATGCCGGGATGCTTCCTTCAAAAGGCCATGGCCGAATTCCTTCCCATTCCTTGCCCCCATCCTTGCCCCCATCCTTGCTCCCCATCCTTTCCCGTCTCTAAAGACCTCGATGTTAAAAAGAGACGTAAAGCAGTTACAAAAAAAAAAAAAAAAAAAGAAAGAGCAACTAACATGTAGAATTCATGAAATTAAACCCATGTTTCACTGAGGACAAAATGTTAATTAAATTTAGATGAAATGTAGGAAGCTAAATTTTGTCCATTATAACTCGTCATCGAACTTTAAAAACATCAGACTATTCTTATCCATTTAATGTAAAATACATATGTAAGTTCGGCGAATGAAGTGCTTTTTTGCTTATGGTTTTATGCCCCTTCTTATAGAGATTATTACATGCGGAAAAGGATTAAGGGCAGAGAGGGGAAGGATAACGGCTGGCGCTTTTTAAAGGAACCATCCCAGAATTCGCCGAGAGTGTCGTCGGGAAACCATGAAATACTGAAATCTGGTTGCACGGACTAGGATTCGAACTTCCGTTCTCCCGTAACGCTTCATAAAATGATGAAAATATACAAAATTAAACTAAGAGGAAGATAGGACACCAATTTCTTTTTTTTTTTTTTAAAGTTTACGCTTGCTATAACCTAAAAAAATAAATAAATGAAAACGACACAAATCGCTGTTTGTTATTACGACTAGGGGGTTTGGAATCTCATAGTTAATTTGATAAAATGTCTTAAATTCGCGTGCTGTGCTAATTTAACTAGGTTCTATTAAAAATTTATGGGAATTAATTTACCAGTTTTCAATTTTGCATACTTTAAATGGTTAGAAATTTTCAGTAATGTTTTGTTTTTACTACTAAGAATTGTTGTAACGAAACACAAAATGTACATACACTACAGCATTCTTTAAATTTGTACTTTCCCAAAATGCTTTCTTCATGAATTAGAGTTTGAGGTGCAACTTCTTTTTGTCATTCTAATTCGTACAGTCTGCTTTCATTGTTTAACAAACCATGAAAAATTTTCGACGTTTTCAATTATACCACCATTGAAAGTTAAAGATAGCATACATATACTTGAAATGTGACTTCAGTAAACAAACGTTTTACAGTTTTGTGACTTTTGAGTCTCAGAGAGTGATACTCATATTTTTTCATATGCCAAGAAATAACTAAGCAATAATTAATGTAATCGTTCCTTATTTAGAGAAAGTGATTTTCATAGAATTAATTGAATATTTTGTTTTCTCATACTAGGTGCGACGAACCCCGTCAATTGTAATTTTCATGGACGTCACATTACAGTTAGAAAAAGTTAGAACTTATCCTGTATTTGTAAACTTGGTTAGCATGTTGTGGAACTAGAATGAAAAAATTCTGCAGACGATTCTTTGATATAAAATTCTAGGCTGTCGGCATAAAATCATATGTTGGTGATGAATGTGAAAAATTGTTTTCGGTTAAAGACATTCATAGATCTGGTATGAAAGTTATGTTAATCCATTTTTTGTCACTGGAAGTAGTGCCGATAAGAAGTTTAGAGATTTTACGAAGGAATCATTTCGATAAAAGGTCTGCAGTAGTTTTTCAACCTTTGTCACATGGTTTCAATGTGGTCTAATGTAGAGTATCATTTGGAATCGAAGCAATAAACATCTAGTCACCAGCTAAACTTGAACTATATAATCGTTAAAAGACCACGCAACGATTACTGAGTTCATTTATAATTTTGTCGTTTTCAGTAAATTGTATAATTGTATTAAATATTAAATGTAGCACGGTGACAAGATTAACAAATTATTTGACTACAAGCTGACATCGTTACATGACAATGTCATAAATTTGCATGAAATGGGTGACAAATTATAATTAACAATCATCAGATATACTATTTAAAGAGAACTGTTTAAAGATGGTGGGTGCGTATAACATTTAACCTACTTATACTTCATATTTCATGAAAGTAAACACTAAATAAATTCCTAGTTAGGATTTCATATTTGTTACAAAGGAAGTGACAACGAGACAAAGTGATTTCATTATAAATGTGGAATCCGTAAAAGGCGAATGTATTGAGGATATTGACATAAAAACAGAATAGCGTATGATATGTAATTGGAATTAGGATCATGAATTTTAGATGGTACGTAGATAACAGAAAGTATGAAAGCACTGTTGAAACGCTTTATTGTCAGGTGGTTCCACCTGTTACACAGTACACAGGGTTTAAGGTAATAGAATTTTGCCAGCAAGTTTCGCGTGTTCCCTGAAAATTACATATTGCTGAAGTGTGTTCCGCCCTGTGGGAGGTTTGCGCCAGCAACACGCGCTACAGGCCCCTGGGCGCCTGTCTGACCCGACTAGCCCGCAGCGCAGCGCAGCCACCTCGCTTGTTTGATTATGCGCGCTCCATACCGCCAGCCGGCCGGCCGATAATCTCGCGACAACTGAACCAATTTGTAAGCGGACGGCCCACCCCGTGGGCCATTATGGATGTCGCGCGCCGGCTTAGCCCCGCGCGGCGCAGTCCGTCTGAATATGCATGACTGCTGGCGCCAGCAAGAGCCTCTTCGTGACTCCTACGAGGCTCTTCGGCAACGTCTGTCGGATGGGGCGCAGAAAAAAAAAGGATGGGCACGCAGTTGCCTTTACTAATACAACAACGGTGTCGACGCCATCGTAATCTACACGCTCCTCTCATTTTACATTCAGAAAACTTCCTGAGCTCGTGAAAAGAATTTGAGAAATGGTGCATAGCTGCTAAAATTCTTCTCGAGTGTTCTACCGGATACGTTCTACCATGCACGACGTTTTGACACCTAGCTTTGCTGTCGTTGTTGTATGAAATGGCAAATGAAGTGATTACCGCGATAACACGACACCCACTCTGATTGTCTAGCGATTTATGTTTCATTGTAGAAGTATTTGATATATTGATTTACAATTTAAAAGATTACCTGCAGTAGTTTCATTGTATCGTAGAATCCTGACAATGAAGAAATAATAGAATAGGGTGTACTACAGAATTATCATATCACCTACAATGTGAAAATCCATCCCTTATCAGGCAGTATCTGGATATCAAAGGAAAACTATTTGTATACTATAATGTGACCTAGCATTGTACAACGAATACGAAGATTATTTAAAAAGGTAGAGAAACTAGGACACTGCACCATTAAATTGGTTTAGAATAGATAACTGCAGGAGTAAGAAGTGAGTAAGTAAAATATTTAACTCAGGAAGGTAGAAATAAATATTTTATTGAAGATGGAGGAAACGAATATTCCAGCAGAAGAAAAGTCATTGGGAAAAAGAAATCTTTATTTCTGTTTAAAACGACGTTTTTCTCTTGTATCCCATCACCGAATCACTGATGATGTACAGAAATAAATTGAGGATTCAAATTGTAAAACTACTGGTAATTACGCTGTTATTGTATTAAGTGCCATGAAACGATCCGGGACAATCTGAGGTGTTTAATTAAACTGTCGACCTGCGGTTGCTCATCCTGAGGCATAAATATTT
The DNA here is from genome assembly GCA_031002005.1 of Vandiemenella viatica. Classification (NCBI taxonomy): domain Eukaryota; kingdom Metazoa; phylum Arthropoda; class Insecta; order Orthoptera; family Morabidae; genus Vandiemenella; species Vandiemenella viatica. The sequence continues at coordinate 65,479,562 of JARYHS010011408.1, read as the reverse complement.
AGTAGTCATGCCACTGCAGCATGCGTCAAACGAAAGGTATCACTGGCAGAAGTTTCAATATTAGTAAAATTGTTTCGGTAGTGTGAATTTGCACGAAAATTAAATTTACTTTTGGTTCCCATCGCATAATTTTTTTTTGAAGTTATAGATTTTTGGAAACGTCTAAGGCTAATATAGGTCAGATATGTGAAGAAAGTTTTCGAACAGATCAGAAAGGATTTTTTTTTTAATTTCAGGTTTTTCAGTAGAAAACATGAAATGTTATTAGTTGCGTTTGGTATTAAGTTGTTACGGATCACTGTAGCTCGGTTAATATGGCTTGCAACTCGATAGCTTCAAAAACATCAGTGAATCAAGGAACTTGTGGCAGATGGTGTCAATGTGTGATTACTGATATATCTTAATTTACACTAATTTTTCACTGGACGAAGGACAATAAAGCATCAACATCAATGAAGCAGACCAGGAAAATTTAAGGGTATGATCAATTTAAATAGTGCGATGATGTAATTAACGATCTTTGTTTTCAGATTCGGCTCATGAAAAGGTTATCAAAGTTTTAAAGGGAATTGATAGTTTGAAAGGTAGCCTATGTATTAAGAAAAAGGAATAGGGAGTAGCGACTCGCAAACGCATTGCAGGGGATGTCACTCTATGGCAGAATTGGGGCAGAAAGTGCTACCTGTTAAAAATCTTGCTGTTTTTGCTACAGCCTCAATTTTTTAAAATAATTTTACTGAAATCCATATTTCAACTGATCATCTATATTCCATAATTAAATAGATCTAGAAATTTTTGTCCATCAATATCGCTGCTGTCAATTTTAATTCAACATTTAATACCTTTGATAATGGTGCTTAACTTATTTCAATTATATGGTAATAGCGTTACTGTCATAAATAAATGTAATATAAGTATCTACTTTAAAATGTGTTAACAGAGGTTCGATGTGCCAGTAAATCTTGTGAAGCAGTTTTCAGGACCCTGTAACCCGTAAAAAATTTAACACTTAACCACAGATTCTATAAAATGTTAAACCCCGTAATTTATTAAATCATACATTCTAAGTGTTTCGTCTGAAATTAGGAGGCTCGTAAATGATAATAACAGAGCAACTTAAATAGCTCTCTCACAGTTTGTAGAATACCCTTAAATTAAACTTTTAAAACCATTGATTTTAAAATTTCTGAAAGAATAGTTCAGATTATAGTCTCTGCTTAGTCAAAAGTTTTGTATTTACGCTCCCCATTGTCTGCCTCGAACGAAACTGACGTTAACAACAGGTATTGGTTTGTCAAAAGACTTCGATATTGGGTTTATGCAATAAACAAAACGATTTGTGGAGTTTGCGGCGTGCTGTTTGTTCGCGATCCCGTGTGCTTTTGTTTCCCTGGAGAACAGAAGCGGGCGATCGACACGTCGAGTGCGTTGTAGATTTATATGCTAATGGCGGTCAGAGAGCTGCATGACAGATGAGGCCTGAGAGCACCCGCTCACTGCTCAAAGCATAACCGTTCAGCCAGACTGCTTTCTCTCGTTAATGTGGCGCAACTGCCCCCGCCAATTACAGGCCCGCCGCCATAATTGCGAGAATCGAGGCCCGGGTGGTCCATAACAACGGGTGGCCGACAAACTGTTTTAACTGCGACACAAAGCGAAACACAGGCACACAAAACACTAGCGCCCCACCGCGCTGCTGTAATTAATACGAACAACCACCAGAATTACTATCAGCGCACAGCCGCTACAAAATGCGAAGGCGATCCAAATGAGTGAGTCTGTTTTTACGTAACTCAAAACAATACTGCAGCCGGCACAGCTGTGTACGTTGAACCACTAAGCTCTGTGACGTAAGCGGGAAGGGGCGTATTTTTTTGATAAATATAAATATAGAACAAAGCTAGAAAAAAATGCAGCAGAAATTACGGCAATAATGTTCGATTAAATATAAAAATAGGATCAGATGCAATAGGAGAAGTAAATGAATTCAGTTGCTATCGAAGTAAAATTACAATTCATGGTCGAATTAGGAATTATGTTAAATGAAGAATAAGACTAGCGTGTTTTTTAAAAACAGAAAAGTATTAGTTTTAAACATTGATCTAGTATTCAGAAAGAACTTTTTAGAGGTGTGTGTATTTGAACACAGCACTTCATTAAGAGGAAGCACGAACCTTAGGAATATCAGAACGAAGGAAAATTGAAGCATTTGAAACGTAGGATACTGAAAATTAAATAGACAGATAAAGTACGAAATGAACGTGTTTTAGAGATGATGGATGTGGAGAGAAGATTGTGGAGGAGTCATACAGAAAGAAGAGACAGGATGGTTGGTCGCATTTTGAGCCATGCGATAATGGTTAATTTCTTAGTGGAGAGAACGGTCGAAGGAAAGATCTGTAGATGTGGGCAAAGATTAGAAAATGTAATACATGTAACTGAAGACGTAGGCTATAAGGGGTATGCTGAGATGAAGAGTTTAGTCGGAAGATACTAAGAAATGGAGGTTGCATTAAATCAGTCCGGAGACTGATGACAGCGAAACAAAAAGGCAGTCGTTTGCAATGGACAAATAGACACCGAGCGTGGTGGGTGGGTGAGCGATATCGCACTGGCTTCGCATTCGGAGGGACGTAGGATTGAATTCCGCTCCAGCCATCCACATTTCGGTTTTCAAGCTTTCTTAAAATCACTCCAAGTGAATTTCTGGATGACTCCTTCAAAAGGCGATGGCCGAATTCCTTTCCCCGAACCCTTACTAGCCTCCAATTACCTCGACGAGCGGCCTGGTGGCTCAGTGGTTAAGGGATCTGACTGGAGATCGGAAGGTCCCCGGTTCGAATCCCTGTCTCAGCGGGGATTTTCATCGGTCCTTCACCTCAGACACAACTTACCGCGTAAAGTGAAGTACGCTAGAACGCTTCTATGGTACGGATTCCACGTTAACCTTTAGGTCCCCTATACCCAGTAGTGTTACCGGGTGAGGCCAGGCGGCTACAATAGGGGCGGATTGTGCAGCAGATAATACACCCTGTCACCAGGTCATTGCGACCACACTAGTTTATCTTTTTTAATTACCTCGACGTCGCTGAGAAGTAAACCATAAGCAAAAAAGAAAAATAAACTTCATAAATAATATCTTCTTTTATGCAACCTGAAAGATAATTGGCATGCCAGAATCTCAGAAATCGGTATTTCTGAATTTAAGAAAGGCACAGGCCAGGAGAAAAAAATGACAAAAGCCTTGAACATGTAGAACTAAATGCATATCATGTCATATCTAACAGTAAATTCTGTATGTTACAAACGCCTTATATATATAGAAACTAGTTCCTCACCACAGTAAGGTTACTACAGTGATGCGTGTTTCTACAATTCTCTTTAAGATCAATATTTCATGTTCTGTCATCAGTTGGAGTAGAAAGTACCAACTGATAGCTCTCATATCTACAAGTTATTGTTTGCTAATAACCAGATATAATAGATATACATATACACAACGGCTGGTCCTAGACGCTAAATTCAAATCGAAATACCTTGAGCATGTAAATGACATCCACAATTTTACATTCTGTATGTTACAACTAGAATTCATGGTATATATTACAAACAAGTAAATCCACAAGATCTGCAGTGCATGTTAAAGCGTTAACTTGGTGGAGTTAAGGAGTTTCAGGAACCACCACTGGTACTGTTGGGAGAGCCGTAACTTTCGTTCTGGCATTCTGGAGGGCACAGATTCAAATCCCCGTCAGCCCTCCAGATTATTGTGGTTTCCTGAGATCATTCCATGTGAATGCCGGAATGCTCCCTTCAAAAACATAATGGCCGAATATCTTCCCATTCTCTACCACCATCCGCTGGTTGTAATAAGGCAAAAAATTAAAAACGGACCCATATTCAGACCTTTGGCCTAGCGTATCGACCATCCCGTTCGTTTGTTTCACAAAATAATACGTTTGTGAGACAGATAGCGACATGTGAGTTTCGCTAAAATAGAAGCTCTCAGGCCTTTTCTGGGATCGAGCGAAATCCATATGCATAAAAAAATAAAATAATTTATGGCTAGTAGTAATTAAGAATGTTCGGCCGTCATCGGTAATCAATTAGGTTAATTTCTTAAATATAGCCCAAAAATGGACATAATACACATTCATTATACAGATTACCGTTTATAGTTTTCCATCTGGTAGATAAATAAGTGCAGAAATAATTATGTGAAGAATAATACATCTCTCGAAATGTTGTTGCGAATCTGTCCACAATGTTTGCTCGGTGTTTGTCACCCAGTTAGGGGCCGTCTATCACTGCTATAATCGCAGCAAAGCTGTCTTGAACGTTCTCTGTTAGTGTTTGCAGGACATCTACTGGGGTTCTTCCCCATTCCCCTTGCAACCATTACTTGAGTTGAGCAATTTATTTGAACAAGTCATCACTCGGTGATACTGTTAGTCTCTGTAGGTTTGAGATCAGAGATATGGGTGGGCCAGTCCAATCGACGAACATTGTTGTCGGCGACCTACTGTTTATTAGCCCCTGAAACATGGCACCTTGTATTATCATGCAGGGAGTAACGCTTGACTATTCCGAAAAAGGGCTACAATATTTGGTGAATTTCACAGAAGCCGTTTCCCGGATAACCGCCACGCTCATGCACATCCATCTAAACCTCGACTTGTCACCCCACAGAATCGAATTCCACTGCTCCAATGTGCAGTTCCGAAGACTCAAACATCATTTCAGTCAGCAAATTTTATTGCTTGTCATGGTGTGGGACTTATGTGCAGCTTTCTTTGTATGCAACGTTCCAATGGAAACTAGTAGGCCTACTTCTGTTCCTGCATAAAAGTCCCATCGGATGGTAGCCATGGGTTGTGCCCTATTTTTGAAAATTTCACATTTCCGGGTTTTTGCGAAGTCTGTTGATTAAAACTGGAGGTCGCCCAGAACGTGCAGCACTTACGCAGTACGAATGCAACCGTTGATCTTGATCTGTTAAACTTCAGTGCAATCGTCAAGCTAGGCAGTCCACTGAGATGAAAGCCCGCTATATATGGCAGCCACACAAGTCAACTAACGTACTAAATTACCTATCATCATCTGTGCCCTATTACTTTTTGGTAGATAGTGTAACACAATCATTCAATGTTCAGGATATGAGTGTGAAAATTACTTTCCAGGTGGAAGCAAATGTCGTATAAATCTGATATTAGAAAAAAAATATAAATATTATTAAATTTCTCGTAATGCCAGTTACCGTTTTTAATGATGGAAATTGAAGATAGTTACTTAGTAAGAACGGATCTATATTAACAGTATCGATTACCCAAGCACATCATCTTGCGGGTTTGTGGATGGCTGTCTGCAGCAGGCTGTTGCTCAGTCGGGTCGCCCCGTTTGGCGCTGCTCCGTTTTTCACTTGTGTTGGGTCGCAGGTGGATTCGAGGCAGTGAGAGGGCAGTGGGACCCCCGCCAGCCTAAGAGGATTGCGGGCCCTGGGCAGACAGCGTCGCCCGCCCAGCAAAAAGCAGACGGCAGTCGAGCCGGCTAACAAGGGCGAGAGGGCAAACAGTGGCCGCTCAGAGTCACACACGTTTTCACCCTCCGTTCGACATTTGGAATGACAGCGTCTGACGTAACTACAGCCTAGTTTCCCATTCATCAATATCTCTTTAAATAGTTGCGCCTGTGTGAAATGGATGAAACGGCTCGTTTATAGTAATTACGTGAAATCATTTCGTTAATGTGTGGTGGTTTGGTTTGTATAATGTGGAAACTGCTTTCAATGAGTGTGTAAAACTTATTAGGGGTGTTGAATTGATAGCGATACGTTGCAGTTTAATAAGGTGACACTAATACGTTTCTATTGTTCCAGTTATCTACATCTATATTCAGCAATACACAAAGTTTTGGTTGGCAGAGAATGCTTTGTGCCAAATATAATTCTGTGCATTCCAATCCGAATTACCACGGAGGAAATAGGGTTTCATATAAATATCAGTATCTGAAAACATTAGTTTGTCCAATGCAATGTTAAAAGATTATAAATACTTTATAATTTCATTTAGTATTATTATTGATAATCTTTTTATTGTAATATTAGATAATCGTGACGTATCGGGTATCCCGCTTTGCCATGTGAACCCAACTATCTAGACGGATAGTGGGTCACGGGAAAATAACAGCACAAACCATCGGTGTATAACGCAGCTCTGCCAAATCCACAGAGTGATGGTTGAAACGTTGCTTAATACACCATGACTGTTCGTCACCGGGACTGCCAAAAGACGAAGTTTTAATTGCAATAGTAATCCATTGTTAACGCCATTGTTTGACGTTCTGGAAGCGGGTGGCAGCGCATCTGATCGCATCGAGAATGTTCGGTGTGGTTTATAAATGTTCTATCTGCGCATAGCACAGTCGTTGGGTACAATGTTAGCAGGAATTTATTCAATTTTTGATACATAACATGCCTTGCTTACCTTTTGTAAACAGTCTGATGTTCCTTTCAAACATGTTTATGCTATAAAAGCGCAGTTAAATGTTTCTTATTTAAATCTACCCTTCACTCACAACTGAGAAAGTTAAGAACTCTAGTGTGCCGACCCCGGCAGCGTATGGGATAGCATGCTAGCCTCGCGTTGCAGGGGTCGCCGGTTCGAGTCCGGCCTCGGGCATCGGTGGTTTTAATTAAGTGTTGTGTTTGTCTTGTGTCGTCTATACCACGTAGCATCTATAATACACTGAAAGATACAATACATAGTTGCAGACTACAATATTACATAGTAGTGCTGGCTGTATGGCCGCGTAGCCAAATGCCATTAAAAAAAAAAAAAAAAGAACAATAGTGGGAATAACGCTCACTTGGTAACCAACCTACAATTTTAAAATTTGGAGTAAATTATAAGAGACCAAAAACTAAAAAAAAAAATCTAAAGGTGGAAATCAACAATCGTTTCGTTGAATTCAACATTGTAAGAATGGATTGTACACATTTACGCGTTTTTGTATATTATCCCTATGTATTCAAAAATTTCATGACGAAAAAGCATGAATACTCGCTCTCAGATTCCACGATTTATTTTAAAAATTCCAAAGAGTGTTACAAATCACTTCACTACTGAAAGGATTTGTCACAGGATGTTAAAACACATAAAAGTTTTTATAAATGTAGGATTAAATGGCTACACCTCTAGTTGACGTACGTTTTCTGAATTTTTTTCGTCCATTCGGAAGTGTCTCTACACACGCCATTACAGTGTTCTAAATCCATAAATCCGCTCCCAGAGCTATCCATGGCCTTAAAAAATTGCTCCATTAAGTCTTATTTGACGTGAAGTGGAGGAACAAGCACATCTTCACTAGCTACCAGTTTCTTACGCTGACAATTTGTATGTCATATAATTCTTTAGTCATACTAGCATAGGCAACTGTGACAGAAGAAATTTCGTTCCTACTGGGGAGTAGAACTGCCTTTAAACTAATTTTTGAAGCATCTATAAAAAACCTGTATAAGTAGTCTAACACAAATCTCTTTCAATGACTTTACATTATAAAATGTAGTAGAAGTGCATAAAAATGTACCAACATTTGCATATTAAAGTAAGTGAAATGCAAAAGTTCATGTTACCATTTTTTTTTTTTTTTTTTTTTTTTTTTTTGTAAATTTCCCTTTGTATAGGAGAAAAAATTATCTGGACGTTACAAAACACATTTTTTCATATAGTTAAGAAACCTTGTCTGATGGCTAATTTATGATTTCAGATTTGAATTATCTTATGCAAAAATTCTATGGAAACACATATCCCCACATCAGAACATTTTTCTTTGCAGAACAGTGTTAGTGGAAAGGAGCTAAGTGCTTTTGTCTAGAAGACTAGAACTTCATTAGAAACGTTTGTGAAGGAGATGACACAGTTCAAAATTCTACAGCGGTTACAGAAATCGGAGACTATGACGTGTTTCATAACAGAAGCTTACCTCATTGAATTCAACCTGGAATATAATCTGGATATTTGTATTTGTGACACTTACTGAAACCGCAAATCAATTTCGTAACGTCATTGGATTGTGATGAAATGCAACTATCTGAAAAAAACATTCGTTTGAGAATAGAATGCAAGCATAGTGGACGCGATAGCAAGCCGAGTACCGTGAAATATTTTGATTGAAGCGGACAGCTGCATGCGACGCTGAAGAGGCGCTGACGAGAGTGGCTTCGGCAGTGGAGAGAGCGACTAGAGGCTGCGAGTTTACAGACCGTCCCAGTCCCAGCGCACCATCCTCTGTGTCCACGGCGTTGGCAGAATAAGCGAATTCCCAACGGACCGCCGCCAATGCTTTGGTCCAAGTGAACAGACACTCACACATCCACCACAAACAAACAGACACACTAACACACAAACACGACGCTAGTCCACTGGGATATGATTACAAACAGATGAGGGGACTTCACGCAGGCAGTGATTTTGCACTATTCCACCGTGTTGGTATACCGGAGCGATTTACCACCAACTTCGATAATGCTAACGAATATTTTGCTGGAAATCCTCCATCCCACCTGTGAGTTCATTAGTCCCAAAACCGTCGTTGGTCTCTGCACGCAGTGACGAAAATTCACAATGGTGTAAATTCTGATTCTTTTCTACCCGTGTGTCATAGCAGTTCAACACTGTGCACCAGAAGAACAACTTTTAATTTATCGATTTTAATATAACCCTCACATTAATGTTTACGCTGCAAAAGACAAAGTTATTTTTTCTTCGACACACATTAGGATCTTTTCAGTTACACACCCTTTTATTTTAAGTTATCCAAATAATAATAGTTGATCGTAAGAAGTTATAGAATTCTTATTAACAGTGGCATATACACAGTCCAGTCACATTAATGTGACCACCACCTTCTTTCGACGTCAACGTGAGATAACCAAACACAGAAGGCAGGTGGCAGCACAATACAGTGGAGTGTATATAAAGGATGTCCTAGGGCATCGGAAAGCATTTCAATCGTTGGCGTAATGCAGAAACGTAGCGATTTATCCGACGTCCAAAAGGACATGATTATTGGCTTTAGGACCAAGGGTGGAATCATTTCGGAAACGGCTAATTTTGTGAACTGTTCACGTGTCGCCGTGGTAAAAGTATACCGTGCATGGCAAAATGGCACTATTCAAAATCAGCGGCGTGGAATATGTGGTGCACCACGGGCGATAGATGACAGAGCCGAACAAAGGCTACGGAGATGCGTTCCGGTAAATAGACCTTCAACTGTTGAGCAACTGACCGCCCAGATGAACCAAGGGATTACCAAGAGTGTATCCTCAACAACGGTTCAGCGAACGTTGCTGTGCATGGGCCTCCACAGCAGACGCCTAGTTAATGCACCTACGCTAACTGTTGTTCATCGGCGACGAAGGCTGGAATTTGCACGCCAGTACAGCAACTGGACGTCCAAAGAATGGCGACAGGTGGCTTTTACCGATGAATCACGTTTTATGCTCCATCGGACAGATGGACGTTGGCACATACGGCGTGAAACGTCTGAAGGCAAACACCCAGGGTGGAGGAGAGAGCATTATGGTCTGGGGAATGTTTTCCTGGCATTCACTGGGTGAACTCATCATTGTGGACGGCACGATGGATCAGCACAAGCACATATCTATCCTTGCGGACCATATCCACCCCTACATGAGAATAATTTTTCCTCAGAATGATGGCATTTACCAGCAGGACAATGCGAGGTGTCATGCAGCTCGCAGTGTATGTAAGTGGTTTAAAGAGCACCAGGATGAGTTTACCTTACTCCCCTGGCCAGCAAACTCACCGGATTTAAACCCAATCGAGAATCTGTGGGACCACCTCGATCGGGTTGTTCGCGCCATGGATCCTCAACCGCGCAATCTAGCGCAGCTGGCCACGGCACTGGAGTCGGCATGGCTCAACATCCCAGTGAACACCTTCAGAAACCTAATTGACTCTGTTCCTGCACGCCTCGCAGCGATCCGTTCTGCCAAAGGTTGTTATTCTGGTTTTTGAGAGGTGGTCACATTAATGTGACTGGACTGTGTATTTTACAAGCCTGTTTTCTTTTATAATGCTACCTTTTGTTTTCTTAGTCCTTATTTGTATATTCACTACAATAATTTCAAATTCCTGCTTTACCTTGTTATTAGTTTCGCATATCCTGCTATGTGCCATAAATATCTCATCTTTGCTCATCTAAACCTATCAAAGTCCTTTTGTTATCGTCTTATTTCCACTTCCATATGGGACACCTCGTGCCGACAACGATCTCTAACATGTTGATATTGCCGTCAACTCTTTTGTATGTGCGTTACATTATCCTCATCAAAATTATTAATTTTTCTATTTAATACATACAGTAAAATCAATTTCTAAAGTTAACAGTGTTAGAAAATCTATGAACACAATGTATTATAACTACGACGTACAATCGTTGACAGAAATTGTGTGACTCCTCGTCTTTGATTATAGCTTAACTTACAACAGACAGACAACGTGAAGAAACTTCACAACTAATAAATTCTGTTGAACTTTTCCAGTATGCAACAAAGAAATAGAAAAGAAAGTATTTCCCCTTAAGATGAGAGTTTTACATTAATACAGCGTCGAAACGTAGCTTCGTTCTCCAGATGTGCAAGAAATTCCAATTGAAAAAAAAAATACAATTGATATTTTTTTTTAAATATGCAATGGTTTCATTAAAACGAAAATGACTGTATCTACGACGCTAACAATCTTACTGAAATTACGCGTGTAGAACATGATTTAACAGTTAGAAGTAATCAAAGTATAACACCTTTTCGAGCATATGCTTCAAAACAAAACTAAATCTTTATCGGATAGAATTCTAGATGATACAGATATTTTGACAAAAGCTGTACATTATAGCTTCATCTTCTCCTGATTCCTCATGTTTCAGGAGATATGCTTTTCATTTATCGAAGGTGAACGGTGGCTTTAAAAGAATTATTTAATTTTCACAACGATATATATATATATATTTGCTTCCGGCTTTATGCGTCGTCGACGTCGAGGTCATTTGAAGTGTTAATGGACTGGGAGCAATGAACTGCTAAGAATTCAGCCATGGAGTTTTGAAGAAACAACCCCGGCATTCACGTGAAGTGATTTGGGGATACCACGGAAAACCCAAACTGGGATGGTTCTACGGGGATTCGAACCCGTTTGCTCTCAAATGCGAGGCCAGATCTTTACCGCTCACCCACCACACTCAGTTTCATAACGAAATCAGTTCGCTGTAATAATAGAATAAATGATGAGAAACTAAGATTAAGAGTATATTTACTGTAAACCTAGATAATACCGCAGTACTATTCCGAGTGAGATATGAGGGAAAATTTCTCTTGGTACATTCATCTGTAGAACTTTAGTTAATAGTTGGGAATCTTTCTCACTCCAAAATTAATTAATGAATATTCTTCCACCATGACGTAAGTTTATTTTTTTTAATGTAAACGCTCGAAACATAAAGCTGAGAAATTTTAAAATGTTGATTTTACATTTATTAATGGACGACTAATGTAACGGATTATGTAGAATGCTGATAACGGATGATAGTTTCTAGTACAGAAATCCTGATATGTTACATAATATGCAAAAAAAAAAAAAAAAAAAAAAAATAAATAAATAAATAAATAATAAAAAAAAAATTGATGGATAATGGTAGATTGGATTTTTTTTTATTGAGGTTGTCGTGCTGAATTCAGCAGTATAAATATTCTCATCGCAAGACGTGGTTTTAACAGTTGACCAAAGGTCGCAGTAGTCCCTCGATCATCAGTAAGTGAAGGAGGTTGACTGACCAGTCGGGAGTTTTGATACCAACACGAATGATTCTTAAGAGCAAAATCGAAGGGTTTTGTGGCAGTTAATAGAGACGACACATTCTAATAACGATGTTTATGCACTAGTTTGAACAAGCTGAGCGTCGTTTTGTTGTATGATTTTCAAACAATTCCTGGATCAAATTTAGTAATCAGCACATTCAGTATGCTGATAGTCCGTCCATTTAATTGTTAAAGATAATTAGCACGTTCGATTGAAGTGCAGGTATCATGCAAATCTCCATTTAGCTATTCCATTAGCCCCTAACTTAAATACTTATATACATTTTTACGCTGTTCCACTTAGTCGTTACCTAGTGGGGCCGTTTTAAGAGTATAACAAATGTGTCAAGAATTTTTCATTACAAGTTATCCGTTTAAGGAAGCTGAACATCAGCTAGAGGGGACAAAAACTATTACACTCCAAAATACCTTGGAATAAAGCTTGATCGCTCTCTTACATTCAAAGCACACTGTGTGGATCTGAAACTCAAAGTATTTGCCCGGTACAACATCATCCGTAAACTTACAAGAACCACCTGGGGAGCACAGCCATATGCTAGGCAGGTTTGATATAGCCCTGAATAATACTGGTTGCATTGTAACAGGTTGTCTGAAACCAACTCCTGTAGCAAAATATACCCAATCATGGGTATAGCACCAACAAACAATCGAAGAAAAACAGCTTCAGAGGCTAAAGTCAAGAAAGAGTTTCATATAGACAACTACAGCCATAACATCTTCACCCACAGTTCGCCGTGTGGAACTATGGCGAAATTCGTTACCTGAAGGGCACTGTAGGAATGTCAAAGAGGCATCAGCCGCGGGGTGCAATCAGCCATATGCTATATGGAAGGCACTAAATAGACTGAGAACTGAAGTGTCCTCATCCAGAGTCAACGTCAATAAATGGAGTTACACTACTGCAGACGAATTATGTGATCGCGGCGAGCTGCAGAACCCACAACATCTCCTGATATGCAGAAACCTGCACCATCGACGACCTTTTCAGTGCTAATGAGAAGGCTCATAAGATTGCGGAATTCTGGTTTACACATTTCATTTCATTTGTGTACTGTAGTTTATAAGCTCGATAGTAATTAATTAATTAATTTTATTTTTTAACTTGTAATGTCCTGGACACGTGAAAGAAAATAAATATAATCTGTTAAAGCTAAGGTTGGTATTCAACCCGAAGGTTGGTAGAGTATATGAGGTACGGTGGTCATTTCCTGTCGTTCTTACCTAAACCAAACCTGTAATCCTACAGAATAAAGAGAGCCTACGTGGAAGCTTTCTGACGTACTTCACACTACACAGCTGGATGTGCCAGAGGTAAAGGTCCTATGAAAACTCCAACCGAGACAGGGACTCGAACCGGGAACCTTTCGATCTCCGGTCAGAAGCTTCAACTACTGAGCCCCAGTACGCTCAGTAATCTGGCATAAGTTATTATTTCTAGGAGAAAGGAGTGGGAAGCAAACGGTCCACACAACTGTGGGCTTATAAAAGATCCGACAACCTGTGTTCCAGGATTTGACTTGCCTAGGCGTCTTTGGTGTCGATTGAACTGATTTTACACACGTCACGGAGTGTGCAATGCAACATTGCTTAAATGGGGCCTCCATGAGGATGCGTTGTGTGACTGTGGTGGTATACAAACTCGTGACCACATTGTGTTGGACTGTCCAGCAAGAAGATTATATGGAGGTCTTTTCACACTGCATCAAGCTGGATCTGCCATAAGATGGCTTAATCTATAGATATAGTTATTTGATTGTACATGTCTTTTGTTGAACATGTCTTTTATTGTACATATTGGCATACGATAAAAATAATAATAATAATTTCATTCTTTCAAGCTACGGGAAACATAAAGCTTGAATAAAAGGATTTTTTTTTGCACATTTTCATAATTTTTATATTTTTTTTAGTGTTAGAGAAGTGCTTCCGAAGAATATCTATCGTTTCCAGTAAATGGTAGTAGAAACGCTGACTGTTTCTGTCTTTTTAAGTTTTCACAGTAATGCAACTGCCTAAAGCTGTTGTTTCACATACTAGAACCGTTGGTTGTGGAATTATTATAAAATTTTATCACAACTTCTACAGATGAATCAACAGCTACGATATTCCTTCGTAAAAGATTATTTGTACTTGGAGATCACGGGAAAGCTAGCAGCGAGTGTGTATGTGAAAACGGAATCGGTGTCAAAAGGCAAACATCACAGTCCATAATAGTACAAACTATGCTTTCCCTGTTAATCAATAACTGCGGATGCAAGGCTGTGAGCCTCTGTGACACGCGGCAGGCTATGCAAGTGCGCCTGGCTGCTGACAGCTTACTGGTTGACGCGTCGAGCCATCGGTCCACATGAATGGCGGCGCACCAGTGACCGGCGTAATCGGATTTGTGAACCGGGAGGGCTCCATCTGCTAATGAGCTGGACTGCAGATATCAAACAGCAGCCACCTCTAATCTGACGCGTCCAAGACTGAAACACCAACGCAGACAGCTCCCAGCAGTGCCTTCCAGCAAGCCACGAGCTCCAGGCACACAGGAATATTAGCTCGCACCCAAAACATGTGATCATAGTTTAAAAAAAATGTATATGAATTGTACGGAACGAGAATCAAATTTTTTCCATCACTATCATCTCCTTCATCTTCACGACCTTTCCCAACTTTAGGGATCCGCTGGCTATGACGAGTTTTGCTCATCAGTGGCATAGTCAAATTTGGAGCTTTGATTTTATGGCCGCATGTCCATGCATTTGATACCTGTCTCCAGGTCGTACTATGTACTAACAGAGGAAGTAAACAGTTGCCATCTTTTTATGGATCGTATCACTATGTTCTGTGTGTGAGAATTGTAGGTAGAAAAAAAGTATATTTTATGAGGTGGAGATTGGAAATCATCCCGGCATTTTCCTTGATGGCTGCGGAAAAACCGCAATAAAGACAGCCGGTACGACGGACGGGGGAGGGGGGAGGGTTGGAGGGGGCTGAGTTCGTTCCCGGCCCCGTTGTACCCCCTCGATCAATTGTGCGAGTCGTTCTATTATGATCTCCAAAATATGGCAAAGAGTTTTGAGAAAAAACGACCTAGTGGCTATGATGTGTGTTTAGAGACGAGTTTATGAAGGATTTAATTTACGAGTCATCCTTGTCACCTTCGTTGTCATTGGCCAGTCCTTTACCGCCAGAAAACTGGCTACACTACCTGATAAGGTTACCTCCCCGGTTTATAAATATATTAACGTTAATTTTCAGTTGTAACGAATGAATAAGCCTTTGTTGTTAGCAAAAGAAGATGTGATAATAAATGGGTAGAGAGAATAAAGAAACGGGAGGAAGACAGCGCCCGATCGATGCGGATGTGTTGTGGTAGTGTAGTCAAAAAATAATTGATATAATGGCTATTGGGAACAATAATAATTTTGAACTAAATGGTGTGGCAAATTTCTGACTGAATTAAAGTGATCAGTTATTGTGTAATTTGCGTTATTTCTAGTCTATATTGGAGTATCAGAAAGTATCGTTAACATTTTTATCAGTCCAATATGAGCCTTTCTAGATTTTCTCTCAGATACCATACTGTTTCTACAAGATGCAGAAATATCAGTTAGCAAATACACGAAGGTGGTGACACCAGGATCCAAAAGAAGTGGTTCGTTGAAGATAGGGGAACATCGGGTAGCTGCGGAAATTTAAAGTTCTAGCAAACCAACCACGCTGCGGTGGTAAAAATTTATTGTAAATATGCACCCTGTAGTGTAAAAACAAATGCAACTGAGCTGCGACTTGGACGCCCAGTGGGTTCCACATTAGTGTGTGTTTCGTTCCTGGCTGTAGTTTTTTGACGTTCCTTTCAAAATTCGTTGGAGATTATTGAATATGATGCTACAAATAAACGCATGGTAAAGCGAGCTCAAAAAATCTAGAAGGGCAAGATTGTAACATCTTCACCATACATAAAATGTAGAGTGGACAGGCAAAAAAGTAAAGGCAGTAAAAATTGCCAAGTGAAAAACTAAAAAGGTAAAGACGCAATAAATACAAAGAAAAATATTCAAAGTCTTTCCGAAGAAAATCAAGTAAAACAGACCGAATACATCGAACGTGGAGAAATTTTTGAAGAAGACTGAATTCAGTTCTATGAAGCAAAAATAAGGGCCCAAGAAGATAGTGTTTATATAGATTCCTCAGATATCCATTCGTACTGTGATATTTATAAAGTCATAAAACGATTAGGTCGCTACCCGACGACTGTTCTGTTGCCAAAAATTTAAGGCGAAAGTTTTTTCATTTTAATTCGTTGAAAAAAATGTTATGATCACTAACTTCTAATTAATATGACAGCAGAAGTTCCAGGTTTAATTTTAAGATCAAAATTAAGACAGAAAATTCAATTATTTTCTTTAATATGCAATTAAGTATAAGTGCCCAGGGCTACCCGAACTTTCCCTATATGGCAATTTTTTATTACACCGAGATTCGAGGAACTGAAAGAGTCAGATATCACCAAACAACAATCAAACTATTCATTTATAGCCATTACATGATTTCCCGAAACCAGGTGAATGCAGGGATGATTCCTCTAAAAGGTCATAGCCGAAATCATTCCCGACCTCGATGATCATCAAAACTTGGTTGATATATTTATTGTCGATTTATGACTTTAAAAGTGAATGATAGGTATTAAGATAACAGTAATAACTATCAATGTTAAATGTTTTAAATTTCTGAACGGAATACTTTTTGATATTTCCCGGGATATGTCAGAATGTAGTTCGGTACTAGTACCGTGGCTTTGAACTGGACGTTACTGTGCATTATTAAGGATTTAAATTAGTTATTTCTTACAGAAATTTATACAAATAAAAAAATTGTAATGTGCAGTTTCCTTCATGCAAAAAATACAACAAATTAAATGATAGTTGATCAAGGTTTTTTTGCCTATGGCTTTACGTCTCGTCGACGTCGAGATCATTAGAGGCTGGAAAGGACCAGGAAGAAGGAACGGGAACGAGTTAGGCCATGGCCTTTTGAAGGAAGCATCCCGACATTCTCCTGGAGTTATTTGGAGAAACCATAAAAAACTCAAATCTGGATGCTCTGAGAGGAATTCGAAACAGCGTCCTCCAGAATGCGTGGTCACAGCGTTACCACTCACCCTCCTTGCTCGTTTTCATAGAGGTCCTGTTCGCCTTACATGTAATTTCATGAATGGGTACTGAGTAATCATTTATCTCTTAGCTAATTACCCAAAAATTTAATTTGTAATGAAACCTCCAGCGCTGAAGTGTTGGAGGATTAAGGTGTTTATAGCATCACTAGCTATCATTTTGTGTTAGAAAATTGTCATGCAAACAGAAATTCATGTTTATGCAGACTAAAAGTATAGCTCACTCGTATATGGAAACAAACAAAAGTGATTCTATCAAAACCATCATTGTGAGCATCAACCTCTGTTAATGCACAGCAAATGAAACAGTCAAATAACCTCACAGTTTTGACCAGAGTTATTGGAAATAACAGAATTTTGTTTTAGAAGTGCAGTTATCCAATTTGGAGAGTTAATGTACTTTGCCACAAGTGATTTACTGTCGTTATGTCTGTACCTGCACCAATGAATTATTTGTTTTTGAAGGAAATTTGCTGTATTTTGCTATGCATCATCGAGTGTCTCCATAGCTAAATCACTATTTTGGTTATTATGTTTATTTAGTAGAGAATGTGTAATGAGTACTTGTAAGTGTAAATGAGCTTAGTGGCAACGTAGCGAATATATAGACCAGTGAAAATATAGAATTTAATTCAGCTTCAATTAATTTGAGATTATTTGAACAACCATTACTACCGTTGTTCGCGTTGATTTCACCACTGTGGAAAAGCTACCTCTCACAAAGGGAATTACATGCTTTGAATCATTGTGCGAAGTATCATATCCATTTATTTGTGACTTAGCTATGAAATTAGTTTGTTTTTGCCGCATCGAAGCACCGGAGTGATATACGTCTAGAACAATAATTGACGAGATAATTAAATATCTCCCTCAGTGCATACTCGTGTCTTCTATCTATCTCTATATATATATAAGATTTTTTTTGAATGTATGTCTGGTATATACTAAAATATTATTGTACCGATTTACGCACGGTTTTCCGAAAACTGCTCCGCGACTTATTATTAATTTTTAATTGCGATGAGGCGTTTTTGGTAAATTATTCATCACTTCACTTGGTAATTTGTTCCCATTCCTGTCACCCTTACCAACTAAAGAAATTTTTTCCATCTCCTTTATGCATGAAATGGAACTCCAACTTGTGGTTATGGTCGGCTTCCATGCACCATTCCTAATTTTTTGACCAATATCCACCAAGCCCCATCACCAACATATGTCCTGCACTTTCCCAGTACTCTCTTCACCTTCCTCCAAAGACTCCCAATCCAGCTCCTTTATCATATCAGTTGCTGACTGGCTCCTGCGATAATTTGCACAAACAAATCTATCTGCTCTTTTGTGCACCCCCTCTAACTCTTACAGTTTATAACTAAAACGTGCGTCCCAAACTACACCACCATATTCAACCAATGGTCTGACCAAAGTTTTGTAACCCAATTCCCTAACTTCTCTGGTACATCCTCTCGTCACTCTCTCCAGTAAATGAAAGATTTTTCTCTGCCAAGTCGAGTTTGTTATCAAACGTTATGCCAAGATATTTACATTTTAAGCCTTCAACAAGCAATTCAGACTCCACCCTATAATCATAATTAACATTTAGTTTTTTTTTATCTGTGTACCTAATAAGCTAACTCTTCTTGGAATTTATATTCATTCCATGCTGACCTACTCATTTTTTCCTGGAAAGTTTAATGTTATTGTTATTTTCGATCTGGCCAGAAAAAAGAAACGTATTTCATTACCTCCATCCATCCACATATTCTTTGAGATAATCTTGTTAATTTATTGCTATAGAGTGTATTTGCAGTGATACTGAATAAGAAGGAAAATTGATATTCTCGGAGTTGCTTCAGCAACACCAAGTGAAACTTAATAAAAATGATGTAATTTATTAGATTTACATTTTTTGCAGATTTTTTGGTAACAGAGAAACCGCTATCTGGTTCGCTGCTTAGCAGAAAATCACATTTGTAAACTAAGTATGAGGGGGAGAATAGTCGAGAAGATGGATACAGTTGCTTTGCTTGTCTTTCGTAGATGTAATACACATTTCTGCCACTCAGCAGTGAGTAAGACAGATGTGCTAAGGACTCAGCAGCCCAAAGAAAGTGTGAATCAAACCCATTGTCGTCATTAAGTTTCAGAGTACGAGTGATCAAAGATGCTTCCCGCTCATTATACACCCAAATGGTTGTGGATCACATGGAACATTGCCTTCTATGAATTGAAGATTTTACTGCCAGCAGTATGTAGTTATAAGCAGCAGCGTTAAATTACTTCAGAGTCACGTGATAAGAGTTCCATCGTTGCTGGCTGAAAAAACATGAACACAATTCTACTTGACAACGCATTATAGTATTAGACAACCATTTGCATATATCTTACTAATTAAAGGCGAAGCTTGGTCATCGTGTAGCCATGTCTGTAACTCCTTCCGTGCTGGATTAACATCGGCCAGGGATGCTACTACATACAAGAGGTTATGAGCGTTATTTCAAAACAGTTCTAAAAATGAATTTAAAAAATTACTGAAAGAAAAGTATGTAATGCATTTAAATTAACGTTTTAATCATTTATATACGCTCGATGTAGACGTTTAAACCGTTTGCCTAAAGGTATGTAAAATAAAGGCGTAAATTAGCAGCAATGTATGCGAAAGTTTGATTAGATTAAAATTTATCCTTGGTTAGAATGATGACAGGCATTTTACTTACTGCAGAGCGTAAGAGAAATGTATATATAGTTTTTTAAAATAACAGTTTTAGTTACTTTCGTGAACTTCGTGTCACTTAAAACACTACTGCATGGGGAAGAAAGTAGTTCCACATTTCTCACGATCGCGAACTAATATTTACGCGGAATAGAATTATTTTTAATTTACTTTGCAGACGTTATATTGCTGAGGTCTTTTCGTTATTCCAGTTTGTCTTTATGTTGAAATGTAACCTGAACCAGGATAAAAACTGAAACAGTATAAGGCACGAGAAATTGCAGGTCATAACAATTCTATTTAGTTAAGAAACTGCGAAAAAATTACCTGCCAGATCACTCAATTCGACCATTTATTTGACGGGCTTAGAGAATACTTACCTAAGATTTAATTTAATTTAATTTAATTGTAATGTAGCACAGGCTCCGGTGGCAATTTCCCTACACACCCATCTTCTCCCTATCCTGCACCTACCTACATTTGCCCTCTACAAATTTTATCTTTAAATTCTTTCAAAGTTTTCGGTAAATTATTCATCATTTCTCTTGGTAACTCATTCCAATCCCTGACACCATTACCTAAAAACGAGAATCTTCCTACACCCTTGTGCCTGAAATCGCGTGCCAGCTTGTGGTCATGGTCATCTTTTCCCTTCCATGCACTACTTTTCATACCTATTGCAATATCTTTCCATGCCTCATCGCCAGTATATGCCCTGTACAATCCCATGACCCTCCTCATTCTCCTCCTGTCTTGCAATGAATCCCATTCCAGCTCCTTTATCATATCCGTCACTGATTGCATTCTGCGATAATTTCCAGAAACAAATCTAGCAGCCCTTTTTTGCACCCTCTCCAACTCCTGTATTTGATACGTAAAATTAGGGTCCCATACTACACTACCATATTCGAGCAATGGTCTGACCAAAGTTTTGTAACCCAATTCCTTGACTTCTCTCGTACATCCCCTCATCACTCTCTCCAACAAGTGCAGAACTTTCAAACCTTTTCCTACCACCTGTCCTATGTGTCCTGCCCAGTTAAGTTTGTTATCAAAAGTAATTCGAAGATATTTACATTTCAAGTCTTCAGCAAGCAATTTTTTCCCCACCTTATATTCATAATTAGCCTTTTGTTTTTTATTTGTGTATCTAATAAGCTGACTCTTCTTTGCATTTATCTTCGTTCCATGTTTACCAACCCAATTAGATATCCTGTCCAGATCACCCTGCAACTGTTTACAATCCTCTATTGTTTTGATTCTTTTATACAGCATTATTTCATTTTACAAATAACCACGTAGATCTTATAAATACTGAATTTATAAAGCTACTTGATTTTAATGAAATATTCCTTAATGCTGAATAACTTTACACTTTTCATTAGAAACGACGTAGATTGTTGAGTAAGTATGTATAATAGTTTCTTTCGTATTGCCCCACACAGCTGGTGACAAAAGAGTCGTCGATTGCGGTGGAGGTTAAACCTTTCCTAGCCTCCTGATGAAGTTCAGAATAATGATAATTCATCCATCACTTTGGCTCGAATCAGGTACTTCGTGTTAGAAGCACCAAATACTGCTATCTCACTTTAGTGACATTTAATGTAAAGTCAACTAGCTGATACCCGTGACTTCGTACGCGTCGATTAAAAATTTCTTTGCCAGAATTGAATATAGAAATTGGTTGGTAACAAAGGATTGGTCCCAAACAACAACGAATCGGCATAGTATGACAGGAAAGCAATCACTATATCATTCTACCGTGGAATCTGTCTTTTGAAGAGAATCAATTTCCAACATATTTAAAAACAGAAAAACAAACGAATGTGAGGGGATGTGGGGGGAGGGGAGTGTTAACTATGGGCAGCTTTATTTCAGCTTGGACTTTTCTTCTTTCTTCAGCATGAGCATCCGATTCTTGGGTTCTAATAACTTAAGCTGCTCGTGCTCTACTATAGCTACAACTTAGGCCAGTTTACGCCCACAAGGCATGTCAAAAAAGAAGGTAAAATAAACTGGTGCCAGAAACATTTAAGCAGACACAAAGTAATAGGACAGAGAAAATCGACATCTATACTAAATAATACGTTTTTTCTCTAAACGAAATTTATTAACAAATTATACACTAACATAATTCGCGAGAAGCACACCTTGAGCAACCGACCTAACATTACAGACTAACACACACATCCGTCTCTCTGTCAACATTCAATAAGTTCTCAAAACTTCGTGGCTACAACTGTTAATCATACCGAAAAAAAATGCCCTGTGCCCACCCTACAGATTTTCTTGTCAAATTCCGTCAATATCGGTATAGGCATTTAGTTAAATAAACGTAACAAAAAACAGAGACTTAATTCCGCATTTATAGTATTATTACTGCAGATCACACACAGACTGTTGCAAATCACCCCTGAGGGCACAATACAACGTAAAAAATGTACACCTACAGAATTGCAATACTGCCTACGATTTGCGTCGCATCGCACCCCTAAATTTGTGATATCTACAGTTTAACATTCAATCCGAATAACCGACGTTCCAGGCGTGACTAGCGATCAAAAACAATTTTTAAAAATCTTTGCCTCCACGGAGATTCGAAACAGAGACCACGACCCAAACATTAGTATCCAAGTGCTTTAACCACTGAGCTAGCTGACCGCTACACGGGAAAACGGTACAGAGACCTCCATATCCAATGCGTCTGTCTATCGCCGTTCAGTAATTTTTCGAAATCATAAGACAATATTTATTATTTATACAGATAATTTTTCAACCAAATATAGACAGTATTTTTCTCCTTGTTTGAAAGGATAAGTGTGCAAAGTTTCATCGAGATCGGATGAAAACTGTGGATTTTTATGAAGAACAAACAAACCAACAAACAAACAATCAAACATACATTCATCTTTATATATAAAGATATTACTGTGCAGTAACCCGAGCCGTTCCCGTGACTCGTGACCCCTGACGGCAGGAATGTTTTGCAGGCTCGCTGCGGCCGGAGGACGAGTACCGGCCAGATGTGAGCGGTGGAGGGGAGGAGCAGGACCTGTCCAGCTCTGGACTGCGGGGTCCTTACTTCGACACCAGCGCGTCCAGAAACGTCACCGCGCTAGTCGGCAAGACGGCCTACCTCAACTGCCGCGTGCGGAACCTGGGCAACCGGACCGTGAGTAACTCACCTACCCTCACTACGTAGTCAGCTCTCGAGCGAGACCTGCTCATCTGGACGGCTTAAATAGAAGGCATACTTTGCTATCGCTCGTAATACTACCGCCATGGGGGACTATATTATTGTAATTTTTGTCAGGAAATGGGAGAAAACTTCAGAATTCATGTCTACTATTAATACTAGATTCTAAAATCCGTAATGAAAATTACGCGTCCAGATAACGAGTCCCTAGTTCATAAATATTTTTTGCGGTGCCACTGCCTTTTTATACTGATACGTCTATAGGTCAAGCATTCATCCCTTTATGCGTTCGATCTTCCGATCATTCTAAGATTCTTAGAAACGTATATTCACTGAAAATTCAAAGTTGTGTGCTATTTCCCGGTGTTGTAGTCATAAGAGTTTATCGCGCACGTAATTCTGAATAGATCGGCATCCTGTTGGCTCGTGCAGTATATTAAGGGAAACCAGGGCAGAACAGAGTACCAAGTTCAAAGTATGTTTTAGAAATACAAAAGAGTTAATTAAGAGAGCTTACAATTTTTCTATAAACAGATTATATAGAAATAATCACAAAAATACAATAATTTTGTTAGAAAACGAAAGAACAACATTAAAAAAAAAAGAAACAGAATGTCATTTGGCCTCTTTTGCTCCAGGAATGGGGCAGAATTCGAGCAAGGGATAAGTAATTATAAAAAACATATAAAACTATTGTAAATATAGAAAAAAAACATAAGTTTGCTCTACATTTATTTAGTTTTAAGTGACTATAAAGCTTTAATTACAGTTCTCATTGACTGCCCCTCTTCTTAAGCCTATTCATAAAATTCACACCCTCATCATCTTCGCTATCAAATCCTTTTTTTCCATTTATCTTCAGGCACTTTCGTTTGGTTTTATCCCTTTGTTAATTGTATTCTCTTCCTTAAATAGTTTTACCCTTGTTTTGTTCTTCTGCGGCAAAGTTCTTTTACTCTTTTTCCGTAATAGTGGATTCTCGCTCTTTTATGCATGGGGAAGCTGTTAACAGAGTGGTCTTCCCCATCTTCCGTTTCATCCTTTTCATGCTATTTTTAACTCTGGAATAGGCATTATAATTTCAGGTGATACAATTTAGCTTAGGGAGTTAAGGTCACACAAGAAAGATACGTAAACAAACATTTAACTACATTAAACCAAAGATAATTAAACGTAGTACAAGCGTGTACTAATTGTATTTGTAAATTAAACAAGTATGTATAGTCTTCACTTGCCCGGTGTATCAGTATCAGCAATGTAGTGTGCTTCCACTTCGTACGCACAGCGGAGAAGTTTGGGATTTAACTCACGCATATGTTTCAAAATCTGATGATTATGAACTGTGCACGAGCAAGACCAGCCAACCACTCGTTGAATACCGGATATATTGACTATATCTAAAGACCTCAGCCATTTGCAGAATATTTTTTCACTTAATATCTATATTACGGGATGGAGAAAATTCTGTCAAGCATAGTATTATAGTATTTCTAGCTGACAAGTTGCTTCTTAAACCGTAGTGATAGAAAGTTTTACTATAGCTTTAATCTACTGTTAGTCCTGATTCATGATTGTTATGTTACGCAATCCAGATGGTCATCTTATTGTACTCGTTAAAGCGCCTGTAGGAAAATACGGCTGGGTAAAGAATGGCATAACCATCTATGGTGCATATCAAAAGTAATAACGTATCAGCTATTATCAGGAAATCCAAACAAACGAATTCCTAACAGGATAATTTTATTCCTCAGTACTTTAATATTTCTCTTCAAACTTCAGGAATTAAATTTCATTTTATTAGTTTTACTTGTCCATTTTATATTTCCCATAATTTAAAAATGTCGGAAGTTTAGAAAAGGATGTCGGACAAAGGTCTCAGTGATTTACACACGAAAAAATAATGATTTTTTTTACACCGTAATTGGCTAGTACTATCGAAATAAATTAGAAAGATATCAAAACCGTTTCAGATGACCTATTGTGTCTTCTACAAATAAAAATTTCTGTCTGATATAAATCTCATAATTCTTTTATAAACGCTGGGTAATATTCCACTCATTTGTAAAATTTAATAATAATTGGTTGAATTTTTTTGAATTATATAAAGCCGGAATATATACGCTTTACAAAACGCTAATTTCCTAAAGTGGATAAAAAAAAGAGTTTTATATTACGCCATGGGAATAGTATTTGGACAGGAAGTATCTTTTACTAATTTCATAACAATGTTTAATCTGAACGTCAATCATTCCGTAGTTAGGTTTTCATGTATATAATACTATCTTCTAAAATTTACTAGTTGTTTTTATACAACAAGGAATTTAGTTGGAGTGGTTCATGTAAAATAGTTTGCTCACATGCAATGCCCCAGAGAAATAAGACCTGCTGCAAACTAGGACACTGCACATGCCGTATCAGCATCCGCCCCATTTTTAACAGTGGAATATAAACCGCAGTCACAAAGTTTTAGTAATTAACTCACCTGTATCTAGGTTACGGATTTCATGTTATTGTGAAATGGCAACATTTAAGGTCGAACTAACGTATCTCCTACTTTTTATTATTATTTATTACGGCCTAAAGACTTAACGAGTTATTAGAACCGGAACAAGAATGTGAGCAAGGAACAAGTATGAATTCTGTCGTATTATTTTTGAAGCTTTCAACTACAGTGATTTCGGGAAACTGTAGAAAACACAATTCTGGTGTCGAACCTGCAACCCCCTCCCCCCTTAGTGGAAGGCTAGATGAAGAGTGTTTCAACAAGTAACAGTCATCAGAAAATTACGTCTCCCTTCCATTTAAATATACTAAATAAAAAAAGTTGTAAAACTTTACTCAGATGTTTAAAATAGGTTACTTAAAAGTAGAAAGTAGTATTTATTTCAAGTTATGCAGAACTCCATTTACCAAACACGAATCTAAACATTTTTAGATATCTCACAATATCTTAAACTTCATCTCTCTATATAACGCTCTGGTCTCTCATTCGGGAGGACGCTGGTTCCGGGCATCCAGATTTGGGTTTGCCATGGTTTCCCCAAATTACTGCAGGCGAATGCTGGGATACTTCCTTCAAAGGACCAAGGCCGAATTCCTTCCCGTTGCTTGTCCCCAGCTCCATCCCGCCACTAATGACATCGACGTCGACGAGGCATAAAGCCATAAGTAAAAACGAAATCTCTCTATGAAAAGCAGATCCTTGCTATCTGGAGGACCCAAATTCGACTCCCCATCCAGCCATACAGATTTCCGTTGTTTATTGAAATCAGTACACACGAATGTTGGAATGTTCCCGTGGCTGAATTCCTTCCCGTTCTTGATTTCAGTCCTTTCCCACCTCTAATTATCTTGACATCGACAAAGTGTGAAGCCTCAAAAAAGGAACAATTTTCTTTTTAAAAGCTGATATCGATGAACTTCATATATATAATTAACATAAAATGTGAGTATCATGTAATTAATCCTTTCATAATTCTTAGTAAGAAACATATCCTGTTCGGTTTTGTGTGTGTGTGTTTTTTCTGTGTATGAGATAGACTTCCGCTACTAACGTAGAAACATATATTCTTCAACCATGAACTCCAGCATTATTTATCTGGTCATTAATGAAACTATCTCAACTAAGCTCCCCCCGTTTGGCTCAGAACGTTAAACTACTTGATTAGTTTTATTGTCGCTTTCATCATATGATCATATATATGAAATGTGTACTACGTTTTTCCGAAAAGTTCTACAGTCGAAGAGTGTATGAAATTTGAATCAACGCTGTTTCTTTTCTTTGCAAGGTCAAACGTTTTCAAACTTCTTTCTCTATTTATTTTGGCGTATTTAGTATGATCCAGTTTTGTCCTGTTCCTGAAACATAGGATCCTCTAGCTTGCTTCCCGTATTATTTCAAGAGCTGCAAAAATCTTGAGAGTTTCCTCCTTGTTGAAAATTAATATTAGATTTTAATTTTCAAATTTATTCTAAGTCAATTTAATGAAGTATTCATTCGTGTTCCTAGCACATTTACCCGTATTCTAAAATTGTATTACCAATTAGTGCGTATTACGTTTATTTCCTTGTGTTTAGATTATTATAAGTAGGTGAAACAATTTACACGTTTTCTTTCCAAATCACTCACATGTAGTCTCTGGTTCAGTAATGCATTCAAGTATATTTCCACTCAACATGAGTGGCATAAAAAAGTCTTGTTCTACAAGGAACTTTATGATAGCATATTCAATGTATCATCAGTAATTGAAATCTGACGGACATGAATAACAAAGGTATGTATCGTAAAGTGCAAGAAGGGTATAACAATTTGGTTCGGTATTTAATTTTAAAGTTCTCTTGTTTAAACTAAGTGAGTCCCCGTAATAACTACCTTTTTGTGTGCTTGATGTTTATCAATTTCTGTTTACGTTTTTATTGATTTCTAAAATGAATAAATCTATCCAAACAACTACTTTCCTGTCAGTTTTGAATCGGAGCTGTGGTCATTCAATAAATTTGCACACAAGGGTAAAAAAAAAAAAATCAGCAAATAAATAAAAATCGAAAGATACATCAAAAGTCTTAAACGAATATGGAAAATGATGCAATAAGATTTTACTAAGTACTTGGTTCTTCTTCCTACGTGTACTAAATGATAGTGATGTACAAGATAAATCAAACTGGAATGGTATTACGTACTGCAGACAGTTTTTCCTCTTGTAGCGCGTTCCTCCTCTTTCGTGGCTGCACTTGCAGTTTATTGCGGAATGTGAACAACGTTAAGGCCTATTGTATCCAAGGCTAATGACGTAAATCTTTTGTTATCAACGAAACTCGAACCTGGTTCCTTTAAATTTCAAAGCAAACATCTTGCCCACCAAGTCCGCAGCCTCTCGTGTATACGATGAACCATATGAGGGTGCGGATAGGAAACTCATATTTTTCTTTATTATCTTTGTTAAACGTCTGAGTGATAGCAAGGCTATAATGAAATTTCTCTCTCTTGATAATCAAACAAACCATTACAAGTTTGGAATCGAATAAATTTAACATTTTTCAAAGTTACAGCTGGAAGAAAGGTACGAAATAGTAGCTGTACCTTTATCTGGCATTTTATTTTTCATGAAGCTGAAGAAAGTTGTAGCTTTTTGTTTTTGCTGTCTCGTTGGAAGTGCCTCACTCCTATGGAACAAGCGACGAAGCCAGTTTAGAGATAAGTATAAAGGGGAGGAGGCGAGAACGGAGACGATAGCGGCTGACAAAGTGGCCAGTAAAGTTACTTCAGAAACTTTTATTCGTCTGCTTCTCATACATGACGCAGTAGAGATCTTGGATAAAGGCTACGATGCAGATGCTGACTTCCAGACCAAGTGAAGGTTACGTACTGTGAGGAAAATTGCTGTCGGGACCACATTTATCAACATACTTGTTACTGCTACCGAGAATTTATTAGAGTCGGAATAAATAAATACGAAAGATCGGTAGTCGTTTTCACGGATTGGCTGAAAAACTGTATTCATATGCTTTGAAGTAAATTTGTTCAGATTAGTTATGATGTAAATTATTTTTCCCATTATACTAATTCTTAATTAGTTGCTACCGCCATCACATTGACTACATCACCTTTTGGTAAAAGTGTTATGCACATTTATTACAAAATATTTGTTACTGTCTCGAATTAATATACGCGTACAACTGTAATGGTAACTAAGATACAAGTAATTTTATGGTACACTTAGCAACAGCATTGCTACGCCAGATAAGTACAGATAAACTGGAAGTCAAATAACGGTTATTAAGCAGACTTTAATCTCTCTTAATAAACCCATTTCTACGTACGTAAATCTTTGAGTCTGTTGTCCTGAATAAAAATACACGTAATGTTTCTCAAAGGTAGAATTATATGAAGTGTAATATTATTAAACTATAGTTGTGATAAAAGGAAATGGTTGACTGGCATTACATTTTTATTCCAGCTCAATGATATGCGATGCTAATACCAGCCGCATTGAGCTGAAAATTCAGAGCTCACCAGTCGAGTAATAGTAGGTCTGTTTTCGTACACATTGGGGGCCATTCAAAAGCCTGAACGCATTCAGCATATAAATTATCATTATTTATTAATTGCGATTGAGCATATACCACTGTGTCAATTTATCTAAACACGACTCTTGTGGTTGTGTAGGACACATTACTCCCTGTGGTTGATCAGAATAACGGCAATCGAGTCCATAAAAAAACCTATCTAGAGTAATCGGATACCTGCTTGAAACTGCCATCTAAATGCCAACAGAGCGATCGGGAGTGGTTCCTTACAAATTGAATGAAGAAAAAAAACAGATTTACTAATGTTTTGAAGAACTCAGCTATTACATATTAATAACATAAGATCAGTGATATCGGATATGTAAAAGTGTAATTATAAACCAGACAAGAGTCGACCGAACTGAATCCTAAACGCGGCTCCCTGAAATCCATTCTAGGTCGCTACTGGCTATCTGTCGAGGATACTAGAAATTTATATCCAATCAGAATGATCCCTTACGAGCCTCACAATGAAATTCTGGAATTACACTACCTATATAGTCCAAACTTGGCGGAAAATTAGCACTCTTTCCGTAGAAATTGCAGTAAAAATATTTATTTATATAAGTCAACATGAATATAAGATCGGCATAAACTAGATGTTTCACATTTTGTTTACCATGTTTTTAAATATGGGTTAGCGCAAATCTACAAGTAGAAAGAAGAAATTATGGTCAATTTTACTCGTAAAGCTCACTGTTATAAAATTATCCTCAAAGCCTGGCAAAAATGAATGGTTGAATGGACTGTTCTGTTAAGTAATTTATTCGAAGTGGCTTGCTTTTTTATAAAATAACGATCAATTCCACTTCTCGTGTGTTATCATGAAATAAAAAGTTTTATTTGTCATCCTAAATTTTTCTAAAACTATGTTCAATACAATTTCTCGTTCCTTACGCTGTAACAAGAAGTTTCAGTTGTCATCATGGTCCACGTTGTGTTTCAACGTAGCCACAAACTCCGCTAATATTGCTGTTAGAATATCAAACTTTGAATCACATACGAATTAATACATTCAATGCATCGCATGTTGGTGATATGCATCGCGATATAAATTTAACCCAAAACCTTCACGAGTTCTTACCTCATTCTTTTTCGTGATTTAAATCCATATTATAACGGTTGAATGGCTAACACAGGTACATGCGTCAGTGAAAGCAAAGGAAATTAAAAATAACAACTTACGTAATGCCACATAATATTAGAATTATTCGTGGTCCAGGCCACATAGTTCGCGATTATTGTGGAACTACTTTTATTCAAACAAAGTAATGCGGCGCTCATAAAAACAATTTATTTTCTTAAACAGCTTACAATAAAAGCTTTTTAATTTTGTAACATGCTCCGATATCATTCGTTTTGAACAACTTCTATCTTTACGGCAAGTGTAAATAATGATGTTACTTTTACTCTTTCTTTTAAAGATTGATAATTTGTATTAAAGTCATTTTATCACATGAAGCTTTGTACTAGAACCGGGAAAATGTATGTTTAATTAGTTCTACTTGCTAGAAATTGTCACAAAATAAATGTGTTGAATGCACTTTTTTTTTTAGTTCTGCTGAATTGCAGACAATTAGACCAAATATACAATTGCTTTTTTAAAACTGAAAATGTCAATACCATGGCGGAAAATGAATTCAGCCACTACTAAAACAACACACAACACGTATTTAAACCTTGATTTTGAATCTATTTCCCGTAGCTATTGTGTCCTATATCTTTAACATGAGATGGGGAATGTAGATTCATCTAACGACCATCAGAAGTAATTCATCTCGATTAACTACTCTATAAAAAGATCGCCTCGTTGAATCCTAATCGGGCTGCTTCATCAGTTCATCTGCTCTGATTTATTCAGAAACATCTAGCAACCCTAGCGTTTCACAGACTACAGAAACCGTATTTGATAACTATGATGTTGGTTCCTGTATCATAGCCGTTTTCCCTTATCACCCTAGAACATTCTATTAAGGAGCGTCCATAAACTACGTAGATCAGTTGGAGGGGGGGGGGGGGTGAGGTAAGGGAGGGTGGAATACTACTGTGGGATACTGTGGGGGAAAGGGGCGATCGGTGCTTCCGAAACAAGCCAGAAGATTTTCAGATAAATTTTAAGTTCAAAGTGTGGTGTGTGTGAAGTGGAGCTGTAAACAAATCTGAAGAGGCTTATCGAAAATGTTTTACAACGAGTTTTCACTATCCAATGACTTATAGAAATCTTTTAGGCAGATCTAAGAATCATTTCCTGGTTATGTAGGAGAGAAAAGTGACAGAACTGCATCAAAAGAAATTAAAAAAAATTGCAACTCTTCCTATTTTTTTATTTTTTTTTATTTTTTTTTGCGGCACGTATAGTTTATTCTATTTTATCAAATAATGTTGAATTAGATAAGGACAATGTCGTTAGTAACACCTCAAGAAGAAAAGGATCCATCACTGTACCTGAGAAGAGGTTTTTCGCATTAATTCATCATTTTGCAGGGATGGATATTGTCAAAATTTCATTCCGAATTTTTATAATTATAGAAAAGTACATAACGCAACTGTTAGTAGTGTTCGATATATAGCCAATAATTTTAACGAATACCTGTCAAGAGAAAACAGTACAAAAATTCTGTAATTAACAGGGGTAAAGTTACGTGCAACACTAGTGGGGAGGGAGGGGGGTAAACTCGTTGAGGCAAAAGCCACGCCAGGTTAGGAGGGGGGGGGGGGTCAGTTCACGGGAGGCCTAACTGGAGTTTATGGATGCTCCTTTACTATACTACTGAGAGAAGTCTGGTGGTTGAATGGTAAAGGGGTCTGACTGGAGATCCAAATGTTAGAATCGTGGTTTCGACTGGGATTTTGAAAGCCTCTTAACCCCACCTCAACTTCCGTCCCAGCCTGTTGTGTAATTTGAATTACGACAAAACGTTTCTGCGGCTCGGATTCGACGTTAAACTGTAGGTCCCCTATACGCGATAAAATTACCGGGTTAGGTTAATGCGGCTTCAATGGGCGCTGATTGCGCACCCAGTAAAAACCTGTCACCTGGTCAATACTATCACATGAACCTTTAACTTTACTGTCCGATCCCTCTGAAAACCTACTCTGCCACCATGTCAAATGCGTTGTGTTAAACTGACGTTATAACTAAACTGTTAGCATTTAACAAGCACTGATACACGCATGAAGGAGGTTTATGTGGAATAGAACCAACCTCGCTCGTGGCTGTATTCGTGCAGGTGACGCGTCGTGCCTAAGTGCTGTGTGTGACTGGATTTGTGTGGCGGTAGAGAGCGCTGGAGGCAGCCTGCTGGATCGCCAACGGCCGCACCGACATAAAACTGTTGCAGTATTCTGGCTTAACTGCCTCTGCGGCCACCAGGGGGATATTGCGTCACGTAGAGAGGCTCACTGGGTCCTGATTTCAGACAGATCCGCCACCCGCTGCGGAATTACCGCCAGCGCTAGCGATAACCGAAAAAGCGGAAATTGCTGTACTGCATATTTGTGGTTCGCGAAAGAGATTTTTCCCTTTAGTGCAGCTATTGATTATATCAAATGCCAGAACACAGAGTGACGCATTGTTTCATACAATAACGCAGCGTTTCTCAATCTTTTTCTACCAGAGTATCAGTAAATTGTCAAAAATAATGATGCGGATCACTAACCTTTATAAGTACAATTTTTACCTACGTGTAGATTATCAAAATCTTGGACACACCGTATTGTACTATTATTACATAATGAATGTTAAAGCATGCCTTGAATTCTTACGGAAACACAGTTATGATACCGGAAGGAAAC
This sequence comes from Vandiemenella viatica, assembly GCA_031002005.1. NCBI lineage: Eukaryota > Metazoa > Arthropoda > Insecta > Orthoptera > Morabidae > Vandiemenella > Vandiemenella viatica. Next base: position 65,446,741 of record JARYHS010011408.1, on the reverse strand, counting down.
TGTTAATGTTTTACCAGAATCTTTAATATTTAGTAACCAAACGAATAATATTGTTAAATAAACTTTTCTCGGGGTTCCAGCCCCGTAAAAAAAGTTACACTTGTGGGACTTTTCTATTGCGTCTATCTCAACCCTCATTTTCCACCGCAGAAGTCGCTCGATAACTGGTGATTACAATAAATAAACAGTTATCCAGAGACTTCTAGGGTTGAAAAGTTAGGGCTGAGATAGACGCTTTCTAAACGTCCCACAAGTGTCACTTTTTTTACGGGGCTGGAAGCCCGAGAAAAGTATTTTTATACAACGCCATGAAAAACTTCGATCTTACAAATAATAATGTGACGGACTATCCCCGCTATTGTTCAACTGCGTCTTGGAAAAGGTCATCAGGGAATGGCGGAAAGTGATGTGTCAGTCAAACATCCTAAACGGAATTAGATTAGGACACCAGAAGAATGGCTTGACATTTTATTGTCTCTTTTGTTCTTTGCAAAAGATCTGGAGACTGCAATCAAACACATATAAGTATTGAATGAAATGGCTGAGAAAGCAGAACTACAAATATCGTTTGAGAAAACGGAATACATGAACATAGATACAAAAGACCAGACGTTCACAATGAAAACTAAATATGGTGATATTAAAATAACTCAGAAGTTCAAATATCTTGGTGAAATTTTGACGGCCAATGTTAATGAAAAGGCTGCAGTTGAAGATAGGGAGAGAAAGATGGAAACAGCTTTCAGGATTTGTTAAAAGACATACAAATCAAAATTACTCTCACATCAGGCGAAATAAAAGCACTATAGTACAGTAGTGAAGCCAGAATGTTTATACGCAGCAGAAACACTAGCCAGAAAGGGATTGAGAGAAATATAAAAGAAAGAAAAGAAGTTTCTGAGGAAAATCTTGGGACCAAATAACAAGACAGGAAAAGAATTTAATTTCCGTTTGAGATCGAACCAAGAATTATTTGACATGTTTGGAAAGGAGATTAGCTTTCTATGGTCATATCAAGAGAATGGATCCAGAAAGAATGGCAAAGAAAATACTCAACTTTCAAGAGAACAGGAAGACTCAAGTTCCATGGGTGAAGGAGGTCCATCAGGATCTGAAAAGATGTGGGATCAGCATAGAAGACATGCAGGACAGGGAATTATTCAGAGGAAAAATTGCGGAGGTAAACGATCTGACTGAAGAAAAACCAACCAGGAAAAGGAGAGAATTTTCGGAGGAAGAAAAAGCAAGAGTGAGCGAGAGAATGAAAGAGTACTGGCAACGGAGGAAGGAAATGAAGTTGCATAGTCGTAGCACATAGATGGCTGAAACGAAAAGGAAAAAAAAAGTGACTATAGACTGGATTCAACACTACATCACCAACCTACATGGACAAAATAAAATGAAAATTACTAGACCTTACACCTTTTATTTTTGTGTACTTAATCACTATTATGTTCTAGCCCTACCAAGATTCGAGGTACCTCATATCTACTACAAGTCTTTCAGAAAATAGTTAATCCTATGATGCCTTTTTTACGGCAGCTGGGAATGAATATACTATTGTAGGAACAATGCTGTCCTAGACTTTTCTGGAAATAGCAGATTTTTTCATCTCATTGATATATTCGTGGCATTTAAAAAGTTGTGCTTATAGTTTATACTCATTTACAGCCTTATACAGTGATAGTACGGTATCTAAATTTATAATATTCTGCCTGTGGGCCACCTGAACCATCTTCATGGACGACAGGTTCAGAAACACTGCAATAACGGATGGACCAGCTCTTAAACATTAAATGAATTCGCCAGATAATTGAATGTAAGAAGAGAAATCATTTGACAATACAGACATAGAAGGAGACGTGAATAACAATAGTTATGAAAATATGGTACTAGATGGTTCCTTACAGCCGACAAGACAACTATACAAACGCCATCTTTTTTTCAGTCTGACTCTATTCTCATAACTCATCTAAGTTTATTGTAATGAAACTAAAGGAACCACTGCATAGGCAGTATACCATTGGTATAATTTTTGTGGCATTTCAGACTGCATCATCAATCCCTAAGTTTTCAGTTAAATGTGAATTAAGTACCTCCCAACATTTGATTCAGTAACTAAAAATAAAACAAAATTGCTGTGGATACAATAAAATTAGGAGATTTTTTTTAAAAAATAAAGATTTCAGTATTATTTAATCGAAAAGGATTTAGACAAGTCTGAGAATACAATCAGATCTATGTTTAACTGAATATTTTTCATTTTCTGCGTCGAAATAATTCTGAAAGACTGGCAAGTTGTTGTTCAACAAGCAGATCCTACACTTGGTACGTTCTTAGTTCACTAACATTAACAACGCCTGTTCTATATAATCCAAAATAAAACCGTAGACATGCAAGTTAGAGTTTGAAATAAATTAATACGTCTGGCAATTTATGGACACGTCTCCAGGGTGCATTCGGCCAGATTGTCCAACAAGCTTATCACTTATTATCTGTAACACATCACTACACACGAGTGATGTGTATTGATAATTTTAGTATACTAATGCGTGTATTTAGTACTAACTAGCTGGTGCCCACGACTTCGTTCGTGTTTGTAAAGGATTTGGATTGACAGCTACCGACATCTAACCACCACAGTGCACGATGGGAGACTCGATGCTATTACCACACACAAACGCCAGTCATCTGCCCTATGTAGTTCAGGCAACAAAGTAACATATACGGACACACATCTCTTTGATTGAAATATGAAAATATCCTTGATCAACCACTTTCAACCACCATATCTACCGCAGTTATCGAAATTCGGTCAACGTTGTGATCGATGAGTAACTCTATGCTGCTGCCACACACAAACACCAGTGATCGGCACTAGATAGTTTTGGCTGAAAAGTTATACACCGTGACGTATACGTAGTGTTTGCAAACTGAAAAAAAAAAATGTTTTCTTTCAGCTTTGTGAAAAAAAAACCTAGCACCCGTGTTTTTTTCTAATTTTTTTTTTTTTTCAGAAAACAATATATTTGATAAATTATAGTTTTATTTAAGGAACTTCCATTTTACATGTGTGTTTTAAGTCTTACTGAATCATATAATGTCTCACATAATTATTCATAATTGTATCTATATAGGTAACATAATTTTATTCATCCTCTATGTCAGTACCACATTCACTAGTATCAGCACTGCCAACATTAGTTCGATCGGTGTCGGAATTTTCTGTCTCTTCTTCTGTCTCCTCTAGATCCATAACTTCAGAAATAGTTAAATTTTCTTTTACTGGTTGTTCTTGTATTGTACGCAAAAGATTTTGAAATTGCAATTTTAAATAGTGAGCAAAGTACACAATGTGCATAAAGACTGTGCTGATAATTCTGTGTTAAGGTCTTTTAAGTTTGAATTAAAATCTATTATCATACAAAATAGGAGCTTTTCTTCTTTTCAATCGTTTATTTACACCAACGGTTGCAAGGAAACGATTCATAATTAGGGACCGTGCACAAACTACGTGGCTCGGTCCAGAGGGAGGAGGGGTTAGCTGGAAGGCTATGCTGGGCTACGTGGGGAGAGGGGGGGGGGGTTCCGAGCCAGGCCACCTAACTTTCCTTTCGTAACATTTTTCACAGTTAAAATGAGGAACTGAACTCAAAACAGCATGTGAGTATTTATTTCCCTCAGTTAATTATATCCGTATGTAATTTACAATAGTCTGACAAGAGAAAACAGTACAAAATGTCTTCTGGAATCAAAACGGAAGAAAGCTACGTGCTACGTGAGCGGGCGGGAGGGCGGGGGGCAAAAGCCACGTAGGGCTACATGGGGGAGGGGGGGGGGTTCACAGGAGGCCAAAATGGAGCTATGTGGTTTATGCACGCTCCCTTACTGATAATTTAATGAGTCAGTACCACTATACTCTGAGAGTTGACAAGTATACGAATATAAGGAAAGCCCAATAAGTAATAAAATGAGGCAAAAAACCGTGGATAAATTTTAAATTCCTAATTTTTTTAAAAGATCTGTAGGTAATTTTGTAGGGTTGGCAGCACTATTTCAAATAGCAAGTAGCAATCCAAACAATGGGGAATGGGGATTCCTTCTCGCGCAACCTAGTCTCTTCGGGAAATCCCCGTTCATAAAGAAAAAATTTCCGTCAATTTTGCCAATATTTTTGTAATTTTTTTTTTCTACTGAACCAGAAAAATATAGTTGATTTTAAACTAAGAGAAGTACTTAGAATAAACTCTAAAACAGTCATTTTAAACGATAACTGCCTTACAAATATGAGATTTAGTAGTTGTGAAAAAAAACGTGTTCCAGAAAAAAAACATGTTTTTTTTCAAAGTTTTTTTTCATGTTTTTTTTCAAGCCAGAAAAAAACCGTTTTTTTACAACACTACGTATACGTCTTTGGTAAAAATATGAAAGTGGCGCAGGTCGACCACTTTCAACCACCAAATCTCCCACACTTCCATAGCTATAAACATCTAACTACCATAGTTAGGAGACATGATACTACTACCAAACACAAATACAAATAGTTTATGGTATATAGTTGTAGCAGCAAAGTGGCATATACGGAGACACAGGTCTTTGGTCTAAATATGAAAATATCCTTGATCGACCACTTTCAACCACCATATCTCCCACACTCCCATAGTTAGCGAAATTCGGCCAACGTTGTGATCGATGGGTGACTCTGTGCTGCTATAATACACAAACACCAGTGATCTGCGCTAGATAGTTTTGGCTGAAAAGTGATACACCATGACACATACGTCTTTAGTAGAAATATGAAAGTGGCGCAGGTCGACCACTTTCAACCCGCATATCTCCCACATCTCCATAGCTACCGACATCTAACCACCATAGTGCACGATGGTAGATTTGATGTTATTATCACACACAAAAATCAGTGGTCTATCCTACGTAGTTGTGGCAGGAAAGAGAAGTAGCTATAAGGATACACAAGTCTTTGGTCGAAATATGAAAATGCCCTGTATCGACCACTTTTAATCATCATATCTCCCACATCCCGTCAGCTGTCGGCATTCGGCCAACGTTGTTCACTACAGGAAACTCCATGCTACTTCCACACACAAACAGCAGTGATCTATGCTAGGTAGTGGTGGCTGAAAAGTGAAATATAGGGAAACACATGTCTATTTTTATATACATATAAGATTTGATAATTTTAAGGTGAAAATATTTAATATTAAGGATATGAGGTGGAATATGTGTTGCTTACTTGATAACAAAGGATGTTCTCAGGCAGTTGGTTCTGTGACGTCATCCAAAAATGTAAAATGAAAACATTATCAGGTAGCGGGTAGATTTAAAGTTCATCGCTGAGTTGTCCGCAAAACATTTCCATGAGATACAGACATTGTTTGTGGACGTTTCATGTTAAAACGCTATGGTTGGTAACATGGAGACATCTGGAACTCAGAATTTACAAACTGCCATGTTAGTCGAATATATCGTTGAAGACGTTATCTTGCTTCATCAGGTTGGACAAAGCGGACATTATTGCATAGTGTCAATAGTGAATCTTTTGTGGATTGAACTAAAATTTAATGAACAACATCAATTTAAGAAAACAGCTAATGATTGCCAGTGGATAATACATTGAAGGAATAGGACAACTGACTTGTGTAGTACTAGAGAAACAGTATTCTTGAGTGATATTTACTAGCTTGCTGTCGTTATTTGTAACAGACGTCTTTCTTGTTTAACCTAGCTCCTGATTTCTTTAACTGATGCCAAAATACGATCCATCTATCTAAAGAACATAGTCCATGTTAGCTCATAAGTCTGATAAAATATTTTAGAAGGAATTAAGATGACTTAATTTAATTTAATTGCGATCGATTTCTGTAAATTATTCACCTTTTCTGTTGATATTTTTTTCCATACTCTTTTGCCTGAAATCGAGTGCCAGTTTCTGGTTAGGTTGATAATTTTCCTACCCATGCAGCTTTTCTATACTTCCACCAATATCTGTCCACGCCTCCATTATGGTACAGGTTGCGTTAAATTGTAAAGCAGTAGAGAAAGATAGAATATTACTTGGCGAAAAAGAAAGACCAGGTCACCGAGGCTGCTAGTGGTGAGCAAGGGGGCTGGGGGAAAGGGAAGAGGGACATAAACAAATTTACAAATCCGAACATTTTTCACGATGATGCTTAAAAATTTAGGTTCAGGAGAAACTGATAAAAAGAAGAAAGGTTCTCTTCGGGAAAAAGAGATGAAGCAGAAGCACCGCCAAACTATTGTCTCACATCCAAGCCATCGCTATGCACAACAGATAGACGACATATTCGAAACAAGAAGATCGATTTTAAAATTAAAAGTTGGCTATTTATTAAAAATTCTAAATAATCATAATAAATTACGATTGCATACGAATTTAATGCTTGGTTTCACAAAATCAATTTTAGAACCAATCGAAGAATTAGGAACTCTACTCCCACATTGACGGAAATGTAGAACATCACAGACGATAACTCACAGCTGTTGAAAGACCATCGTCAGCGATGAACCATGACGAGCAAAGCAGATTTGCCCAGTCTCTGTTGTAGACAGTTTGCTTGTTCTATTGCTTCAGGGCACATCCATTTACCACATGAGGTGTTCTTTTCTCTTCTTTCTTTCTTAAATTTGAACCTCCTTCCCTCTTGGAGAAATATGGAAAACTGTGGTGGGACACCCCTCCCCTCCCTAACGTAACGTATACCTAGCAATTTTAATTTCTAAATAATTAAACTTTTTTATATGAACATGTTTTTTTTGCCACTAATTACACAAGTGTTAATACCGATATCTTCTATTTACAACATTTTTTACTGTCAAATAACAGGAGAAAAATAATATAAAAAGTTGACGTGAGATTTTCACTGACCCCCTTTACATGAGATTTTGCCGGACGCCCCTCTCCCTTATTTTGATCTCACATATTTAAAGGACACCCTCTTACTGTGAGAAAACAGACATTGTCTTTCAAATATTTTTCTGAATTTTGGTGATAACACGGCTTGTTTTTTTTTCTCGCAGGTGAATTGTGGCAATAATACTATGTATTATATTTTTTCCTCGTCTACTGTTGTCTTATCAATACTATATAACATCATAAATCCATTTGATTTTGAAGAAATTTATAGATTGATGATAGCATTCGGTCGCCAAAATGAAATGACGTTCCTCTCATTAAAAGTATTTGAACCAACGATTACACTCTTTTTGGAATTACTTTCATCATTATTCCAATCAGGGGTGATTCATAATCATCTGATCAACTAATGCAAGATTATATTATCAACAGCAAATGCATTTTGTTAAAAGCCATAAGTTTTTACAAGGAATCTTCACTGCAGATAATGCAACCAAATGAATTTAAAAAACTGCAGATTGCTATGAAAAAAATATTACCCATTACGTATTTTACCTTATTTATTCACCACTAATGGCTTGCCCTTAAACTTTGGTAAAAATTACTATATGCAATTTAATACATCACACAGACTACCACCGATATATATTTAAATTTTGCAAAACATTTTTTTAAAATAAATAAGGCAACAAGAAACGTAATGTTTATTGCTCATTATTTAAAATGAGTATGAAAGAGTTTCAGCGATGGATAATCTTAGTTTGAATAAACTAGTTTTTTTTACATTCTTAAATTTATACACAATAGTCTTCTGGGAAAATTAAACGCATTGTCATAAAATGTATATTAAGGACTAGCTTCGAGCCCAACAAATTAGGAAACCCAAAAACTTTTGCTATTCATGTAATATCAGTTTTATTCCTGGTCCAGGCAAAATTCAGCACGATGCGTATGGAACTACTTTCACCCGCATTAATTAATACCTTCAGTAACATGGCGCTTATTAAAGCAGTTTAACTGGTTTGTAAAACTGATTTTAGAGTGAATTCTGCTGTAACTAAATGTGTCAGTGGAGATTCTGGTCAACTTAACCACAACCTCCACTAATATTGCTTTCGAAAATCATAGCTTCTATTACCCTGATATGAATAACGACGGGCATCACCTGTGGTGGTAGTAGGAATTTTTTCAGGAAAAGCCTGTAAGGAAAAATGAATAACGATCGGGTCTACTGGAGATCGCGATTCCACCAAAATAACATTCAGTAATGACGTCATTATACCGCTGTAGTCAATCGAAAGACATATTATTTTCAAGCAGTAATTCAGTTGTAATACAGCGTGTAGACTATCATTATTTTCAAGCAGAAATTAGACTGTAATACATCATGGACCGGCATAATACAGTTAAATGTACTTCGGAAAATATTTCTAGAGGATTGTTGCGTTTTACCACCGCAATTCCTGGATGAATCGCGATCTCCAGTAATCCCGTTTTATTTACTTTCTTTATTTTACTTTAAATGACGGATAGTATAATATCAAAAACTAATAACTGTCATTTATTTGAATGATATATTTCGTGATTCGTACATTTCGTGTAAACTTTCTCTGAGTTTTTAATAAACTTCATTGTTTCTTATCTTATGCCAAAAAATTCTTAGGTTATTTTTTAACCTAGTACTTACAACTGACACAGGTAATATAACGTAAACATAGAATACCCTTCTCCTTACATGAATTTTTGCATCTGGTTATCGTAGATAAATAAAAAGCAATATGTAAATTTAAACAAACGTACTCATTGTAACTTTGTGACATATAATTGCCTCGCATTAATTTTTTTTCCCCTGCTCCCCGTTTTTGTAATATCTCTGCTCACTGCTATTTTGCGGCAATAATATCGTTGATGAATTGCGAGTTCACATCGCTTATACAGTAAATAGTCATATACTGGCTGATTTAAATCTAATAAAAAAGTTATATTAAATCTCATTTAATAGCTAACACATGTATCAAAAACTAAGGGTATCATATATAATGGTAGTAGGAATTTATTATGGAAAAGCTTATAAGGAGAAACGAATAAGTCATTTTTAATGATATCTTTCGTTATTTGAATACTCTGGTTATATTATCAGAGTATTTGGTTAGGATTTTACATAAATAAATGCATTTTACTTTAGATGACGGTGACTATAATTTCGAAAACGGATAACTGTTATTTATTTGACTAATACATTTCGCATTATGTTTCTCCGAGTTTTTAATAAACTTTATTGTTTCTACCAAAAAAAATCTTAGGTTATGGTTAAATCTAGTCCTGATAACTGATACAGATAAAATAGCGTAAATATTGAATCCCCTTCTCCTTACATGAATTTCTGCGTCTAGTTGTAAATAAACGAAGAGCAAGATGATGAAACGAATGTAATGTGGTGGATGTTGATTGGCGAGTGAAGGCTGGCATGTGACCGTTCCCTAGCCAATAGCTATTGTAGCTATAGACGACGTACGGAGACTCCATACATAACGTTTTACATAAGGGGGTTATGTGTCAGGCCAACAATAGAACAACCTGTAAAGAGCTGTTAAGGAAATTAAGAGTGTTCACATTAATGGTACAGCAAAGACAAATATTAACATCCTATGTGGTTAGTAATTCTGATTTTTCGAAGCAAATAGTAAAATATATTCGGGTATTAGAAGTAAAAATGATCATCATAAGGGATATAAGTCAGAAAGGAATGTCACATATGCAAAAATACCTTTCATTTGACGAGTTCATAACACGTCTTATTATTATTTGAGCGAATATGTTCTCGTCGATTCCTTGCACTCCGTATTTTTGTTCCAGAATTCCGTTTTGTCAAACAAGTATTTCGCTGTGTATTGATTCGTTCCAATATCAGTCTCTTCTACCAGCGCAAGCAGTTTCAATGAAGTGTGTTACCGCAGAGGAATTTTGACTAAGGTCCTTCCACGGTACATTTACTCTTTTTCAAGTGTTTATGCAAGCATAGATGATTGTGATTAGGGTGTATTAAGTGCTGTGTCTTCTTTGTATTTGTGCATGAAAGAAAGAAGAGGGTGAAATAGGTTTCCGTAGTATTCAACCCGAAGGCTCTGGCGCTGCAGAAATTAACATTTCAGATTATAGACGAATCACCATCAACAGTATCGTACACTATCACTCACAGTTTTGGAATTCAACCCAGGCTTCTAATACACAATATGGTGTTTAAAAACTATGTACAACAGCATTGCTGGGGAAATTATAGAGGATAAAATCTTCTTCCTCTGCAGGTTTTGGACCCATCTAACCTTGCGTGGACGGCTGGTGCACGGTTACTAAATCTTAGTGACAGCAGCCTTCAGGTGGGTGGTCATGAAAAATCCATATAACAGGCGGAATTGTGAAAAATACAGTAAAATCAAGCTGACGACTGATAGATTTTTCTTTAAGAAATATCGGGACTTCTAATATTCTTTGATTCATAAACCCGAGTGTAGTGGGTGACCGGAAACACTCTGGCCTAGCAATCGTGAGGACGCGGGTTCGAATCCCCGTTCGGCCACCCCAATTTTAGTTTTCCATGATATCCCGAAATCAATACAGATGTATGACAGATATGTTCATTTGAAATGCCATGGCCGAATTCTTTCCATTACTTAGCCTCAGCATCTGTTCCAGAAGCATAAACGCCATCTCCGGTAGTCAACTTTGAAGCTTTCCAATTTTAATATGTACTGTGGCTACAACATGAGTTGATTGACACGGAACTCAAGCGGAAGATGGGCAGTTCAGTTTGGCGATGATATTGAGCTATATTCAACATAGAAATGACCAAGTATGAGTCATACAGGATCGAACCATATAGTATATGATTCAATCACCGCAGTGCCCATCTTTATGGCCAGGAGACTTGCATCAAACAACAAACAGCACACTGGACACAGTTAAGACTATGAAGATTTTTGTGTGGTGTTTACACTGATACAAGTAGATATTTTTGTTCCGGAAATTACAAGAGCATTGAAGTCTTGAATTGAATAACACCCTGTTAAAAAATAAAGTGAAGTGTTAAAACGATATAGTGAACCGATATAAAACTGTGCTGTAATTGGTATATTATTGAAAACACACACAGTCTAAATTTTAAGACCGACTGCAAACAGAGAACCACCATAGAAACGATTATATAACTGCCAGTACTTACAGTAACCTAAATTTTATGTTAAGAGAATAATGTAAAAACATAAACAATTTTAAAATTACGATATCATGATTATTTCTGTTAAATGGTCTTATTAAGTTCTATATTCCTGAATTTCCTCCAAATTTTCAATAATATGGTTGAAGTATTAGGGTTCACCGAGCGAGTTGGGTGAGCGGTTAACGTTCTGGCTTCGCATTCGGGAGGACGATGGTTCGAATCCACGTCCGTGCATCCAGATTCTGGTTTTCCATAGTTTCCCCAAATCACTCCAGGCGAATGCCGGGATGCTTCCTCTAAAAGGTTATGACCGAATTTCTTCCCGTTCCTTGTCCCCAGCCCCATCCCACCTCTAATGACCTCGACGTCGACGAGGCGTAAAGCCATCAGTTAATAAAAAAGAAGTAGTACTAGGGGAGTTTGGGAGGACTTTCTGTTAGCGACTCCAAGAGCTCAATTTTGCAAAATATGCAGATAAAGAAAACATCTCAAAAAATAATATAGACTTATTTTTTTATAACTTTTTAGCGATGCTATATTCCACGAAGTACTAGTACAAAAGAAAAAAATATCATCCATCTGTTAAATCTATGTACGCATATACTAAAAAATTATTTTTAATTTTCTGTTTACAGCTTTGTTTTCAGTCAATATTACAAATCTTCTATCAAATCACGAGGCAGTGTTTTGTCAACCGACATGACGCAATTATCAATTTCTTGTCATTCTGGCTATGGAAAACTAAAACAAACCACTCAGACCTTAAACTGGGCTCCAAGAGCCAACCATTTCAATACCGGATAAGTAACCATGTAAAAGACGTCATGTGATCCTAACGATAGGTGAATTTATAATATTGAGTGTCAACGTTTCATTTAGATTATGCAGCTGATTTTTCCACTCGTTTTAGGATTCGTATGTCAGTATAAATATGATAGAAATTCGATTGTAAAAATACATTATTCAAATCGGAAAGCTAAGATCGTACTGATTTAAACACAAAAACATCGTAAAGATGCTAAGATTTTAATACAAACGAGTGATACATACGGACGAAGGACATTATTTACTCCCTCAGAAGTTAACGAAAGCTATGATTTTAATAATTTTTATCCGCAGTTAATCAATTTAGAAATGCATTTAGTGTTTTTAAATCTGAGTTGAGCCAATAATGGTTGAAACCCAAGTATTTTAGAAATTTTAACGTTCTCATGTTCATTAACTGTTAATTACGGTAGCAAATATAAGCGGTATAGAACTTAACGAACATCAGAACAGGCGCATGCCGCGCTGATTCATGTATGGGACTCTTTGCACCTTTCAGTCCTTTTCGGTGGCCAGCAAACACGTGGGTGCAGTCCAGTTAGCCTGTTACACACGGGCAGCTAATGTATACGTTTTTACACTACGCTACTACTCCACAAAGCCCAACTGACTGAAAGGGGACTTTGGAGCCGCTCCGGGATTTTCATTTTATTCTGCACCAACTTTTTCTCTCCAGAGAGTTCAAAGCATAAAAGACACGTTCATAATAGAACGGAAGCGGCTCATATACACAGGCACGTAAACACACAAAACCCCTTTTCTAGTCACGTCTTGTCATTGCCCATTGGTCTGAAATATATTTCTAAAAAGGTACAAATAAAATAACAGTTTATACTTTTAACACGGTGTATCAAACCAAATTTCTGTAATTAAAACAATAGACATAATATATCTGTATGTAGTCGCGTTCAAAACACAGACGGAAGTTTCAGTAAACCACAGTTGTGGAAGTATAACCTAACCCCATAGTTACAAACAAGTAGGGTTGCCAGATGGCCGGGAATATTGTGTCTTGTCCCGTGTCCAATAATTAAGCGTTACTGTCCCAGAATTCACGTATACCAGTTTTTTTTTTTTTTTTTTTTTTTTTTTTTTTCTTTTTTTTTTTTCTCTCTCTCTCAAACTTACGATACCACAGTGGCTACGCCGCACTCGCAGCAGGAGGTAGAGGAGCGTTCCACCTTACCGACTACCAGACACAATACATATGGAGTGTTCAACTATGATGCAGTGATTTTCAACCAAAGTTGAATTAATAATATTAAAAGAAATGCTATATATAAATATATATAGGTTATGTAGGCATAGGTTTTACCTAAAATACAACTTTCTAAATTAATTTGAAAATTTGTTCACTCCTCAAACATACCACTAAAATACCTTTTTAACCCCAGAAAAGTCCCTGAAATTATAACCCTGTATCTGGCAACCGTACATACAAGTAAAATCTTTCATGCGTGAGTCAGAATAGCGAAAAATCTTAATATAATGAGGATGATAAGCGGCTCTTGTAGCCCGCAAAATGTGGTAATCGAAACAGGGAACCAAGTTTTATATAGAAGTATTTGTATTTTATGGGAATAAATACCTCGGTTTCCAATGTTATCCCATGAAAATCCTGATATTCCACAATTGCATCATTACGGAATTTAGTGAGATTTGTTTATGTATCACTCTATTCCAATATTCCATGACCATGGTTGCGATGCGGTATAATTAAGTTAGCTAACACATCATAGGAAACTCTGACAGCTAAATTTACTACTGCCAACTAAAAACTATTCTATAAACGTTTCTCGGGAACCAAAACGAGTAATATTGTTATTAATGCACAATATTTCGGCGACTTTGACTCCGTCGCCATCTTCAGGTGCAGCTACAAGTCTTGAAGTCTGCCTTGAAGTCTGCCTTGAGCGTGTCGTTTGTAAACTGGCATGGCAACGACAGACGTTGTTATGTTGCCTAGCAGCATCTCAGATGTCATTAGACGCCCACGGAACACAAAAAGCAGAGCGTTGGTGACGAGCAGCCTCAATAACAGGAATCCATGCATCACTTATCTGGAATCCACAATCCCTGTTTACCAAATCCATAAACAACGCCGAGAAAAATTACATTCATTTAAAAACTATTCTCTTTAAGCAGTGATTAGTCCAGCACTCAAAGCAAATTTGTAATTTTTTTTTTTTAATCTGTATTGAACTCATAGGCATTTTTCTCATTTAAGTCCAGAATTGAGAGGACGTGGCAGTTATTATTAATATACTACAATATGTATCATCTTTTCACTATTTTCAATCATACTGTACCATGGAGGAAGGAAATATATGGAGGAGAAGTGACGTTAAATCGGTGAAGCAGGCTCTAAACTCCCCCGCATGGCGGCAGCAGCGGTATTGCGCTTCCAAACATTGCGATTTTCCCAGTATATCCCGAAAACTAAGCTAGATATCGAAAAATTTTATTCTTTATTTTCGATTTGTATCGTCGTGTTACATAAGAATCGATCATTAAATTTGACTTTTGCGAAATTTTTCTTCTCCATTTCAACTAAAGAAACCTCACTTTTGATACAGTATATCTCTAGAACTAGGTGAGATATCTAAAAATTTTATTCTTTATTTTTCATTTGTCTCTTCTTTTTAAATAAGAATCCATCATCAAATTTAACTTTAACCAATTTTTTCTTCTGAATTTCAACCAAAACCATTTCACATTTGGGACAGAATATCTCGAAAACTAAGCAGAATATCAAAAAAATTTATTCTTCATTTTTTATTTGTCATATCGAGTTACATAATAATCCATCACCAGATATCGGCGTCACCTTTATCCTAGAGTCCCCTTGAGGTGTTTGTACATATTCCCCGTGTCTGTATGGAAGCGGCCATGCCCCCTCCACTCCGGCCATGCCTCCCCACTCCTCCTCCTCCCTGCTTCACTTCAATGCGTGGTGAAGGTCTCTTGCGTCGTCTCCATATATTTCCTTCCTCCATGTACTGTACTATGTTGGTAAGGTAATCTGCGGTCTGTGATATCAATAGGTGCTAAAATTATTCCGACTGAAATCGAGACCTCAGTTGGAATTTTGAGTAGCCATTAACGTTTGATAATGATTTAATTTTTTTAAGTGAAATAAGATGGGATGCTATGTGGTTGATATTTTTCACTAAAATGTAGGTCTTCCTTTGCGCCGAAGAATTACCATGGCAGATTGAAACAGAGGCGAATTGCTTACTAAATCAAAACTGTGTCACCAGGTCGTTAAGAAAACACGAGAATTAGTTATCGTAGTAAAATAATTAAATGATCACTTCAGCTTCAGAAAGGAAGTAAACTTGAGTTACTTTTACATCTTACTAATGTTAATGCTGAGACTGAAAGAGTTGTTCATAAGAAATTGACTATGGAATGCATAATGAATCACAAATCCATAAGGAGCTACGTGTATGTATTATCACACATTTGGACTGGAGATTTGTTGCTGGATGTATTATATAAGTTAATTTGTGAAGTTAACCTTCGATGTAAGCAACTTCAAAATTTCAAAGATACTGCTGTTTGACTTATTCGGTATGCTCTAGGTCATTTTCATTAAATATTTTATGATAGTATGCAACATACAATTAAACGTGAATTAATTTGCTAAATAAATAGCAATCAGTAGCTTTTAAAAAATATTTCAAATAGAATTAAATTCAAGATAATGAAAAAAAAGCTAACAGTGCAGCAGTTCACATATGGTAGTACAGCAATGCAATTAAATCAGAATATTGCGAATTGAAAATAATATAATGGAAATATTTTCATTAACTAGCGGTAATTAAAATAAAAGTGTAGTTAAATTAAACAGTAATAAAATTTTTCGGTGCCATCATAACGAGTGAATTAAATTTCCCTAATAATCTAGTCTCACAACTCGGCTACGATGTTGAGTTTCAGATTGTAACCAAAACAGGTTGAGGCAAATAAATCACCATGGTGACTACCAGATTAGATTAAGAACCGCAACCAAGACAATCGTCCTCGCCATCTTACCAGTAGTCACATGAAAGATGCCACTTGCTGAACTGACGCTAGTCTGACGTTTGGCGAGTCTCAAGTTTGACTACTGCCTTCGTTATTCTTCGCTTCATTCAAGTATTCGATTGTTAAAGCCACAATAGCTGCGCTAACTACTAACTGAGGAACAAGAAAACGTTAAAGTTGTTGGATGTTTGGTAGGAACAAGGCGTTCTGGATACCCGGATTGAAATTTCGGTTCGGTCAAACTGATTCCGTTGCTGGAGAATCTGTACCATACATTACATTGTTCTACTTCCTTTGTCAACCAATAATTCGAGGCTACATTACATATCATGAGCAAACAACAAAAAGTCTTATTTTGGAAGAATAAAATAAACAGTTGGTTCAATTAAGCCACTTTTTTATTGTAGGTCAGAAAAATGAAATTTTCTTTAAATGCTTCTTTAAATAACAAATTTCAGAATTTGATTTATAAGTTTCTTGTAAACGAATAATACGCACCTCTGAGAAACATATTTCCTGACTATCTGCTACCATCAAACAGTTGATTAGACGACAGATACCTGTAATATAACCACTACAATTATTAAATCGTTTGCAAAAATCAAAATAAGTATGCGAAGTTATGCTATAAAAGCAGTAGATGTTACTGAAGTGAGTTGGTAATAAATGTTGACAGATAAAAACTAAACTTGATGTAGCACAAAACTAGTCAGTAAAAAAATTATTTCATCAATACATGGTATGTAAGGTAGAACATTGTAATTTCAGCTCGAGACTTGTTGCGAAACACTGTGTGCTGGAAAAAGTGTTTTCTTTTCATTAACTAGTGTAACAATTACGTATTTATAATTTTGTAACAGCCATTAAAGTTCCCCAATTTTAGCTATTCGATACAGAGATAGAATCATTATGTTGTGACACTTACGGCTGAATACGGGAGCTGCTACATATTCGCTCCAAATCGAGCGATGCCATCTTTGGTTTCTGTTCGTTACATTGCTCAACAATTTCTAGGAATACGTGACACAAGTACTAATGTACCCATCATGAGATATGCGGAGTATGTCCTCATCAGGGCCACAAGCAGAAACCGATTGCAACTGTCAAACCGTTGGCGACAGCCAATGCTTCTAAGGTACTTGGAAATACGGAAGGGTTTGGGAGAGACTAACTAGTCTTTTCCAACCAAATGTCAACCTCTCCTTCACGTGGTGCACCCTGTTTGCACGGACGAGGCTCTGGCGACTGAAAGATTCCCGGTATAAGGAGTCACCCACTGCTTGCCAACGGCCTCCGAAACGAGGGCGGAAGAGTGGGGAGCGGTTCAGGGGGTTGGAAACGGCCCGTGAAGGCGGATGAATCAGAAATGATCAACGGCATGGGGATGCAGAAGGCAACGGGAAACCACTGCATTAAAGACCCAAAGGGTATCCCGAGGACATGTAATCCTCTCAAATTACATATATCTTGATGGCTTCTTCCTGGGTAAAATATCCCGGAGGTAAAATAGTCCCCCAATCGGATCTACGGGTGGGGAATGCTCAGGGAGGAGTCATCAGAATGGATAGAAACATTCTTCGAGTCGGAGCGTGGAATGTTAGAAGTTTGAATGGGGCAGGTAGGTTAGAAAACTTAAAAAGAGAGATGGAACAACTTAAGTTAGATGTTGTTGGGATTAGTGAGATTAAATGGAAGGACGCACAGGATTTCTGGTCTGGGGAACACAGGATAATTAGCACACAAGCTGTCAATGGAGTCACTGGTGTAGGATTTGTAATGAACAAGAAAGTAGGGAAACGGGTGAGTTATTATGAACAGTTTAGTGACAGGATTATTTTGATGAGGTTAGAAACTAAGTCCGTCCCAACCACATTAATACAAGTATATATACCAACGTCACAGGAAGATGACGAAGAAACAGAAAAAATATACGCTGAAATTGAAGAATTAATCCAATATGTGAAAGGGGAGGAAAATCTAATAATCATGGGTGATTGTAATGCATTAGTGGGAGAAGGAAAAGAGGGGATACTGTAGAAAGTTTTGGTCTAGGAGAAAGAAATGAGCGAGGAAGCAGGTTGCTAGAATTTTGTGAAAGATATAAGCTAGTAGTGGCAAACACACTGTTTAAGAACCATGCAAGAAGAATATACACCTGGAAACGTCCTGGGGATACAGGCAGATATCAGCTAGATTATATCAGGGTCAAACAGAGATTCAGGTATCAAGTTCTAGACTGTAAAGCGTACCCAGGAGCAGACATAGACTGTGACCATAATTTGATAATAATGGAGTGCAGGCTGAAATTTAAGCGAATAAGGAAGCAGTATAAGCAGAACAGACTGGAAGTGAATAAACTGAAACAATCTAGCACGAGAGAAAAATTTGCAGAAATGGTATACTTTTGTCTAAGAATTAACTGTGAAAGGAGCTCAACTGAGGACGAATGGAATGCATTAAAGGAGAGTGAGTTCTGTTAGTTGGGAAGCAAAATTACAACCAATGGCCGAAGCAGGAATGATGTTAAAAGCAGAATAGCACTAGCAAAAAGAGCCTTCATGAAAAAGAGAAACCTTTTAGTTTCAAATATTGATCTAGGAATTAGAAAGAACTTAACTCTATGTGTGGAGCACAGCACTTTACGGTAGCGAAACATGGACTTTAGGAATACCGGAAAGAAAGAAACTTGAAGCATTTGAAATGTGGTGCTACAGAAGAATGCTGAAAATTAGGTGGACAGACAAAGTAAGAAATGAACGATTCTTGGAAATGATGGGTGAGAAAAGAAGTTTATGGAAGAAGCTTACAGGAAGAAGAGACAGGCTGGTAGGTCATATTTTGAGACATGCTGGATTGGTTAATTTGTTAGTGGAGGGAACAGTTGAAGGTAAGAACTGTAGAGGTAGACAGAGATTAGAATATATGAAGCAGATAATTGAGGACGTGGGTTGTAAGGGGTATGTAGAAATGAAGAGGTTAGCACAGGATAGCAAGGGATGGAGGATTGCACCAAACCAGTCTAAAGACTGACGACAGAAAAAAAAAAAATGTGTTTAAACTTCAGTCCTGTTACGGAACTCGCCATGATAAATAGCTCAGAATTCAGTGTATCATACTGATTTATGAAGGTTGAAATTTTTTTCCGGATCGCAGAGTGATACATACTTTCACTAAAGTAGTACCTGAGTTCTCAATGACAGGTTGCTTCTCAAATAACGACGCCGTAAATACATTTTTTACTTCACTTGAGAAGAATATACAAATACTTTACATCAGACTTTGTATACAAATATTAAAGAACTTCACAATAGACCAGCGACGTTGTTTTCGTCTTTCCACAGTTTCGGGCCAGCCGGTTACGACTATCTGGGGCTTATATGGTATATCTGTTACGCTCAATGACCGAAAACGCTCATTGAGCGAAAAAAGGACCACAACGAGTTTTGGTTTCTTTAAAACGGCCAAAACACATTATTCGCACTATGACACTTACAAAAAACAGCCAGAACGCGGTGTAACTAACTCAAAAAGGCCACAACACGAACTTTACGTCTCGTCCAGGTCGCATTCTCCACACATTACGAATCACATTTTTTTTCTTTAAATAGTAGTAACGTGACGGGTAAGAATAATCATATATTTTAAACGCACCCTGGACCTATTCGTCTTAATCTCAAACAGTTAGATACTGATAAACCACAACGTGTTGTGGTTGTTTTTTAAAAAAAAAAAAAACAGGATTCTTTGTGGTCTTTTATCCGCTCAAGGAGAGTTTTCGGTCATTGAGCGTAACATCTCCAGGTACAAGGAACGCTAACAATGACTCACACAATACAAAGCGTAGAAAAACAATTATAATTTATCTTAAATTATTTCAAATCGTAAATAAACACACTTAAATGGAATTAGGAAATATTTACAGCAAATGTACCAAATTAAACGCTTGTAGCCAGTCCAAATCTCACTCAGAACACATTTACTGTCACAGTATGGCCAATTATAGTTCTTGTACTTAATATGCCATATATTGCACTTGCATTTAATACAATAACGGTAGTCATACAGTCCATTTACACCTCTTTCATCTCTCTTCTCTAAACTATCGGCCATAGACACTGAAATTTATATTCAATTACGCGAATATGGTTCCAAAATATGAATGTAAATTTATGAAATCTAAAATTGCAGCTACCTGTGCTTTCTCATAATACCGCTAAAAATTGAATAGTTATCATTTATGTTTTACATTGTGCTAGATATACTGATCTTTGTAATAAGACTGAAAGGTTTAGCATTAAAATGTACAAAATACAAGACAGATCCCCCCCGTCACGCCAATCTATCTACTGGAATAATGCAGTCGTTCATCTCTTCCTATTTCGAGCTGATATTATTACCTCATCACCCCCGCAACAACCTTCGCAATAATTTGCTTCACATATTTCAGTCACCAGTTTTTTAAACATTTTTTTAACTTTTCTATTCACTAAAAAATTTCGAAGATGTAATGACGTGTCGACTTTAGTGGTGGTCACTGAGTTTTACGCTACCGCTCACTGTTTCTCTGTCGTGCTTGACCTACAGTTTAACGTACTGTACATCAACAAAGCTAAACTTTTCCAGAAGTAAAATTCAGTTCAACTACCCGTATAAATCCCCGAGGCATGCCGGGACCCTGAATTTTCAAGACGAACGTCTTAATCAACGAGCCACCAGATCCTTCGTTAGCAAAGCAAGCAAAGTCTCGCAATTGCTCCCACAATTCATACTGTCTCTTTTTTCTGTGACCACATAAATGTTCCAAAGAAGTTCCTCAACCTATATTTTTAAACCATGTCCGTAATTTATCGGTACGCATATTGTATTTCAACATCCTTCTATGGCATCACATTTCAGACGTTTCATTTTATCTGCTTTCTGACGTTTAAGGCTCAAACCCCTCACGAACATAAAATTTAATATAATAACCTGCTGGTGGCATAAAATTTTAGAGTGATCTTTACTTGTTAAATGTTTTAAACTAAAAGATTTCTATTTCCATGACGGCACTTTTCGGTAATGTTATTCTCCTTTACTTCTTGCTTCAGTTGACAACTGTGATTCTTCTTTCCTACTGACCGAATTCTCTTAATTCTTATAATTACATCCCGTTTTTATTTTTAGTCTAATGTTCTTCTTATATCTGTGTAACACTTTATGATTTCTTATTGTTTTGATTTGGTGTTTATTTAGTGAACAGTTTGTTCATGATGCTTAATAATTTCTCAGCATTCTCGCTGTGATGTACACAGCAAATTGCAGGATGCTGATTATTTCTCCTTGAACCCACATGCCAAATTTAAAGTTTTTCTTGATTTTTATTATTATTTCCTATATAAATAACTTGATAATTAATGCAGATAGACTAGAACGTGACCTAATATTATTTTAACTGATTTTTGTGTCTCATGATACTCTACATAATAAGTGCAGATTATTCGTGTTTAGGATAATACATGAGGACATTGTACTGTCAATGTTAGTGTAAATAAATCTTCAAATGTATCCTATTAGCAGATTTACTCCAATTTTAATTACAATAATATGGTTTAGAAATTGAAAAAGTGAAATTGATGGAAAACGAAGTATTATAACATATAAAAAACACGATATCGTATAAATTGTTATCTACATTTACATTAATTGTGTGTCATTGCTGTTTAGCTCATACATTCTGTGCTAACACATTGTTCTGTAGTTTGCGACTGGTAAAGTAAATATGACTTCTGCACGGAATGAAATAATTTTTTTGCCACTTTGTGACTTATCATACTATTTGGTGAGATATGTGTGTTATTAAAAACTAAACAGTTCTTTTCACTATCTTCAGGTTAGTTGGACTTCATTACAATATTAGCTACGTGATGGAGCAAGAATCTTTCCACAGGGTACCAAAAGTTAACGAAGACGAAATAATACTTAAACAAATTGATCTCCAGATTTAAGGAAATACTCTCATTTACTTTTTCTTGCCTACATTTAAACCTAATTTTAGTCTTCTCCTGGAATCACTGTATTTTTATTTGTGCAACAATGCTTCATTCCTGCAGGTGGATCCACCAAGTGAAGTTGACCATCGGATTGTCTCTTAAGAAATCTCTCATGAAAAATGAAAATCAGCAGAGTATTATAAGAAAGTCAAGGGGTCACACCACTAGGGTAAAGATACCTACGTTCTTTGAATTTTTTTAAAAAACGATTATTTGCTCTGCAGACTACCTGGTTTTCAGTGATTCTTTATTATGATTCAAATGTATATAAACCCCTTAGAAAACCACTCTAGTACTGTAGATATTACTGTGGGAATCAAAATTTAAATCCAGTTAACAACCTGTGACTTAAAATTCATACTGAATTTGTGTTTGTGGGTTGTGGATCGACACCTTCCTTTTAGACGTCGATTCATTAAAAGGGTCGTCAGATCGAATCAAATCTCGAAGATCAATGGTTGCAATTAACGCGGTGTGCTAATGCTTTTAGTTAGGGGTTTAGTAATCACAAAGCAGTATTTATCGCAGAACTTCACCCTCACGCTGTGCTGAAGACTAGCCCCTGGACTCTGTCCTCCCGTGACCTGACGAGGCGTTCTAATCCGGTTGCCCTAAAGTGCTCTTCGGCAGGGCAGCGGCCGGCCATCTCATTAAAATGTTCGAGACCTCCAGACCCTCAGCCCTGCACTGCACAGGCAAACTCACTTTGCCGACACAAATACTATCAAAGAAAAAAGCATTTTCGTCGCTAATGCAGTATATACGCCGCGAAAATTGAGAAATAATGTTAATAACGCGAGATGAGGATTAAGGGTAAATTTTAAGCTCACGTTGCAATTAAGCTGAAATTAGAGCAGGACTACGTCTCTGCGAGCGTGCATTTTGGATTTCGCTCGAGAACAAAGCGGCCGAGTCCGGGGCTATGTTTTTAGGTCACGTGATTTATGGGAGCGGCGGAATAAAAAGAACGAAAACTGGCTGGGCTAAGAGAGGAAACAGGGACAGAAAAAAAGAAAGGGGAGAAAGCAAACACAAGCGGCTCGCATTTCTTCTTTCTCGTTTTGCATGCGGTAATTGCTACATTTCACAGCGCCATTGATACGGGCTCCTATCATTAGCCGCAATGAAAGACTATGAACAAAAATTATTTCCTGTAATTTCTTGTGATACAGAGCGGTATGAATACAAATTTAGTTATCTCTTCGTTCAGTGTAATAAAAGCCTTGTTGCGTTACTGAAATAACTGGTCACTCAGATGTAGACAGTTCTATTGTTTTACCTAGATGGAAATGAAGATTGTGGCATTATCATTTAACTACAATTATTGAGCTATTGACAGATGAAATAAAGCTGTAATGGGAGTTTTGCATTTTATTTCAAGTTTTACAGTTCACTTTCAATTTCTGAAAACACTTACGTATTGGATTGTTACAGAGTATAGGAAGCTGATAACGATTAAGACAAGACATTCTGCAGATGGAAGTATCTTTGGTTGTGGACATAGTTTAGGATTTAAAACAGAAGTGTTGGGAATACAAATAGTTGTGCAATGTTTCCATTCTAATTTCCTATTACTATCATCGTAGATTTAGCTGTTTAACAGCTTACAAATGAGAATATGAAAGCTACACTTTCCGTAACGTCCCATACGAAATCAAATTGAGAACACAGGAAGCAGATAAAAATTAGTTCTCAACGTAACAATTAGAAAGAGGCTCCAAGGATTATTCAGTATTAAGAGTAAAATGTCACCTGCGTTTAAATGAAAATAAATATATTCACTAAAATTATAAAAACTTTCTATGTGTATCAACTTCCTTCTGTACCAAGACATTAGAATGCAAAGAGGACAACGCTGAGTCAGAAAACATAATATAAAGAATAACTGCATATAGTTTAACCAAGGAAAAATACACCATAAACATTTTGTCCTACCACACATAATCAATTTATTCAATACCGCCAGTTTTTGTCACGCCTTTGTATTTTTAGATCATACTCCAGTTACTTACATTTACTGAGAGTTTACAGATCTATTGTTATTGCATTTTACATAGCTGAGAATGAAGATTGTGTCATTATCATTTAGCTATTATAACAGAGCACAATAGATCAATTAAAAAACACTAGTTTATTGCTATGAGTTCCACGCAGATGTCTTTGTGAATATAACAGAAACAGCGACCATTTTGTGGTTTTTCCACTTGTGTGTCTTACGTCATAATTTTGCTTCAGTGTATCATCTATCACTGATCATCCACAGTGCAAAGTCTTTTTCTTTTCTTTTCTTTTATTAACTATAGCCATGTCAACAGATTTCCCGTTTTTGTAATTGCATTTATTGAGATGTAGACCCTGGATTTCTGGAACTTCGTGTGTATAAAATCTGTTATAATAACTTTAAAGAATAACAGCGGTTGTCGCAGTCTTCAGTAAGCAATTACTGCAATTGTGAAGTGATCGACAGGCTGTAGATCAGTGGTGTCAAACTAAATTTTGCAGAGGGTCGTATATTAAATTTAGAATGTGTAGGCGGGCTACATTCAAATAAAAAAATGTACTGAATTATTATTATAACATTTTATTTATTTGATTGTATAGTATATAATATACGGTTGTTAAAAATCATTGTGATCGCGGGCCGTATCTTTGACATCACTGCTGTAGATAGTGATGGCATTTAATTTGTAAAACGATGTTCACAATGTTTTCTCTGGATTATTCTTCTCTCGTTGTCTGGAGCATACTCTCCTTCAGACCACCTTCTTTTAGACACTCGGATTTTATTGCTGCAACTGATTGTGTAAAAGGTAGCAGCTCTTGTAAGACATCGTAACCTCATTAATTTGCTTCAGAATAGTACCAACTACCTCAACGAAATTAAAGCGTATTTTAA
Organism: Vandiemenella viatica; assembly: GCA_031002005.1. Lineage (NCBI taxonomy): Eukaryota > Metazoa > Arthropoda > Insecta > Orthoptera > Morabidae > Vandiemenella > Vandiemenella viatica. Next base: position 65,421,854 of record JARYHS010011408.1, on the reverse strand, counting down.
GATTGGTTGAACGAGTTTAAATAGCTTGTTTGAATAAACGTAAAATACTTCAGAACATACATTGGAATTTATTCGTATAGCCTTGCTCCGTATGTGCTCTTTCAGATCTCGTTGGATTAAACCATGAAAGAAAACTCGATTAGAAGTTGTTAACTCCCTACCGAACTTTTAAATCACAGTAGGCGAATAGAATGCAGATGGTTTTGAGTGTCCAAGTTGTAGGGATTGTCCTAATGCGGGCCAAAGTTTTATTCCAAATTCTTCACGTGATTTTGTGTCGTTGGTCTTATTGACTTGGTATAAGATGTTTTTGTCCCACTAACCGGTGTTTTCAGGTATAGGTAGATGGGTGAGTGGTGCCTATTTGTGTTGCTGCGACGCCTCCGGAGCCATCTCTTCTGGGTGTGGGAGAGCCATTCGCTGCCCCATGGGGTTCCAACTTCCGCAATGTCGTTGTTGATTGGCTGCATCCGCTCTCTTGTGTCACAGCACGTTCCTCTTCAGAAGTCATAAGATGCTGTCAACAATTCATTTAACAAGACATACGTTAAGATTAACGTATCTAACTTCGCAGGATGTTGTTATTATGAAGCATCTATATCGATTCTTTTTTTCCTTGTCATTATGTTTCATTTCACGACTAGTTATTCGCCTCTGTCACAACGATGAGGAGCATTTTCTCTTGGCCTCTTCAAGTATGTTGATACCCATCCAATCAGCACCGATGCTATCAGTCATCTTCTCTTTGAGCAATAACAGCAGCAAAATGATTATCACATCTGCTGCGAGTTTTGTTTTCTAATGAAACGATCTACGATTAGAAATTAGTCTGGATTAAATCAGGAGTATTGTACAAAACAATGGTGTAAACTATATTGTTTTTCCTCGCCTGAATAAAACGTAATTCCCCTGTCAAAAAATAAATAAAGATATTTTTTTAAATAAAGTAACGTTTGTGATCATTTTATATTTTAATATATAATGAATGCAAATTAATTTATTTTAGATTAAATTTGAGAATATATTGGTATGTGAGAGTAGTACATCAATATTTTTTTAATTTTCTGCAACTTTAAAATCTAAACGTGTAAAAGCGGTGTTGTGTGCCAGAAATGTTATTAAGAAGTATACCTGCGTCATCAACCAAAAGTACAAGAATATAAAGTATAGTTAAAAAAAAAGTTATTTCAAAATCGCAAAGACAGAACAAAACTTTTTGTTTTAGACTTTTAATGCAGCATAGGACTGCTTAAATGTGAAATATAATAATAGCTGCTGTTATATTTTAATGGACGTTCATTACTGATAGATTCCCCGCATGGTTCAACCATTTAAGTTGCATAAAGATCAATTTTTAAAATAAATAATAAACAATAAAAGTTTGTTACTTTTGAATTTAAAATTTCTTACGTCTAGTACCCTCACAACAATGTATGTAGTACAGTAATGAGGATTTTAATTAAGATCTTGGTATAATCACAAATTTTATCCTAATTATCTCAGAACTATGATAAAGTTAAAGCTACTACCTGAATTTCCGTTGAAACCGTCAATAAATAACTGAAGGAGGGTATTACGTATAGGTGTTCTATAAGAAACTGGTCTGTTTGTGTTCCTCCATCAGCGATATTATGACACCAGTATAATGTGGGAAATTCTCCTTCATTTCTCTTTAATGTCTAGGTCAAACTAAAACGTTACATGTAAAAGAATGACATTAAGTCTACATATTCACTGGAAGATTCTCATTTAATTCCAAATATCTGCCTTAGTATAACGTGGGCTATCATTATCTCCTCACGGTAAAGGCAGAAATCTCCTACATACCAGCTGTGTGTGTTATAGGATAAACGGTATGTGTACTTCGTAATTGAATGAAAATTTAAACTCGGGCTAATACCTGTGACAGTGATATAGTATCCATATAGCTAATTAATTTCTACAGTAGACAGAATACTGTATCACTGTTCCTGATCTCTGTAAGCATATACTAGATTAATCATAATGCAGTATGTTCACACAATACCTAACCAATAGAAGGCATCGGAATTGGATCAATGTAAAGCCGTTTGATTGCTGGGAACAATTACTCCACAATAAACCGATACTGCAATTGTCTGGTGTAATCGTTGAGATTAGCAATTAGGAAGAGGTAACAATATTCTCTTCGATAATTAATCGACCAGCTGCTGTTGCCAAAGGATGCAACATAGGTGTATATTGACATACTCAATTTAAGCATTTGATTTGATAGCTACCCTGAAAGGCACATTTACCGAGCCCTTCCTTGATCACCTGGTAAACATTTTTTAACGCTTTAGAGGTGCTTATGATTACCACATTAACAATGTAATTAAAATAGACGATATTTTGTTTTTAGTACAATTTGACACATTAGTAAATGTGCCAAGACTGTTATACATCATTCTCGTGTCAACCTCAGCAATATTTTCGTGTCACATAATAAACGTAGGCATACTATGTACACTTTCTACTTTGCAGCAGTATCGACTCTACGTGCTTCCTTGCTGTTATAATTAAATACTGTGACTTTTTCTCAATTTTTCCAACTATACAAGGCGCCGATATTCTCTCTTGTCAAGAGACTAACAACGAAAATCAGAGCATAGAAACACCATTTTTGAAAAAAATTCACAGGTCATTAAATTATATAAATGCGCAGTGTTTGTCCATAATAGTTCGAAGATAACTGCTGGAATATTTTGTAAATATTTTCAAGTGATAAAAACTGAGCTAAATTTATCGGGAGAGTGGTCATTCACTACATTTCCAACCTAACTCGGTAACTTATTACTACTATATTTCAAGGAATGTAATTTCCGAACAGTTTTATGTTGTTATGATGACAAGGAAGTCTGTGGAAATGATTATACCGTATTTTCAGACTTCTGTATCATGCTGCAATCTCTACGAACATAGTCAATTATTGGAAAACTATAGCCTTTCTCAGTTTTATATTATATCAGGGTATTCTTTTCCGAAATTTGCAACTCGGTATCTGCGTATCTTGTTTATTCGTATAAAGATTGAGGTTAGTGTGATCATGAATGCTGGTATTTTATGTATACTGACTTGTCATTAAATAAAAATATATTAAAATAAAAGGAAAGGCACTGAAACTGAATTAACTAGAAATGTTTAGGAACATACACATTTTTACTGAGAATAAATCAATGCTACTGAGGAGTTAGTAGGTAGGGCTACAGTACTGGTGGAAGCAGATGGACTACATCTATTACAATATAAATTTTACTTGTTTACAAAATACGATGTCGCTTATTTTTGCCTTGAGTTACCGTCCCAATAGATAATATCATTTACGCTAATAATATTGGTACATTATCGTTATAGTCAAACTGATATAATATATTAAATGCTATGCAGTAATTATGTTCTTAAAAGTTACTCTATGCAGCGCATAAAACGAAAACAAAATCCACTAGGAGCAAGCTCAAATGAAATAAATTAAACCGAAAAAGGAGAATTAATATTTATGGGTATCTACCATTTCTGGATTTTTCTAAAAAAAAAAAAAAAGTTTTGCATTGTTTCAAGTACTATATAGTAAAGTTTCGAAACAAATATTTGATACCTTATTAGACCTGGATGCAGTAGAGTTGTTATGGTAACATTTACGTTATCATGCTGTGGCTTCCAACAGACAGTGGTAAACAGAGCCTCAGGTCATAGTAATTCAACGCGGCTGCCACTAATACCCAAGCAAAGTAGGCAACATACCAAAAAATCAAATATTTCTACCCTTTGTATTTTGAATTTCCTTAAAGTTGCCAATCTATCCATATTTCATTATTAGTGTATGAGGACTTGGTGCAATATATTATTACGCAAACTTGAATTGCGTGTCTCATTCCTCTTCCGCACTCTTTGCAGCTTGTCAATTAGAATGCAAAAAATTTGATGGGTGGAGGGTTCTGTATTAATTAAAGCGAGAACATTGGAAGGTTCCTATCTACTCATGCAATTAATTGAAGGGAATTTTAAATGCTTCCGATGTTATGGTGGACATGAAATCACAACACACTGCAGAAATAGTAAGGATTTAGTTGACTTGTGAGAGAAATTCCGAATAACCTACAAACTAACTTCAGGTGGCCATAGTGGGAGGTTTGCAGATGGCGCCTGATTTCATGAACTGCTTAGATTTTCATTTCTCGCCAACCCTGTTGTATTTATGAGTAATATATCAAAGAGAAAGTTTCTGTGTGATAACTATCAACATTCTCAAGAACATTAAATTCTTCCCAAAAGATGATGAGATTTAAATCAATTACAACTGATTTAAAAGGTAAAACAAAATTCACAAATTTATGATTTTAATATATGAACAAAAGAATGGAAACTACCTGTGAGAAGGGACTATAACTGAAAGTGTGTCCGAGAAGGGGGTGAAACGTTTTTAGATGTTTCTAAAATCATTGAAAAACAACAATAAAATCTTAATTCCAAGAAACTGAGCTCGACTGACGCTTGCTATGCTACGAAAACTCCACCAATGAACTGTGATTTCTGCAGTTCCCTTACCCACTTGCTGTGGCCTGTCAGTGCAGTGCATTTTACGTACTTTTGAAATCGTCTCTGAATAATATATATTGTAATATATTTTGCACCTAATTGAATTATGAGGAAATCTCTTATCCTATGATACACGTGTCATCAAGATGTATCCAAAGACGCCACATCGAAATCCTCGGGTGAACGAAGAAATGTGTATATACTTTCCAGAAACATCCTCCTCCTTTTCCAATCGCCTAAAAAACCACTTTTTTTTACTGAAAAGCAAAGATAGTAAAGAAAGTTGTTAGACAAATATTTTCTACTTCTTAACCTGGCTTTTATAAAAATAATGAGGGCATTAAATAAATTTTTATTTTTTCTGAGCACATTTCTACCACATTTCCTTTATAAACAAAATAATACTGCCACTTTAATAACGACAAAATAAAAATACAACAATAGGAAGAAAATTTAACATATAGTATTAGCTACCAGGCTATGCTACGCTATTGCTAAATTTGAGTATGCAAATAAATTAATTGAACATGATTGAAAATATGATATCAATATTATTAAAATTAGTTATTTCCATATACATTATTATTTTTTCTTGGTTTACTTTAATTATAATGACTGTTTTACTCAATTTTAAGTCCATCACAATGCTCTTGGATATACAATGTTTACTTGGTGATTCCATTTGTGATATATTCAAAAATAATCCCTCGGTTATTCTATTCTGGAGCATGCAACGTATAATTGTACATGAAATAATTTTGAAATTATTAATATCCAATAATTTTATCGTGAAATTTCTGCGGAAGAATCGTTTTGTAATTTTTAACACGCACGTTTGTCGTCAGTGACTTTTGTTGATATGTCTCTACAAATGTGATCAATTAAACACGTATTTAGTTCTTCAGCTGATATAGCTGGTGAAATCACAAGTAATGTATGTCGAAAATCGCCACTAATAATATTTTAGAACCAGCGAATGGTCGTTCGTTTCGATGTAAATCCTGCGAAGTTAAATTCAATGCTTCCAACGATTTTTATGCGCCATTACACATTCAGCCCAAATCATTATCTAGCGTTGCTGGAGCACTTTACTCATGTTTACTGATATTTTGAAATGGTAAGTTGGTATTTTGTATATTCAATGACAATTTGAGTAGTGAATGTTCTCACAAGCACCAAAAAGCGCCGCCACAATTCCAGATGAAGTGGTGGGTCTACGGACACCCTACATGAACGCCGTTGATCGCATAGATCCGTAGGAGTCAGTCACCAGCTGTGACTGCGCAATGTCTCCCGACAGAAGAAATGACTGGAGTCCTAGATCAGGATTTAAACTAATGGTTCCTCCTTAAGGACACAAAATACCTGCCTCAGTGGCCTGTAACAGAACTGTGTCTCGGTGACTGGTACTGGAGGGTGTGTCCTTACACAATGACTCATCATAGAGTCTTGTCATCAAGTTGGTAGCCCGAACTCCAGAGATGTAATTCTCGCACTGTAGTGCACGTCGCGTTTCTCATACAACTTACAGTCGCATATAACCTGGTGTCTCTTGCACGGCTCGAAATTGAGTATTGACACTACCTTGGTGACCCGTAATAGATTGATGTCTCCCATACGGCTACTCGTGCCAGGGACCTGTCGCCAACTAAGTGGATGATCTAGGGAGATTCCGAACCGCAGCAGAAACTGTGAGATTGCCGTCCATAGAAACATTATTTGGCTGACAGCGTTGTCATCCCTCCATTACTACCACGCCTCCCCGACCCTATTGTCGCTCACCGCTCGAGGTAGTAGTGGAGCTAAAAAAAGTCACCGTGACATAAATTTTCCGATCGCCTGTAGTTGCCGTTCGGGTCAAGTATCGCGGATTGCCCCCACCCCTTTTCTAGATTCGGCACTGCTGGTACTAGAGAGTATGGTGCGGTCTATACCCGATGACTCTTGCCACTACTGGGTTACCTAATCTCCAGAGATGTAATTCTCTCGTAGTTTAGAACTGGAATGTCAGTCTTGTTTCTTCTATAAGAAACACCCGTTTTAAATATGGGTGAAGTTATAAAAACTGTTTGTCACGTTGCCAATCCCTCTCTCGCTCCACAAGACGTCATACAAAACATGTGTCAGCCCCGCTGTGAACTGAAATTCTTCTGTTTGCTATATCCCGCACGAGAGCGAGACAGCCCTTCAGAGTCTAACACTCATCCACTGTTTTGTCATTGATCTTGTAAGTTGAGATCTTGTTCCGCTAACGATGATTGGAAGTGGGATGAATACAAACGCAGTTAAAGTACTTCTTTCACTGTCTCTTGAGCATACAATGGCCTGTCCTTCGTACCTGCTTCGTACTGTACTGCGCGGCTTTCATGCCATTGTGTCGCAGGTTACGTTCGGTGTAAAATTTAAATGTCATATCACTCAGCAAGAGGGTCATCGGTGACGGTACCGCCATGTACAGCGGAGCAACAACTCTTCAGTTTTGAGAACTGCACATGATGTAGGTCCTCAAGTCCGAAGATCACGAGGGATACCCAGAAGCGCTAGTGACTAGTGAATGACTCCCCTGAAGACGCACAAGATCGGCTTAAATGGAATAAATTCTAGAAAAGCAGAACCCGCGATGTGGGATAAATGCTAGGAAGAAGAAGAAGATCACACAACGATCGAGCTTGAAACTACAGCATCTTTAGAGCCAAAGAATGAATGTAATTTTCACATCAACTCAGATTTTTTACGTTTTTATGTTGTCCCGTGAACTTCTTCTTTAATGGCAGCCCGTTTCAAGAATTCATGGACAGCACGTACGGGTTTTCAAAGTCAAAGTTTTTCTGTTAAGACAGAATAGATTTTAATCCTTAAAACATACTACATCGGAAATAAAAACGTTTATGTTCATTTTTATAAAATTTTATCTACAACAAAGGGGCTAATTTTCCTAAACAGTTACCTCATTATATAAAACGCTGAGTATTTGAAGGAAACACTCATCATTAACAACCAACTAGATTCTAATTATATATCTATTTTAATCTCAAGGCACTCTTTTATCATTATAGATCCTTCTCCATATTATCATAACTAGAATGAGTTTCCAACACTATGTCTTAATGCATACCGATTAAGTTAGATGCTGCTTTGTACACATCTAACATTATTACGTAGACAGGAAGGTATTTAGTGTACATATATCATGTTTCTACATTTCGTGGTACCTGTGAATTCTGATTTATCAGCGACCAGAAGTAGTAGGAACTGTGCAGCCGAAGCAGTTATGGACTTCGGTTCTCACTGTGATGTAAAGTTCTATTACAGCCGCATTCCGATATATCAGAGTCAAAGGTGTATGTGCTTATGTTTCATGTCGCCATTAGATGTATATCAATAGTTACACCAGTTTTGTTCGCTTGATAGCTCCCCCCAATCCCACTCCCACCCTACAATTTCATGGAATTAATTGTAAACTTTTAATGGTCTAATAGAAGACCTGGGTTAGTCCGATTAATTTCGCGACATTCACTTTGCTAAATCGTGTAAAGCGTACATAAAATCCTAATTATTTCCATATACCAAAAGGCGTATACATAATCTATACAGAACAATTTCACAAGAGACTAGAGGATATTTTTTTGTGGCTTTACGCCTCGTCGACGTCGAGGTCATTAGAGGCTGGATAGAGCTTGGGACAAGTAACGGGAAGAAATTCGGCAACGGCCTTTTGAATGAAATATCCCGGCATTCGTATAGAGTGATTTGGAGAAACCATGAAAAACCCAATGAGGAAAAAATCTGAAGGATGTTTCTAGAATAACGGATATGAAGCATTAAAAACACGAATGAAATGCATTGTACTGTCGTCAAGATAACCGTCCGACGATAACGAAAAAATAATACAATTTTTCAATTACGTGTGAAAGGAAGTCGTTGAAGCGATAATAAAGTGAACTAGTAAATGCAGTTACTGTGTGTTTGAACTAGGTATTCTTAAAGCAAATATTTAATATCGGTGATCTGCAATTGTATGGAGAATGAACGTTACATTAATCTGTAAATCATGTTGATAAATATATTTAAGCTGAATTAATTATGGTTAATCACGCTGAACCCCTATTAAGAGGAACTTTCAAACGAGTATTAAAATATAAACTAAGCTCCTCAAGTATTGTTTTCTGCGTAAAATACTCAGGGATGACCGTAAAATAAGAATATGTGAATATTCAGTTAATTTACGTGACATGGCACCTGTTAGAAATTTCAGTTATTAGGTAGTTCACACTTCAACCAACCCTCCAATATCACTAACAGTTATCATAACTGCTTTAGATTACAATAGCTTAACATATCTATGATTTCAATACGCAAATATAGCATCCACTTATAATAAACTGCACAGAATTTTAATTGTCCTATTTTTAACTGACACTGAAACATTATTCCATTGTTGCTGCGCATGATGTACTTTCATAGTTCCAAACACACTGTAGAAGAACCGGTATATCGAAGTTAATGTGCTCTAGGTATTTTTATAAAGGTCAAATACAACGCACCATTTTTTGTTCCATAAAATCTGTGAACCCATTGCAACTGATACGAGCTCAGTATATCAGTGATTAACTAAACCAGAATAAAATAGAAATGATACGTATAACCATTAACATCTACCCAGAGATAGGGTTTCGACAATGCTGTTATTTATAGCATAGCATTTTCCCCACAAACTTGACAATTTTAGTTTCTTGCAGGATTATAAAATGATCGCGCTTTGCCTTGTTGCGCTTCCATATGTGCGACACAAGACAAATCGAGAGGTATGAACATTCTACCCCGGTAAATAAAAAGACTTCACGTGCTTTTCTTTGGCGATATCGATTCCAGCTTCCGATAGAGCCTGCTTGGCAAGCACATCACGTCTGCCGCCAACCTCATTTTTCGGAATGAAGTATCCGGTGGAAAACGACGTCACATTACTTTAAGCGCACTGCGAAAATATTCTAGTAAAGCTAATCACCTGACGAAAGTATGTTTGACTCGAGTTTTAAATAGCTGAATTTTCAGTAAATTTATGAAGAAATAAAAATATTTAATGTGTTGTTCTACAGATGTTAGATTAAAACTGCATAATTAACACATGAAACATATACACTAATATCAATTTTTTTTCTTTAATACCGTATCGCAGTGTTGCCTTATGAATAGAAGCAGGTCCGGCGTAAAGGGGCCCGCCGGCTGATGGGGGCCGCTATCACCGGATGTAGGGGCCCCCAGGGAAAGAATCCGTCCATTGCCGCCTGGTCAGTTGTAGAACTAAAAAAGAAGGTCGCCCATCTGACCAGAGGGAGGGCCCAGCCTGTTAGCGCCGGCCATGAACAGAAGACTGTTCGCACTGGAAGTAGTGTTTGAATCTTGTTGGCGATTGCTGAAATAATTTCGGGTGAATGCCCGGATGGTTCCTTCAAAAGGCCATTGTCATATTTATTCATTTTCCTTGCCCCTAACCTCGTCCCAACTAATATGCCAAAGACCCTCGTCAGATTCGTGTTATTAAAAACCATTAATTATCCAGGTGTAAAACATTACTACATACGAGTGCTATTTACTAGTAGTATATTAAAGAGCATATTTAATATTAATTTGATAATTTTAAGGTGTAAACATTTAATGTGAAGGATACGGGAGAGAAGATTTGAGAGTAGGTAGACATGTTGCTTGTTTGGTGGCAAAGGTGCTCTCAGACAGTTGACACCTTGCGGTCTGTGACGTCAGATAACACTGAAAAGTGAAAAAACATGTCTCTTAGCTGGTAGATTTAAAGTTCATCGCTGACCTGTCTACAGAAACTGCCACAAGGCATAGATATTGTTTGTGAACCTCTCAAGTTAAAATGCTACGGTTGGTAACACGGGAGCCATCTGACACGTATATCCCATTAACTTTGAATCTATAAAGGTCCTTCAAGAAGAAAAACCATTCTGTTCTTTTGCTGCTGTGGCGATTTCCCTCGAATCTGTGTTTTAAGGCGTCGCCTTATTGCACCACGTGGGAAGCAGCGGATATTAATAAAAATGTGAATAGTGAATGAAACCATCTATCTATCTCTCTCTCTCAAACGTGGGTTGAACTAAACTTTAATGAACAATATCAAATAAAGAAAACTGTTAGTGATTACATGTCGATAATATATAGAAAATTTAGAATTATTGAGTTGTGTAGTACACTCTCATTAAGTGATATTTAATAGCGTGCTATACCGCAATTACAGAATAAATATAAAGTATTTGTAATAGACAACTTCCTCTGTTAATCTTGTTCCTGATTTCATTAGCTGATTTCAAGATACGGTCTATCTACATAATGATCGTACTCAATCTTAGGTCACTAATCTGATAAAATATTAGTGAACAGAAGAAGACAATTAACTTGAATCAGGTTACAATTAACAGTAAAACAGTAGATTCAGAGAGAATATTATATGATGAAAGAGGTGGCTAATTTTTAAGAGTTTCCTCATCCTATTAGTTTACAGCTAAGTTAACAAATAAACTAAATAAGTTGCCGTGTTTTGACCATGAGTAACTGGAAAGAACATAATTTCAATATAATCCAGAGACACAACGTTGATGCGTAAGGATTGTAGTGGGCATATTTTAATTCTTTTTCATTCTTGTACGCTACTTCACCAAGTCTGAGCCGATGGCGTACGTGCAATAGAGCGCTGGTTCAACCAAACGGAAATACGCCGCGCGTGGCGGAAATCGCACACGCGGCTAAGTTCGCTTTGCAGTGACTGCTTCTAACTTTTCCCACTTGTATCTGATCTTCGGAAGCATCAGTCACTGCCTCGAACCGTCTACCTATCGATATCCGCTAGTACCCGTCAATTCTCGATTATCTGTCGTAGAATAATTTCTATTGCGGAAACTAGCATTGCTCATATTGCGTCACCTGAAGTTCGCAGCTGTATTTCACTTGTAACGGAATCACTAAGTACGTTGCAATAAAAATCGATTATAGTGACTTCAGTATTTTATTCGACTAGAGTATAAAACCCGTATGATTCTCCGATCCCAAGCAGTCCACAATATAAGTGTCAGATATTTAAGAAGAATAACAGCGTGGCAGAAGAAGAGATGCTTCGCAAATCTTAGTAAACATGAAGAAACCGTTTTAACCAAGTACAGACTATACACAACGACCATCCGACGAAAACATTTATTACAGAATCGTGCAATGCCGTTGTGTGTCCAATCTCGTATAGCACATTAAATGTAAATGTGGAGCTGTAATTAACACCATACGTTGTACATCAGTAGCCAGTCTGACGCGAAAATCACCGTGCTCTATAATCAGCACTAATTCACCATGGCTGCATAAATTCAGTGCCTCATCAATTGTTACCGTAGAGGTAACAAACAGCCCTAAGTAACTACGTCCTCGAAACATATATGTGTTAATATACTCTTTAAAAAACTGCGCAATACTGAAACAAAGGGAAACATAATTTACTATCTGTTACCTGCGACTCTTTACGCGGGAACTTTGAATTTTATTGCTAGAATTGGATATAGAAAGCTGTAATTTACGTGAAAGCGGTGCCAAAAAGAATGGACTAGGGATAATATGACCGGAAAGCGATCATTCTACCGTTGAATATGTCTCGTGAAAATAATTAATTTTCACCATGTTTAAAAATAGCAACAAACAAAGGGAAGAGGTTTTACTGTGATTGACTGCCTACCACTGCTTATTTCGCAGGTTTTTGTTTATGGTTTAAAATTACGACGCTTTCTGGAGACATCTTATGTTAATGCCGTTTTTTACACTACGGTTTTGGTTTTTCTTCCTTTGCTAAGATACGAGTATATATATAACATTTGGGGGTTGGAAACCCGTGAGAAAGTTACATAATATTGCCCATGGGAAAAACACGTCTATTATAAGTGTAACCCTGGTACTTTCAGCGTCTGTCCCTAGCATTCATTGACAGTCTTCTCAAGGGTTAATTGTATTAGTAATTGTAGTCCTTTAAACTGTTTCAAAAGTTTAATGAAATCGGGTCCCGAATCCTTTTGTTCCACAAAAACAATTCTTGTAAAAATATGCCAAGTCTCGTGTTCATGTAGTGGCAAAATGTTATGAGATCTTTTTTTGAGCCAAGTCTACACTTTACAGTGCATATTCACTTCATTTTGTGAAACAGAATGGTTTCTCTCGGCGTCACACATCGTTTATTTAGGATAAAAAAATCTGATGACTTGGCCATTATGCACGCCATGTTTTAGTTAACGTATACAAATACCTTAAATGTGTTGCTTTATCAAACTTATCAATACTTAAAAGCCAAGATTTCACTCGTTCTTTTTCGAATTTGACAAGTATGTATATTATCCCTCCATTTAAGTAAAAATTATGACATGCATAATGGCCAAGTCATCAGATTTTTTTATCCTAAGTAAACGATCTATGACACCGAGAGAAACCATTCTGTTTCACAAAGTGAAGTGAATACACACTGTAAAGTGTAGAATTGGCTCAGAAGAAGATCTCATAACTTTTTGTCACTAGATGAACACGAGACTTGGCCTATTTTTACAAGAATTGTTTTTGTGGGATCTCATTTCTTTTTTTATCGCTTATTCGTGAATCGCCACTTAAATGTAATTATTACATTTGAAAATCACTGGATAAGAACATTTTAGAATTTAATACATCAATATACGTTACCAACAATGCCCCACTCCCTGAAAACAGTGAGTGTGCGCCATAGCCGAGCAATTGCCGTTGGTTTCAATACCACCATAAACAAAATTACTAGTAAATTCCAAACAAAGCACAGGAACAAAATTTAAGATCTTAGTTAAACTTGCTGATCTAGGCTAGTTCTCAACGCCAGGGACCCAAGAAGGAAATATGCTATATGATTGATATGAGGCGATTTTTCTGCTGACCAACTGCATTAGGTGTTCAAGTGAAAATACATCCTGGACCAAGCTGTAAAATTATACATCCATGGCAATGCCGCATATGTATTTTCGATTAGTACCAAAAGCAATAGAGTTAGCGTTTATGTGGAAAAGAGGCCTGAACCAAGCTGTAAAATTATGCATTCATGGCAATGGTAAATATGCGGTTTCGATTCGTACAAAAAGAAAGCCAGTTATCTAAGTTGTTTCGTTAGGTTACATTGGCAATTGTATTTCTCAGATGAACAATGTATTACAATCCCTGCAACGTTGAAACAAAATAAATAAATAAAAACACACACACACACACATCCCCGCACAGTCTTTTGTTTTTCTCTTTTTAAATTTTTTTGAAAATAATTCTCTTCATGAGGCAGGTTCAACGATTTAAGCATATAGCTTCATCCAGCACAAAGCAATTAACCTGCAAATACGTACCGGAACGTTTCACGTTTGGGTTGCCATTCAATAAATACAGGGAAAATCAGCAAAATCATTACCAACAATGCCCCACTCTCTGCAAACAATTAATTTGCGTCGTAGCCGAGCAGTGAACATTGTCGCTGGTTTAATTACCACCTCAATTAAATAACAAGTAACTTCCAAACTAACCATAGGAACAAAGTAAAATTTAAGGCGTTGGTAAAACTTGCTTGCCTGTATATAGTATAGAAATCTCAGGTTTATAGCTTCTTCCGGAGCAAAGTAATTAAGCCGCAAATATATGCCAGAATCTTTCATGTTTGGGATTGTAATTAAATAAATACGGGGAAAAATTCCAATATCAGATTTTTCTTATGGTTTAGGGATGAAACCATATATGTGTACAAAATTACTTGTTTCTAGGATTGCTGGAAGTACAGTGGAATTGTGATGTCGGGGTGTTGTGCCGAGATAAAATTTTGAATTTCAATAACTTCCAAAGTAAGAAAAGGAAAGAAGTAAAATTAAGCACATTAGTTAAACATAGCATGCTAACTATACAGTGAAAATCTGAGGTTTATAAAGTAATTAGTGTATAAAGAGATTTCATGTGGTAGGTATATGGAAATTTACGAGTTTCAGACTTTTCTTATAATATGTGGGTAAAATATTATATGTGTACCAAATTTCAGCTTTCTACGGCTATGGGAATCTTAGACGTTTGATGATCATCAGTGAGTGAGTGATAAAATCGCTGTAGTTTGCATCCTAATAACAACCGAACTAAGAACAGAAACAAAATAAAATTTAGTTCGTTTAATAAGATTGATGATATCTATTCATAGCTAAAATTTGAGACATATACCATAAATACTACTGATGAAATTGAGGTTCAGAAATGGCTCGAATCGCTTCGAGAAAAGGGTAGGCAGTGCCGCCGTTGACTATAATTGGTGGGTGCACGGCCGTTCACCCAAATAATCTTTAATAGATACAAATAGCTGTAATAAAAACAGAGAATCATGAGAGACACGAATCTCTATTAATATTCAACTTGTATGTAAAAGAAGCCATAGAGGAAGTGAAATAAAG
The DNA here is from genome assembly GCA_031002005.1 of Vandiemenella viatica. Lineage (NCBI taxonomy): Eukaryota > Metazoa > Arthropoda > Insecta > Orthoptera > Morabidae > Vandiemenella > Vandiemenella viatica. Next base: position 65,406,828 of record JARYHS010011408.1, on the reverse strand, counting down.
ATTTGAATATGGTATAAGTGTTCCTGGAGAAAAAATCAGTATACCACGATTTGCTGATGACATTGTCTTGTTAGCAGACCAGGTTGAGGATATTAAGAAGTTGCTGACTATCAAGAGCAAAATATTGAAGAAAGATTTTGGACTAAATATGAACCAAAGCAAGTCTAAAGTTATGAAGTGTAACAGAAATGATACCAATAATAGTAGATTATATATAAAAATAGGGTAGGAAGCGGTAGAAGAAGTTAGTGAATTTTGATACTTAGGAAGTAAAATTGCAACCTATGGCCAAAGCAGGAATGATGTTAAACGCACAATAACAGTATTAAACACTAATTTTAGTGGGATTGTAATCTTTTAAACTCGAATTGTAGATCTGTTGGAATTATTAGGATTCGAAGACTCAACATATCTTCACCTTTTGCCATTCCTATCATGATAACAGTTTTTATTACGTTGGGCCCCGACTGTGTTATTTGTAGGCGTGTGTCGATGCCCAATCGTGGTGCATCGAGGTTACGCGTCAGTGGTATGGGAATCGCAGCTTTTTATCTTTATAAGAAGGCACCACCGACAACTCCAAAGACTTAAGGAACTCTGTGGGATGTGTGGTATCTTGTACGCTTGGGTTCTAATAACTTCAGCTACTTAGTCTCTGCTAGAACTACGCCCTAGGTGTGATTTAAGCCTGTGAGTCATATCAAGAGAGAAGACTTAATGTACTGATGTCATGAACTTTTGGGTAAACACAAAATAACAGCCTGGAACAGTGCAAATCCACATCTATACAATATAACAAGTTGTGTTGGTACATGAAATTTATGGACAAATCATACACAAACTCACTGCGAGAGAAACACAACGTGAGTGACCAACATAACGTTACATAGATTTACAGTCGCTATCTGCCTGTGTATCACTGTTCGGCTAATTTTCAAAATTTAATTTTTAAACGCCCTGTATTATTGCACGCAAAAGTGTTTAAGTATTTACGTATGTGGTAAATGTATGTAACAGAGAGTATGTTACATCACAAAGACAACAGTAGATTAAAACTACCCTTGCCGTGATAGGACTCAAACTGCAGCATGATAAGTGCAATGCACTCCTTACATCTGGCGGAGGCGATCAAGAAATGTATTTCCTAAAACACGAGATTTACGTTTTCTTTCAAGCACTACCAAAGATAAAACATGAAATAGTTGAGATATTTTCTTTCCTCTCAGAGGATGTACAGGCAGATGATCGTTGTAGTCTCATCTAAACGTCACTTCCTACCGACAAGTTTGAAACAAGAAAGACATTCTAATTTTTGAACATACGGTGAATTGAAAAAAAGCATGCTTACTTCAAAAATAACAAAATATTGATAAACGAATCATTACGCGAATGCTTCTTTGTATTGGAAGTGTATGGTGAAAGAGGACCAGGAAATGCGCATTCATCAAACAACAGTAATAGCAATGATGGGCTTTAAATAAGCAATGCTTTGACTCCAGAAATCTCATTTCTGCAGCGCCTGAGGCTGTCAAGAAATAATTACACCGGCAGGACCGTAATGGTCTATTCCTCTGCACTCCTCCTCACTTATCTGTATTTCGCAGTTTTCGACCCAGGCTGCGCGGCTGAAGTGAAAGCGCAACTAGACATAAAGTACGGCAATGCCAGTATGTGACGCAACTTTCGAAATGTTCTGGAAGAGGTTCCAAATGTCTGTATTGACAAACTAGTGGGTAGAAACCTTCTAGATATTCTAGAATAATTATGTCAAAGGTAAACTTGACGATGCTTGTAAGCTGAGATTATTTTTAATTATAAAAATTCTAACTTTGAACGTTTCGCTTGTGACTGAATAGGCAAGCAGTTTTATCATCATCATGATTTGCCACTTCCACTTCTGTGGGTTGTTTTTCACATCTCTTCCTTCTCTCAAGACCGCTTTCTTCGGCACTATTCCATCCTCCATTCTCAAAACATGCCGCAGCCATTTTAATATTTTCTTTGTTAATATCTCTCCTAATAATTCGACCAATCATCTTTCCCAAATGTTTTCGCTTCGCTTCTAAATCTACCCGTCTTTTCTATGTCTGTCAGAACTCTGATCTTGTCCTTCAGATCTTTCCATGAACTTTTATATTTACCACAATTTTATGCTTTTAGAAATTAATTTATGTATTTTCAAGATTGTGAAAGATCGTATCATTGATATTGTTTATAATAAGGGTTATGTAGCATTCAGAGTAGCTCCAATATTTTTAAATTATGAGAACGAATAAATGCCCCAATACATTACGAAACACCGATATTCCCAAAATTCATGTTGTATTGTTTTGTGATCGGTATAGCCATAATACGCACTTCGTGACCGAAGTCTTGAAGTTACCATGGTGATAGGTGCTGTCTCGCACTTAACATGTGGTTAACTGGTTCTAGCCCCGTTGATGAGGATATTTACACTGCTCATGACTTGAAGAGTCTCTCGTAGATAGATGACACATGTTTCGTTTAAACTTATTGGTAAACATGCGTACTCCCACTTTCACTTTTGAGTGTAGTGAAATACTTCTTCCACCAACCTATTTGAGTCGGAAGGACAGGAAAGATAAAATTAGAGAAATAAGGTGCCGGACTGATTCTTATATGAAATCTTAGGGATTGGAATGCACAGCAAAGAGATTAGCTTTGGTGCTGAGCACCCTCTGCCACCCACGATTTTGTGAATTGCAGAGTATATATGTGGATCATAAGTAACTGGGTACAATTCCTAAAAACTAAATTGTTTTTTCTTGGTTCTTCGAGTGGAACCGAATCGATTTATCAAAACCCAACGTACCTGCCATCTTGCTGTGGCTTTCATCAGAGGATAGCTTACCAGAGTCCTGTGTTAAATCCAAAACTCGCCGTTGTGTGTATTGAGCTAGGGCACACGAAATTGTTTATGGTGGTTCCTCCGTTGGATGGAAGTTAGCCCCGCTTACTGTGTTTCGGAAGAGTAGATCTGAATATGCCAACACTGGCTTTCAGCGATTTACTTCTTTTAACTCTTCTTATATAACACACTGTAAGACTATTGCCTTTCTTGGGGTTGACATGATACTTACTTACTGTATACCGAACTTCGTGCTTGCTAAAGTTTTAATTACTGACATACAGCACTAGAAGCCGGATAGATGAGTTCGTAGTCGCCGCCGGTCGCCAGATAGGGTCCAAACCAGTCCGATAAAAGTGTGGGGATAACTAATTAAGAGAAATCTTCAAGTATTAAGTAATGAAAATTGGTTCTCCACACATTTATTAGAATAAAGTACACATCGAACCAGTTGGCCACTATCAGAATTTAGATGATAAGGCTATTGAAACTTCGTAATCCGTCGATTGCAAGATTCTTAGAAAAAAAAGGAAAGTTATTAATCCAAATCAGTCCACACTAAATTACTTTCGATGCCACACTTCACTGTTCTGTTATCTCAACACACTGTTCAAATCAATTTAAAACATACGTCGCAATGGTTAAACTAGTTCATTCATTCTTCTTACTTCTTGCTACACCCGCACAGTTAGTATAGCGTCTCACATTACGCGACGCGAGCCGTCCGCTACCATACCGCGATAACGACTGACTTTAAACAATGTAGTCATCCGCTCATTTCGGAGCGGCGGAATGCTACTGTTATGTTACATTCCCCAACTACCAATTTGTGATAATTGTTCAGATTTTTTCCAAAAGAAATTGAAGAATTATCATTACAAAAAAAGAAAATAGAAAATTTACAAATACCAAGTTTCAAACTCTCGAGTGTGGCCAAACTACTAACATAAGATACACAAAGCCATTTAACATATTTAAAAAAAAAAACAGGCACACAAACAACATCAAGAAAACATATAAAGAAAAAAATACACGAAGGAACCACATGAAATTGTTATAGTTTTCGTGGTCACAGTTCTCAAATAGACTGTCAGCTCTCAAGAAAATAAAACTGAAAAGAAAGAACACATATATACAACATGACAAAAATAATATTTTCGCTTCTACCGTAGGCTCTATGGGTGGAGTCCTCGGTTGCGACACTGGTAGAGGTCATTAACCTCTATACGACTTTTGTCGAAGCACTTCACGCACTACACTGCACTACACAAAGCCTACTGTTGTTGCTGCTGCTGCTTTGGCATATTTCAGGCAGTGTAGGGTAATTGGAAATGTAGATTTATTTCGCTGGCTTTAGCCGGAAAAGTCAAGGATTTATTCGCCGAAGCGGTGAGGAAATAGGCATACGCCAAATAAAAAAAATTAAGAAAAATAAGGATAAAGGGTGTCCCCTATTCGTGACCATTGCGGAGTGAGTAGACATCCTCGTCCAACATCCATAGATGAAGGGCTCATCTCCACCCCTATCACGTTAGCTTTCCACTTCCATTTAATATATTTCCTGTCGATTTTCTTCTTTTCTTTACGTATCTGCGGCTGCTTCAGCTTCCCGACATCTTCTTTACAAGTTCCGCAGTCTGTTGGTATTGATTCTTCATCTCCATAACGCTCTTTAGTTGACAGAAATGTTCCGCATTCTTCGTTTATTGCGCCCGTGGCTGCCGCACACTTTAAACTATTTTTGGCACAGGTTACTATAGTGCTTACGCATTGACTGTTGCGCGAGCGCTGGTTGCTGTCACGCGCGTGCATGCTTCTGTTATTTTTGACATATTGCTGGGGTGCCATTTCAATTACTTCCCGGCTCGCTTTACCGCTATTTGTTTCTTCTCCGGATACATCGATTTCTATCAACTTAATTTCAGTCTTCTGGTACTCGTCATTCTCAATTTCCATATTGCCTTCCTTAAAATCTTCTAATTTGTCCGCTTTCAATTCTCCACTCATGCTATTGAATAAAATCTTCTCGCAACTTGTCAGTCCCTCTTCAACATAGTTATTGAATACAGTGTCATATAGCCATATTTCTGGAGAATCTTTTTTCTTCCTTAAACTTATTCTTTCTTCTCTTACTACTGCTGTTTTCTCTGTACTTGGCTTCTTTCCTGACTCCAAACTGTCTTCAGTCACCGTGTTCGGTTTCTTTGCTGCGTCTTCAGTACTGCCACTAACGATATTATGTACTTCAGAACCGTGGATTGATTTTATTTCTCCATCTTCTATATTTTCTTCCTGCATGCGCAAATCTTCCTTGGCATCGTTTATGTCGTTTCTTTGAGTCACAGTTTCCTGCAAACAGCTAATGTCATTACTATTGGTAGTTTGAGATTTACAGGACGTTGATATACTACACTTTGCTAACATGTTCAGAGCCTCTTCTATCCTTGACATACTCCTAAATATTCTCTGCTGTATTTCTGGAACTTGTGTTACAGTTTCGACTCCATTAATATTTTCTTCTTGTATAATACCACTGTCATCTGTAATTACTTGTCTTGAAATTCCATCTTCTCTTCGAAAATCTTTAATCTCTTCTTCCGGTATTATCTCTTGTGTTATTATTGCAGCTTCTACAATTATCTCGCCACTCTCTTTTGATATATCAGTCTGACAGTTAGTGTTATTTTCTTCTTCTCTTCCTAATTCTTCTTGCTTCTCCGACTCCTCTTCTTTACACTTATCGTAGTCCTTATTAACATGTGAAATTGTACTCTCTTCTTCCTCAGATAAGCAGGTTTGATTATTAATAATTTCTTCTTCCTTCGATAAGTTTTCTAGACCAAAATCTTCTATTTCTTGTTCACAATCTGACATCGAAACTTCCATCCTTTCTGGGTCAAATTGTATTAAGGAATCCTCTGGGTAAGTACCTTTAATTTTGCCGCTAACAGGGAACGCTAATAAATACTGAGATCCTTCATACACATATATCACTTGAAAAGGTCCTTCATAAGTATACTCGAACGTTTTAATTTCTCCATTAGTACTACAAACTTGGACATCCGTTTCCAACATAACCAAATCACCTCGCTGAAATGTCTCCCAATCCATGTTTACACTTTTCATATAGTTACACTTTCCAAAAAAATAAAAGAAGACACAAATCCTGGAATTTTACTTCTCTCGAACAAGACAATAAAACAAAACAACGACGTCATCTTCGAAGCTCGCAAGCCACAACAAACTAATTAAGCATGCCATTTAAAGCAAAAGGAAAGTTAAAGGTTACACTTTAGGCACTACTACAAGTGAAATTGAAATAATTGCTTGCGTCATCACTGATGATAAAGGAAAAGGAAAATGCATTGTCGAGTTAGGAGAGAAAAATCTTGTCCCATTTTCTTCCTCGATATTTCACAGAAAAAAAGGAAAATTATCAGAAAAAAAAATTAGGAAAGGATTTAAGCCTTCAAAAACAGCCAAATAAGCAGCGCACAGCGCGTCCTTAGCTTTCGGAGACTCTGCACGACGATTCTTCTTTCTCCCGCCTTCGTCGTCTCGGCTGCTCAGCTCCGCGCCGAACAATGTAGAATATCTTCCCCGCTGCTCCTTGACCAGCCGCGCTGCCTTCGTCGAGTGGGAGTTCTTCCGCACCTTTGGGTATTGTCGACACCTGTTTCGATTGTCGTCGTCTTGATATCACTAGTTTTCCTTTTTTTTTTTCTTTGTGTGTTTTCCTAGGATTTGAGAAAAATTGTCTCTCCTCCTAGTACTAATTTCTACCACACAGTCCTGTCACTCGTCGACATGTAAGACTATTTGCCTTTCTTGGGGTTGACATGATACTTACTTACTGTATACCGAATTTCGTGCTTGCTAAAGTTTTAATTACTGACATACACCACTAGAAGCCGGATAGATGAGTTCGTAGTCGCCGCCGGTCGCCAGATAGGGTCCAAACCAGTCCGATAAAAGTGTGAGGATAACTAATTAAGAGAAATCTTCAAGTATTAAGTAATGAAAATTGGTTCTCCACACATTTATTAGAATAAAGTACACATCGAACCAGTTGGCCACTATCAGAATTTAGATGATAAGGCTATTGAAACTTCGTAATCCGTCGATTGCAAGATTCTTAGAAAAAAAAGGAAAGTTATTAATCCAAATCAGTCCACACTAAATTACTTTCGATGCCACACTTCACTGTTCTGTTATCTCAACACCTACTGTTCAAATCAATTTAAAACATACGTCGCAATGGTTAAACTAGTTCATTCATTCTTCTTACTTCTTGCTACACCCGCACAGTTAGTATAGCGTCTCACATTACGCGACGCGAGCCGTCCGCTACCATACCTCGATAACGACTGACTTTAAACAATGTAGTCATCCGCTCATTTCGGAGCGGCGGAATGCTACTGTTATGTTACAACACACACACACACATATAGCATCACTGTCATCAACACATACACAAATACTTTAATATCAGCTGACCCCTTAAAGTTGGTATGGATGTGCAAAACCTTTCTTGTAAACCACGTATGCCCAGGAAACGTGTATGATCCGCTAGATCTATAGCCTTAATAAGAATAACTATATGACTGATATTAGTGTCATAGTGTCTTTTTTGTAGCACAACACTTGTCATAACAAACATTCTTTACAATCTCCAAGTATGAATTTCTCGGAAGAATTATAACCTACTTTTTTTGCTTTTTTTCTTCTCTCTTCATTAATCTTGGTGCTTCTTTTATTGATTTCCAATATTTCTTCATCCCTTCAATTTTCTGTTTCTTGGATCCAAATATTATTACGCTTCCTCTGCTCCTTCTCTTGAAAGTTCTTAAAATTTTGTACCAACCTTCTGAAAGAATGTACTGTATTTTCGCTTATTCCGATCTTTATCATGTTTTTCTTCACTCCACTGGTTGCCAATCTCACTCTTGTAAACGTGACTATTTTTTTTTTTTTTTTTTTTTTTTGTAAGGCTGCTGTTGTCCATTCTCGTTATGTGAACAAATAAATCCCGATTTTTCTAATCGTGTAGGACTTCCTCTCATCTTCTCTTTCGCTGTTTAGATCTTTATTACCTCACTGCCTAAACGCTCCCTTTTTATAGTTTTCAATGGTCCTCAGATTTTTCTCAAGATTTTCCTTTACTTTTTCTCTATCTGATCTATTTCTCCAGTTTTCGTATAGAATACACATTCTGAGACGTAGAGAAGCTCTGGTTTAACTACTGTATTGTAGCGTTTTATTTAACTATTCCTTGAGATATTCTTCTTATTGTAAGGATTTTTAGTCAGTTCGTATGATAGTTTTAGTTTTCTTGCTCTTGATTTGTTTGCTTCCTTAACAAACCAATTAATCTGAATTTCTTCACCTAGACATTTAAATGGTTTTGATCCATGTGTGTGGCTGTGCAGGTGTCGTGGGTGCGCCACCGCGACATCCACCTGCTGACGGTGGGGCGGTACACCTACACCAGCGACCAGCGCTTCCAGTCGCTTCACTCCCCGCAGACCGAGGACTGGATGCTGCAGATCCGCTACCCGCAGCGCAGGGACTCCGGCGTGTACGAGTGCCAAGTCAGCACCACGCCGCCCATAGGCCACTCCATGTACCTCTCCGTCGTCGGTAAGCAAATCTGGATTGGGACTCATTGGAGGAAAGGAGGAGGGTGAATGTACAGTGAAGCATATATTGGTGATGGGACTTGGAGGGTTATTGGTCAAAGAATTAGGAATAGTGCATTGAAGGGGGCCATGACCACAAGCTTGCGATTGATTTCATGTATAAAGGGTTGGGAAAAATTTCTTTTGTTCGTAAGGGAGTCGGGGATTCGAACAAATTCGATTCGTGACCACTTACTACAGTCCTTATATGAAAGCGTCACAGAACTAATTAGACTGGGCTGGGAGTGTCTGGTAGATAGACGACGCATGTTTCATTTAAACTATTGGTAAGCATGTGTACTCCCACTTTCACTTAGGAGTGTAGTGAAATACTTCGTCCACCAAACTACTTGAGTCGGAATGATAAGATTAGAGAAATAAGGTGCCGCACTGATTCTTATATGAATTTTTTTTCCCCTCGTACCAGTCGGGATTGGAATGCACACCAACGAGATTAGTTTTTTTTGCTGAGAACACTTTTTCACCCATAATTTTGGGAATTGCCGAATATGTATGTAGACGTAGATGTACAAATTACCAAGTGAAGTAATGAATAATTTACCAAAAACGCTTAAGCAAATTAAAATTTTTAAATTGGAAAAGTAAATGGGGAGGAATTTAACATTACAATTATAAAAGATATATATATATATATATATATATATATATATATATATATATATATATATATATATATATATATATATATATATATATATGTATATATATATATATAATTGGGGTAATTAGATGACTAGGGGAATTGCCAAACTCCATCGCAATTAAAAATTGATAATAATTATACTTTGAACACGCCAGTAGGTTCAATCTTATACATGTTGGCGTTACCCGAGCTTTGATGTCACGTACAAGATACAAGGGTCCCTTCGGCTAATTAATATCTCGATACGTTGCTCTCAAAATATGTGAATTTTATGGTGTAAGACTTACTGTCACACTTTCTTAATGGCAAAATGAAAGTACGATTGAGTTAGCTTGTATAAAATCAAATTAACTGCTACACAACTGACAAAACACATAGGTAAATGAAAATAGCTCTGGATCTTTTCAAGAATATTACTAATAAAATCTTAGCTAACTGGAGTACCTTCTCTAGTCAACAGAAAGTATACAGAATATATCAGTCGGTAGCTATTAATTCTGCAAGAATTTCACGTTGTTTCTTGACAACCAGAAGTAGACTCTTCGAACACAACGTGAGAAATGAGCTCCGCCAGCATCCTTAGTTAGGGGGAATCTAAGTACTGGTTGGATGTTGTTGACGTGTACATCGCATGGTCACACTGTAATTAACCCATAAGAGCATACTAAGGGAATCCGCACTAGAGGAGTGTGGAGCTGGATTCCCAGGTCGTGTTGTGAACCATCTAATCTTGAAGCCAGCTGAGTTGTCAATAGCTAGTGTTACATTTGTCCTAGTGAAGGGCATGGGAATGGCACTCCAGCTGACTACGATAAAACAAAAAGGTACCTTACTCGCGACAACACTTAACACAGTTACATGTAAAATAGTGATGAATATGGAAAGCTGAAGAGCTTTATTATGTTAGAAATTGAAACCTATTTATTTAAATCAAATATTAACATCTTTATTTCAGATCTAATCAAAGTAAATAAACTTTATTTCGGAATATCTGACAAAATTCATGGCATAAAGAAACAGAAGTGATTGAAACTGATCCAAAAGTCATAGCAATTCATATCGGTATCGTTCACTGGAGGGCATGTAATATCTCATAGGCGTTACTGGCTTGGGAAACTGAGTTCTGGTGACACTGTGGCAGTGTGGCATCGTTGGAAGCAGTCAGAAACGTCGTGAAGCAATTGCAGTTTGCCACTGCGTGATCTGCAATGCTGAGGGCTGCGACGGCTGATGAAGAGTATCATCTTGATTGGTTCGACCTATCACCGCGTGATGGTCGATGGATGTGGACAGCTACCAGCTGTCGGGCGTCAGCGACATCAGATGTTGGTGAGACATACGCCGAGCACAACCGTACAGATCAAAGTCAAAACCAAAAGATGCTCTCTCGCCGTAGTCTCGTCTTCAGGAAGACTCGAGCCCCTGTCTCTCCAGCGTCGCTGTCCAATCTCTTCATCCTGGAAATCAGCTCGCCGTCCGATAATCAAAACTGAACAAACAGTGATTATGAGTGATTCAGTGCTTTCAGTTTCTTCCCGTATGCATCTTCCAACCAGTTATACTCACCATAGGACAGACATGACATTAACAGACACAACACATAAACAACCATGCCCGTGGCCGGAATCGAACCGGTGGCCTTCGGCACGCGGTGCTAGTACTCTAGTCCCTACGCTACCGAGGCCGGTCCTCGGGCTCATCATATTCGTTAACAATTTTCGCTTGTGCTCACTTTGCATTTTCAAGTACACGATTTATTGCAGTCCACGCTCTTCCTACGATGCTTCATTGCGACTTCCTAAAGTTCTGCAAAAATATCCGAGCCTTCGGTGAGTTGCTATTAATCATATTTCTTGTCTCCTGTTCTTGTTGGCTTTCATTCAAAATTTCACCTGAGTTTTTAGACTGTTGCTCCCATGGGACCGAGAAGATGTTCTTCGCTGACATTCCAGCCAGGTATACACGCCACCCTGTCACCCTATTTCTAAACTTCGGGTATGTTTGTTACTTGAACCTCAGCTCCACTGCGAGTATATAACATGCAGATAAATTTTATGAATTATTCGCGAGCCATTTAATTGTTATGATCACTCACGTAACATTACAGGGGTCGCGTTTAATGTGAATAAATGAATAATATAGGGTGCTATAAATTAGATTTTAAATACGTTTCCTCCAAATAAACTAATTTCCTGTTTGAAACGAATTATTAATCCAATATTGCCTCATAAACTGAAAATTACGTTTTCGAAATTTCATAACAGAATGCCGATTTTTATATCGTAAGTTATTGAAATTCAGAATTTCAATGATCGGGAAATTCTCAAAATTTATTCTGCAACTACAGATACTCTGAATTTATTGCAGAGTGTTGCACTAAACGCATTTCTGAAATAATGGTGGGAATTTTGAATGTTGTCACTGTAATAATATTTCATCATTAAATTATTAAAGTTAAAACTTCTATAGGTGAGTTACGTGATGTTTGGACGTAAATAAATCTAAGAGTTCGTGACGTCACCGTCACCATCACGCCATCACTTGCGTGAATGATATGCACGTTGGATGCTTTTCGCAAAATCTTTATACAGACACACAGTTTTATCCGATTTGGATGGAAATTTGCGTAGGTATATTAAAAAAAATGGAAAACACTGTTTACCTTTGCTTTATAAAAACCTAAACCCTCTTCTCCTTTCCCCTCTCACCTTAATTTCTGTCAAAGTTATTCACACAAACCCACAGTTTTTTTTATAGTACTTACACACTTATACTACAAAACAAGGTGGTCTGGTAGCTCACTGGTTAAGGTGCTTACTTCTGAAAGTTCTCGCTCTGGTTGTGGGTTCAAATCCTGTGGTGAGTAGGAATTTTTAGTTGTTGTATTTAATTATACGAGCTACGCCGGGACATTCCATGGTTCTGATTCCACGTTAAACTGAAAGATATTAATAGTTTTAAGTTTTAACTTCTGTCTGCAGTCTCCAATGACTGCCAATGTTTGGTTTATTATTATTTTTATTTTTAGTATTATTATTATTAGAGTCCGAAAACTAATGGAATTATCGAAAATGTAAGTTTAGTGTTGAAAGTGGGAATACAAACATCCAGGCAGAATCAGTTAGGAGCGGTAACTCTCCGAACTGATAAGACGTGGGTTTAGATTTTCCTCCGACTGTTAATTTCGGTTTTCCAATGTTTCCCGAAATCACTATAGATGAAAGCCGGGATTCTTCCTTCAAACTGCCATGACTGAATTCCTTCCCCTTTCTTGACTGCAAAGTGTACTTCCTGTACTCCAATGTTATCGACGAGAGGTATAAAGGAAGGCCAAAAAATTAGACATGATTACTAAACACATCCTCCAATATCAATGTAAACTCGACGAAGTATTAAAAGAAAAAACAGATATAATTTTTAAACAAATTCTCCATTAATTATGTAATTTATCTATTTATATTCGTTATCTTTAAAGTTTGGATTATAAACATTTCAGTGTTCAGTAGATTCCAAGAATAAACGATTACTGACTATTATGTTAAAGTTAAATTATAAATGTAATCGTTATTATCTTTTGCAGTTAAGATATGAAAATCCCTGATAGCTATCAAATAAGGATCTACATTTTTTTTAAAAATGGCAGAGGATTATTTGAGCAGAAGATTCAGTAAACATTGTTCGAGGATACATCTGTTAAGCTGAAGGTGGTCGTATAGGAGTATTGTTCACATAGAAAAAAAAGAACGAAGCGCAATTTTGATTAATGTAAAACATGAATCGTTTCGAGTTTAAATGCCTCGAATCGTTCTGAAAAATTGAATCTTTTGGCTTGTTCAACAGGACTAAAAAAATTGTTCTTATTCCAACTGATTGTTATGTTGACACTAATTCTTATTCTTCTTTAATTTTTTGTCATTTAGAAGTCTTCCTCGGGAGTCGTATCATACCATTAACAATCTGTTCGCAGTAATATGGCACACTTCTAAGTATATGTACGACTTAGGTTGAAAAACGGGTACAGGAACCGAGCCCCATTGCTGAGTGGTAACGCTCTGACGTTGCATTCAGGGAGGCGTGAGTTCAAATCCCCACGTGGCCATCCAGATTTCTGTTTTCCTTACTTTCCCATAATCACTCCAGGTTGATACCTTTAAATGGCTATGGAGGAAATTCTCCCGTTACTTAACATCATACATCTCTAATGACATCGACGTCGACGAGCCGTAAACCCTCCCTCCCCCAACTCCTAACCCCATTTCAAATAATGAGTAATGCAATATAAATTCAACTCAATATACCGCTGAGATTATTTTGATTTTATTGAAATCTTCGGAGGATAAACTTGCGATAGAACCATCAGTCTCTTCCTTACCTCTGCACTGAGAAAATTCCGAAAAAAGGAAAAAAAAAAATGTGCATGCAGAACTTGTGTATTGTCAATCACTACCAGTTATTGATACTGAGTTTATATTCATTTTCGTTACGGTTCCTGAAGTTACAGAACTCTACGATATTGAATTTACAGTAAAACAGGAGCTACATCACTTTGCATTTCTATAGTTTTTTTTTATTTTGCTGGAAGTGTAGTAATTAAATCTGGAAAGTTGTAAGCCAGAAAATTTTTATATTTGTTGTGACCCATATAAGCCGTTTATGACGATGTGGATTGGATGGCTGTTTCAGAGCCCGTGACGACGATCGTGGGTGAACCGGACATGTATATCTACAAAGGCAGCACCATCAACCTGACGTGCATTGTCAAACACAGTCCGGAGCCCCCACCATCCATATACTGGACACACAACGCCAGGGTAAGGACTACTTCCCACTCAGTAACGTGCACAATTTTGTCTTATCAGCACATTCAGTAGAAGATACACATTCTATTCTTGATACAGTGACTGTACCAGATTCTTCGAATAATACCTTGTTTTAGGAAGTCTACTCAATAGGCGATAGTTTATTGTGTAAGCAAGCCATCAAAGCAAACTATTTGGATCTTCAAGAGGAATAACAATTTTTATATTTGGCAGTAACAAATGTCATGAAAGTTTGTAAATACTACAATCCTTTTGATAATTTAATCATAATTTATCTTCTTTTATGGATCGCGAATGTTTTCAAATTCCACTTACTCGGATACTGGTCCTTTAAGGTCACCGTAGTGAATTGGGAAGGTAAATACAATGAGCCTAGGTTCATATCGCGACCCCGAAGTACCATTCGTCCTGATTGTGATCTTTGGAGGTCATCTAAGCAAATGATGGGACTGTACCCAATCTCCACCTCATAATCTACACATTTCACAAACAAAAAATACAATTATCATACACGCAGTTCACAAACACTCAACATATAGAACGAAACCTACACGTTTTACAAACAGATGGCAAACATATCCGTTGCAGCTTGTAGCGTATCACCAGGGGGGGGGGAGAATAATTAATTAATTCTTAATATTTTTACGCTATACAGGGTACTATAATTAATGTAAATTATTCAAATGAGAATTGGATGATTCTGGGATTTGAAAACTGTCACAAAAAGACATTTTAATAAAGATTTTCACAATGGCATCTACAAATCTGAGCGTATTTACCATTACGTTATTAAAACAAGAGGTTTTGCAACTTTCTAAGCAACGCTCAGACGTACAATGAGCCCTTTAAAATGCAAGCAAACAAGTATAGTTGTACTTTAAAAATCTCACAATTATTCTAATACAAAGTATGTTACCAGTTATGATGATGGCAAACAATAATGAATTTTAATAGGTTGGGACGCCACGAATGATTAACCTGCATTCGACAGTTACACAGTCTAGCTCAGTGGTTTATCAGATCAGAGCAAGGATCTTTATCTCAGATGCGCTTACGGGTACAGTTTTCACGGAAGTTGCAGGCTGAATGGCTTCGAAGAAACACATTACCGTTCCACGGCAGGTAGCGCTGAGCGTCGTAACTGGTCACGCCAGCAGTATGCAGCAATTCGCAAGTCAGAAGTGCGCCTCAGATGGTCTGCAGGACACAAGTCAGCCCAGCACACATGGACCGCAAGCCACCAGTGACTTGTCTGGGCTCCCAACTGGAGGGAAGTCAGGCAGGAAGTGTCTCGTCTTTTTCTGCCACCACGGAGGTAAACTCTGACTCCGCCTCTTGTGGCTCGAAGACGACATAGAACATAAAATTCCCCGAATCTTAGTACTATGTTCACTGTGATTGGCTGACCATCTGACGTCATGTGAATCTGTGGCTTCTCTTCGCCGCGTAAGTCTCGGCAATCTTCGAGAGCCGATGTCTCCTTCGGGAGGAAGGAATTCTGTTTACCGGTTGCCGGACAGAAATCCCTAATCCTCTTAACATTCTGCCAACAAGGCGCCAACCCGTCTGCCCTTCACTGAAGCGTAAAATCCTTGCCTCTTATCCTTTCAAACGCATCTTTCGAACATGCAGTGGACATCCCAAGAAATGGAAAAATATTCTATTCCTTTACTTTATATACAATAAAAAGTTATATGTAACAGGGAGCTTAGCGAATCGTTACATAATGCCCCACTGTTAATGAAAATTATTATGACATAATAATTTTATTTTGAGTTTTGTGATTCTACTTTAGTTGAGACCAAAACATACTAATTTAGCACTTTAACAATTACCACAGTTTTTAAATGAGATCCCAAAATCACCGCGATTCTCGATTTGTGAATTGAATTTTAATGGGCTTTCTTACATCTTTTGGCCGTCTTAGAATTCCTTTACTCTATATACACATGAATTCAGATAGCCATCCCTCATACAAACATATATTAAACACAATAACAACATATACATGAGAATATAAATTACACATAGACCTATTTACATAAAGGCTTAAAAAAAAAAAAAAAAAACTTCTAGGAAACCTTAATATCTACAATATAAGCAGAACATTGTCAGAGAAACTGAAGTAAGTGAGTGATTTACACAAAATTTTAGAAAGCTAATTGATCATATTTTAATAAAAATATTTTTTTTTTAAATAAATTAAATTTTCCCTTCAGGATTTTAAACTAAAATCAAAATATTTATAAACATGATAAAAATAATAAGACAAAAAGATATGTACATTAGCTGTATGTGATCCAGCTTAAACATGTTGCACCAACAAGCTTGTATATTCTGTCACAGAGATATTTTAAGACATCTTTAAGATCTCAAGCTATCCAACATTTATTTAAATATTTGTCACGCCTGCACTTATCGTGGGTATCCATGAGTTTTACCAAACACGGGTGCGACAAAAATAAAAACCAACATACCTTTCGCTATCCAAATCTGCTGAACTTTAGCATCAACTTTACGTTAAACAGGCACAAAAATCTGAATTTCCCGTACATATAAAAACTCACCGTTGCCTCACCAAATCGCAACCAAAAATATTAATTTCTTCGCTCTCGTCCTCACTTAATACAATGAAGCAACGAAGTAAAATTGTGTTTCTCCCGTGTAAATGTAACCATTACTTACGATCCCTTTGAAATTCCGTGATAACAAAACAACTAACATGATCTCTCAGGCAAGTTTATACGTTAGGGCAATTTTATACGGCACTATCGCCACCCTTTACAAACGTATAACTAGAAGTAAAAGTTGAAATGGTAACTTTGACCATGTTTCAACCATAGACGATGTGGCATCTGTTGACCACACGCTACAAAAGACTTCTGCCAATAGAAAGACTTTAAATGTAACTCGCGTAAATGCTCAGACGTTACATACAATTCATTCATTTGCACCACAGATCGCAAAATTATTTTCTGCATGGTACATTACACTTCTTGGAAACTACTTCTTTTAACCTCGCCATTTGATCGTAGTGACAGTTTAGACTTGAGGCGAAACGTGAAAATCTTCCTTCACACCATATGCTCATGATTGCATAACATTTAGGCGGTGTGGTAAATTTTAAGATTACGGGAATTACGTAAAGCCATCTTTTTAAATTGTGTCCGTTAATGCGAGATAGTCAGAATGACTTAAAAGTTTCACGCGGATTCACATAAAGTTAAGAAATGTTGGAGGAACATATAGTTTCCGAATGCGGAATTTATTCTAACTAGCTTTTTCTTCTATAAATGAAAGGTTTCACGTTGGTACTGTCTTCCTTTCTCAGCATTTAGCATCACCTGCACTTTATTAATTTTTAATTCAACTTAATAGAAGCTATATCACATACAGTACAATATTTTTATTATTACTTAATCGGACAACATTAAATCTCAGCTATTTCATCACCGCATTGCATGCTAGAGAATCATGATTAGAAATGATTATTCAGTGACTTTTAATGCGTCCATGTATTTTCTTTTGGAAACCTATTATGTTTCCCGAATACACAGTTTTGCAGTATTCGACAGAATTTTGCAGGACGTGAAAGGTTTCGCGTGCAGTAGCCACAGAGCATAGATCCTCGGTCCCGCTACCTGTCGGGTTTCTCGGAACTTCCATTGTGTTCCGCCGCAAACCTTTGCTAATGGGAACAGCTGATAGTAACGACCTTCCTGACCGGCTATTTAAACTGTTATTCATAGCACCGATCTGGTTAGCCTGCAAGTTTACTGTACACAATGACGAGTCACAGCGTAACTTCTGAAAACTGTCTACAGCAAAACATTTTAATCCTTGCATTTGCAAGTAATATTTTTCTGATCGGAAGGAACTAAAAACCTGTGTAACACTTCTTGTTAAATCACAGATGGAAAAGTCCCACGCGATGCTTATTGCCTGCGAATTTTTAGAATAATCTCGATTTTCACTGAACATTGAAACATTAACGGACACTCTTCTTGCTTTAATGAAAGACATGTACTGATGATCCTTCGACTCGTGACCGAAAAATGTTTTACGTTTCACTGACCGCTGTCGCTTTACTTCCGAAACGGTACCCGTTATACAGCTGAGATTATTTAGCCCAGAAATTTTCGCTTTCAAACTATAAATTTCTTTCGCTAGACGCTGAGTCGAGACTTTGACAAACTGATTCACTGGCAATCTGCAATTCGACAAGCTGAGACACTTCCTCAGACTGATCGCCGTGATCATATTCCGATTCTATTGTGGTCTGCCCGCGAATAACCGACAAGTTATCGTCACTGAGCGTGCGATCTACCTCTTGTGTTTGCAAATCATTTTTGACTTCCGATAAAATCGCGACGTCAGGTTTTACATTCGCTTCTCCACTATCATTACTTTTCTCTGTTTTCTGAGGAGAGATCGATAATCTGTCCTCAATGACGTGGAGCAGACGGTCTTGGTGCCTGTCAAGTGCGTCGATTTTTCCTGACAAATGTGCCTTCATGTCGTCTTGCGATTTTTGAAACAGTGACTTCATGTCCTCTTGCGATTTTTGAAACAGTGACATCATGTCCTCTATTTTTTCTTGTGATTTCACTAAGAATGCCATAATATCCGTTAGTTGTAGTGTGCTTTCAATTTGAGCTGGTGCTGTGTTTTCTGTTCCATGTGTGTTTCTAGCATTGGACTGTGCTGAGGCACTTTCATCAGGGACATCTGTAAAATTTTCCGTCTCTGTCTCACCAATACATATGGTAGATTGCGAGCTGTACCCCGCTTCGGAAGTTAAATCAACACTTGCAACCCTCTGAGTTTCCGCAATAGTGTCCGGATTAACTGCGTCGGAAATAGATTCATTCATGATCTCCTGGGTGTCTGAATTTACATTTAAATTTTCCATTATGACAGCCCCAGATCTAAGCTTCATGAACGACCTATACTATCAAAACCAACGTCCCACAAAATCGAAAGTCTCGAGAAAAATCACACAAAATCTCCATACAAAACACAGGGAAAAATAGAAATACCCCAGCAATTCTCGCGGTTCAATAAAACAATACGAAACTCCCAAATTCAGCAATGATGCACCACATCTCAAACAAAAATTTCAAAAGACAGACAGATCTCAAAAAACAATATCAACGCTGTAATGGATAAACATAGCAAGTGCATGCGGACAGAACCTTCGCACAAATTATCCATCAAAATTAAGCACAAACATGAACACATAAGAACACATAAATTTTCAAAAGAAACCAAACACAAAATACATGTAACGAGTGCAACATCAAAATGAAGTTATGCACTATCTATTTTCTACAAGAATAATAAAACTGCCAAAAGCCATTTGCAACACTCCATGAAACTTATTAAAAATTCTGGGTTTCAATACCACGTTTTACTCGTGCCCCAACGCTTGGGTTCGCCAATTGTAGCGTATCACCAGGGGGGGGGGAGAATAATTAATTAATTCTTAATATCTTTTACGCTATACAGGGTACTATAATTAAATGTAAATTATTCAAATGAGAATTGGATGATTCTGGGATTTGAAAACTGTCACAAAAAGACATTTTAATAAAGATTTTCACAATGGCATCTACAAATCTGAGCGTATTTACCATTACGTTATTAAACAAGAGGTTTTGCAACTTTCTAAGCAACGCTCAGACGTACAATGAGCCCTTTAAAATGCAAGCAAACAAGTATAGTTGTACTTTAAAAATCTCACAATTATTCTAATACAAAGTATGTTACCAGTTATGATGATGGCAAACAATAATGAATTTTAATAGGTTGGGACGCCACGAATGATTAACCTGCATTCGACAGTTACACAGTCTAGCTCAGTGGTTTATCAGATCAGAGCAAGGATCTTTATCTCAGATGCGCTTACGGGTACAGTTTCACGGAAGTTGCAGGCTGAATGGCTTCGAAGAAACACATTACCGTTCCACGGCAGGTAGCGCTGAGCGTCGTAACTGGTCACGCCAGCAGTATGCAGCAATTCGCAAGTCAGAAGTGCGCCTCAGATGGTCTGCAGGACACAAGTCAGCCCAGCACACATGGACCGCAAGCCACCAGTGACTTGTCTGGGCTCCCAACTGGAGGGAAGTCAGGCAGGAAGTGTCTCGTCTTTTTCTGCCACCACGGAGGTAAACTCTGACTCCGCCTCTTGTGGCTCGAAGACGACATAGAACATAAAATTCCCCGAATCTTAGTACTATGTTCACTGTGATTGGCTGACCATCTGACGTCATGTGAATCTGTGCTTCTCTTCGCCGCGTTAAGTCTCGGCAATCTTCGAGAGCCGATGTCTCCTTCGGGAGGAAGGAATTCTGTTTACCGGTTGCCGGACAGAAATCCCTAATCCTCTTAACATTCTGCCAACAAGGCGCCAACCCGTCTGCCCTTCACTGAAGCGTAAAATCCTTGCCTCTTATCCTTTCAAACGCATCTTTCGAACATGCAGTGGACATCCCAAGAAATGGAAAAATATTCTATTCCTTTACTTTATATACAATAAAAAGTTATATGTAACAGGGAGCTTAGCGAATCGTTACAAGCTTTAGAACAACTTCACCCAACAGAGGCGGTAAAGGCGTGGAGAAAACTCTGTCAAGGGACTCGGACTACCCGACCGGGAGCAAGGGTCTCCCGGAAATGAAAGACATGCGCTAAAAGAAAATAAACAAAAAATCTTTAGGTTAATTGAGGATAATAGTGAGTGCTGTCACTTACAGCCGAATTACAAGATCCAAGCAGCACGAAGAGCACATAATTACCACCTGCGGATGACTTAATAATTACGATCGCCGCAGATAGATCTAACAATAATTGGTAGAACTGGCGAACAGAAAACAGTTGAAGCCTAAAAGATCAACGGGCCTCAAATCCTTTATTCTTAGTAATCGTTCAAAAAATCCTCGATATGTCGTTGATTAATTGATGACTGTGCTAGCTCTCATGTTTTCAATCAATTACGTGCCATATCGATACATGCATATTAAAAACACGTAATCATTTCCTACAAATTGTATTAAACATTAATGTCTTAATTTTGGAACATGATATCAAAGTTTAGTGTACTAAGGGTACTACTTACTTTGCATTTGTGTTATCCGCTTATATTTCTCCGGAATTGTTGCAAAGTATCGAAATATATTATGTTTAAACAAACCATGCTTTGGCTCATCTAAAATCAATGCATCACATGTAACTTCTGAATGGAACTGAGAAGCTGGAACAAGTGGGTAACAAAAGCAAAGTTTGTTTTAAAATCCATTTTGCATTTAAATCGATGACAATAGACGTTGAAGTGAGGAGACTGAGTCTGAGAGCAGGGTGGTGCGGGTAATACAAAAACATTTTTATAAACTGAATAGATTTTTTAGTTCAAATCTCGACGGTTTATAACAATGATCTCATAAAATTTGAAGAAAATAAAAAAAATATTAATTCCTATTATACAGCAAAAATAGTTAAAAATAATTTTGAATAGTTATGTAGGCAGCATTGTGTTAAACTGAAATCATTAATCCCAAATGGGAATTGAAATATTAACTATATATCTTTTTTAGAAAACAATAGTAAAAAATTTCTGTTATTGGTAACGGAGACATCCGTGGATTTAGAATGTATTTGTCATAAAATATAATACTTAATACTTTTTAGTGTTACTCGAGGGGCAAGTTTCTATTGTTCCTGTGACACTAAATCAATCATCAAAAATCAGATCATTTAAAATAAAAACAGTAAGACCTAGACACAAAGTCCACCCATATTTTGTTTGCAAAGCTACCGAAGAAAGACCTTGTCGATCGTGTTTGCCGCGAATGCGTTTCCTCTCTAAGGCTTTAATCACTTTAAACAATATGTATCTAGCATTCACAAAATTTTAAAAGAAAACAAGTACCTGCAACTGTGTATTAAGGAATAAAGAATATTTATATTCTTGACATAGTACCTATTCCCGTTTAGATTTAAAAAAAATAATAATAATAAAAAATAAAAAACAAAGAAACTAAAAATCAAAGAAAAAAACAGGCAAATAAAAACAAAGAATAAAAACTATGTATCAAACAGTAGCTGTCTCGCTGGCCTATTTTTTGACGCTTTGGTATTTGTAAATGATTTCTCACAACATATAATTTTCTTGATAGTACATAGGTATTGAAGTGGATGTAGACGTGACTTATATTCTCCACGGTTGTTGTGGCCGTTGCTGTTGGCAGGAGATAAACTACGACTCCCCGCGGGGAGGCGTGTCGGTGATCACAGAGAAAGGTGACGTCACGACGAGCTACCTGCTGATCCAGCGCGCAGACTCTGCCGACCAGGGGAAGTACACGTGCCACCCCTCCAACGCCAACCTCAAGACTGTGGTCGTCCACGTGCTCAACGGTGAGTAGGAGGCCACCACACGAAATACGCTACTTATCAACCACATTTTCCTTGCTTTCGCAAGTATTGTCGTAACCGATGATGTAGTAGGTTGGAACCAGATCCGAGCCATCAGAATAAGTAAAATTTTTAATTCAGACAGGTGAAGGGTTAAAGGGCCCTTAATCCGACCTTCACCTCTGGCACAGCTTGCGGAGTAATGTAAGTACGCCAGAATGCTTCCGTGGTTCAGTTTCCACCTTAAATTATTGGTGCCCCTTACTTGTTAGGCCTCCCGGGTTAGGTTAGGTAAGGTGAAAAGGAACTGGCCACCCTTCCTCCAACACCAGTCTTACTATAATTCCTGCAGGAGGATCAAATCAACCTTCAGGTTTAATACCAAGTTTTTTTT
Source organism: Vandiemenella viatica (assembly GCA_031002005.1). Classification (NCBI taxonomy): domain Eukaryota; kingdom Metazoa; phylum Arthropoda; class Insecta; order Orthoptera; family Morabidae; genus Vandiemenella; species Vandiemenella viatica. The sequence goes on along the minus strand of JARYHS010011408.1, from coordinate 65,383,991 downwards.
AGGAGGACGATTTGATGATAAAGTTTCAGTTTGTGTATAATTTTGATAGGCTATTATCATTATATTTTTAAAATTAATCCCTTTTGTAAGGGCAAGCTTCTATTGTAACACCATTAGCATATGTGAGATTGAAGGCTTTCAGGGCGTATCGATGAAATGTAGTCTTTACGGGTTTTACGCCGTATGTTGTTGAAATGCGACAACGAGCTTTCGGCGGCTGACACTGCCACCATCTTCAGGTTGGATGTTGTGCAGGGAGAACCAGCGCTGGTTCTCCCTGCACAACATCCAACCTGAAGATGGTGGCAGTGTCAGCCGCCGAAAGCTCGTTGTCGCATTTCAACAACATACGGCGGAAAACCAGTGAAGAATACATACCATTAGCATAAACTAGGTTCGAAAAAGAATTTCAAAAATATTTGTGGACGTAAGGATGATATCTTCGCATTTGTAATGTTATTTATTAGTAAACGATTTGCATCAAAAATTCCATACTTTATAACAACCGATGTTTCGGTGTGATATTAACAGGTAGATGAACTAATGACCTTTAAAATAATATGAAGTTTGATATAGACTGACTAAGAAAACTGAAACAATTCACCATTTGCTGCCGATAGCTAAACTAGAACAGCATTTCCACGTTAAAAATGAACGTTTGTTAGTTTAAGTCAGTAAAAACGTGGAAAATATCTAATCGTAACAGTTGTCTTTTAATGCCTGTACATAGTTAATCAGAATTATAAGATGAAGTGTGAATGATTAAAAGAGTTTATATTACGTTATCAAAAACAAGACGAATTTGTTATTCCTACCATCCTTGCTTCCATTACTAAAGTTGACGAGATTATCATCTGATATGTTCTGACTCATGTTTTGTACAGTTTCGACACTTGTTGCTTCAAACTGAATTTTTACAATAAATTATTGATAAATTTCTTTATAGCTGCGCAGTGTTTTACGAATTTGAAGTTTTTTCTTTAGTTTTGCAGTACAAGAATACTAGATTCACTCTTTAGTCCTCTTTTGGAATATAGATACAAGGTTTCTACTGAGATAGGCAATCTATCGTTACTTACATTAAATACTAATTACCGTGTTTTTAACTCACTCCCATCGGGGACTTAGGAAAGGAAATTAAACAGGAATTTGAGTTATTACAGGTAGTGTAAACGAATGAAGTAATGACACCTCTATTTCTAAGAATTACCTAAAAAAGAGAACAGGGCAAATCATGTTAGAGAACAGCTAACACTTTTTTCCGTGTTAAATGAAAAATGACCGGAGTAGAACCTATGTGTTACGGTCGACTGCTCGTCTTCTTACGCCCGAGTCTGCCGACGCGACGTCCAGTCTGGCTGTCCCCTCATAAAAACGACCGTCTGAGCTGTCGTGTTGTTGTCAGGTGGAGACAAACGACTGGGCGGCCACTTTGCCGCTTTGTTGTTGTTTGACTGGCCGCGCCCAAGTCACAGCTCACGCTGCGCTCTCTCTGCAGCCAATAAAAGTTGACGGTGCGCGTTTATTTTTATGCGCGTTAGTGACAGGCCATCGCGCGCGTCCGCCAGATACCGCGCGCCCATTCGTTTTGCGGCTTCGCGCGCCGTTTTATGTTTCCCTTTGTTTTTTCGATTCCTCTCTTGTTTCTCCCGCTCCGCACGACAGTGGTTGGCGTTGTCCGATGATCATTTGATCCCAGTATTCCCAATTTCAGAAAAAAAGATAATGGTAATTTGCAATGTATAGTCTAACAAAGACACAGTTCCCAATAACATTTTTTAAAGAGGTTATTGGCCAGAAGCCATACAACCAATTATTTTCATCTATATTGTTATCACATGTAGTTAATGTCAGATTACAAATTTTACATGGTTACGTAAATGAAGGATAACTCAATACCAACACAATATTTAATTTGATATCTATGCCTGAAACCGGACTCGAAAGGATGACCTTCACCGAGGGTGGTGGGTTAGTGTTAACGCTTAGGCCTCGCCTTCTGGAGGTCTCGGTTCGAATCCCCTTCCAGCCATCCATATTTGTGTTTTCCATAGTTTCCCCAAAGGCGAAAGGCAAGATGATTCATTTAAAAGGCCATGACCGAATTCTTTCCCCTTCCTTTCCTCCAATCCTTTCATCCTCTAATGACCTAGAAGACAAGGAGGCGTATTTCTAAAAGAACCAACACATTGTTATTTTCATTATCAACGCCAATCGCGATGCACAGAAAAATATCCATAATGCACAAGTGTTGTAATAAACCATTTAAAACAAGGATCTCAGCTGTCTTGAGCCAACTTGCTTCACGATACAGCTAAAGCCTCTATGCTAAAGTTGAACGAGAACGGTTATTTAAATTGTTTCGATTCTGGTACTAAACAATGTCTTTCTACGTTTTTCCAATGCATCCTGAACAACGATTACTAGACGGGTCCTTTGCCTATCTTATTTACATATTCTACAGAAAAAATTATCGTTCTACTAGAGATTCCAGGCTCCCTTTCGGTATTGTAGGTTGTAAAGTATTTAGGGATTTTTTGGGGAATTTTTGGCCACTTTTGGCGTATTTGGGGCAATGATTTACATAAATCATTGCTCCAGAGAAACAAACGAGCTCCGTAAATACGTCAGCCTAGTTATCAAGAACAGTAAATTTGGGGAAGTTTATAAGTAGAAACCAGAGGGAAAGATGGACGCCTTTCATCACCTAATAGCAAGGGAGAAAGTGTGGTAGTTCCATCGGAACGGACCGCTAGTCTTTACTGGGAGTGCGGTTAACGTTCTGTTCTAGCATTCGGATGGACATCGGTTCGAATTCCCGTCCGGGTATCCAGATTTGGGTTTTCCATGGTTTCCCCAAATCACTCCAGGTAAATGCCGGTATGCTTCCTGTAAAAGGCCATGACCAAATTCCTTCCCGTTCCTTGTCCCCAATTCCACCTCTAATGGCGAGGCGTAAGGCCATAAGCAAACAAAAAAAAGAAGTTTACTAGGAGTGAAACATCATTTTGCTTGGTAGCTGAATTCGTACGACGGTTGATGGGGAGTGTTGTTTGAAGTAGTAACATCTTTCAGAAAATATATTTGATATCTCATAATAGTGTCTGGAAATACAGTGTTTAACTTTATTATATTAAAAATCGACTTTTTTTGAGTTGTAGAGAACCAATGTAACTTCAAAAGTATTTAGCGGCGATTCAATCAAGATTTAATTCAACTTTAAATTTGTTTCGTTTCAAACCAGAAAGATAGTTTCTACTAGGGAAATGAAAATTGTGAAATATTTGAATATAAAAGTTTTAAATTGTTTATTATCGCCAAAGAATGCAACATTTTTTTTTTAACTGCTTTACATCTCTCAACAGCGAGGTCTTTAGAGACGGGAAAGGATGGGGGCAAGGAATGGGAAGGAATTCGGCCATGTAATTTTTAAGGAAGCATCCCGGCATTTGCCTGGAGTGTTTATTATCGCCAAAGAATGCAACATTTTTTTTTTTTTTTAAACTGCTTTACATCTCTCAACAGCGAGGTCTTTAGAGACGGGAAAGGATGGGGTCAAGGAATGGGAAGGAATTCGGCCATGGAATTTTTAAGGAAGCATCCCGGCATTTGCCTGGAGTGATTTGGGAAACCATGGAAAACCCAAATTTGGATGCCCGGACGGGGATTCGAACCGCCGTCCTCCCAAATGCGAGGCCAGAACGCTATCCGTTACACCACCACGCTCGGTGAATGCAACATTGGTTATTCAGTGGAGTGAAGATAGTCAGAAGCGTTAACGTCGTTTGAAATATTATGTACAGGAAGCAAGGTTAAATTATCAACGACGAGTGTGGTATGAAACTATGAAACTATTCATGTAGATTTATGCAGGACTTGAATTTTTATATCAATAGGTAATGGTAAGAGACAAATAATATTTTTGAACCTTATAAGTAAGAAAACAAGTGATTTTCCATAGTGGTGTAATGAATATTTTTATTTTCCCGTACGGTGGAATCTTCTGAAAAGATTATTTCAGTTCAAATGTCGGATGGTGCGCCTATTTCAGAAAGGAAGGGCAGTTTAAATACGAGTATAGTATAAACGTCTAATTCTAGTTTGAAAAAGATTTGTTTGGATTAATAGTATTTCTTTTGAAACCCTTACTTTTTTTAACTTTCAGAACACTGATGGTACCTGCTACCCAATGTACAACACAAACTGCTCCTTTTAAATACACCAAGAGCTGTAAGCATTTAACTTTATTTGTTTTTATTTTTTTAACTTATGGCTATACGCCTCTTCAACATATAGATCAGGGGTGGCCAACCTCTGGCTCGCGAGCCACACGCGGCTCTTTGGAGGATTATTTGTGGCTCTCGATAAATGTACCCGAGTTACCTTTTCATTTTTGTGCTATTATATTTTTAAAAATTACTATCGTTCCGTATGTGTTTCAAAATGTCTTTTAAATTACTCATAACAAATATGAAAGACTAAGTGCAACGTTATAACAAATTTCATTTCCGTCCAAGTTAAGGATGATATGACTCATCGAAAACTGCGCGAACGAACATAAACAGTGGCGTAATCGTCCGAAATCGACCTACTCCAGACCGATTTTGAATTTGTAAACTTTCATTGCAACGGACAGTTGACATTGTGTTTAATATTTAATATTTAAATTCAGTACACATATTTTGTACTTTTATTCATATGTTTTAATTAAATATAATTTCTTAAAAAAAAGTTTAATACCTTTTTTACATACATTTTTAATACGTATTTAATTGCTGCTCGCGAAAAATTTCAAATTTTGAAAAATGGCTCGGACTATCAAGGTGCTTGGCCACCCCTGATATAGATCATTAGAGGAGGGATGGAACTGGCAAGAAGGAACGGGAACGAATTTAGCCATTACATTTTGAAGAAAGCATCCCGGCATTCACCTGGAGTGATTTGGGGAAACCTTAGAAAACACAAATCTGGATGCCGGGGGCGATTCGAACCTGCGTCCTCCAGAATTCGAGGCCAGAGCGTTAACTGTTCACCCCCCACGCTCGGTGTGAGCATTTAAGGCGACTTGCAAATTAATGAAGGGGAAGACATGGCCAATGGCACTCCCTTGGACCAGTAATAGTGTTACGAGGTGGTTGATTATTTTAAAAAATCTGCATGAGAACTAACTATAAGGCTGAGGGTATCTTTTGTAGGAGACCGATATTTGGCGGGACAGGATTGGGGCAAAGAACAAGAAGGATTTCGGCCATGGCCATTCGAAAAACCAGCCCATCATTCGCCTGGAGTTATATCTGGAGATGAGGGTAAGCCAAAATCTGTATGGTTGGAACGGTGTTTAACGTTTCGTGTTTCCGAATGCTTTATCCATCCAACATGTCCCGTGAGGACGAGGGATGGCATCTCTCCTGGGTACAGGTGTTGATGGGCCAAGCTCATCCTCCTCGTAGCCTCGCTGTGGCAGTGTCTGTAGTTTGGTCTTCAGGGTGCGTCACGTTACGGGCCATTAGTGGAACACAACGTCATCCATTATTCACACGGACTGTCACTACTATGGTATATAGTTTACACAAGAAATTTCGAGTGCTTGAACAAGTAAACAGTTACATGTTGTGTCATCTTAACAGTGAGTTATCATATAATTATCACACTGCATTATGTCACATGGTACCAAACAACAACAAATCCAAGGTTGCTTTGAATCACAATAGCTCGCAGGCTAGTGGTTCGAATGTGCTGTACAGGTGTTCAAAATTGTTGTAAGTTCTCTCTAATAATACCTAATACTTTGAATGCTTATTGAATTTTGTTCACCTAACGGTTTTGCAGAAAATCGCATCAGGGTTTACTTAGCTAAATTATAGTGTACCCACCATTCTTTTCAATGAAAAAGTCCATAAACTGGTCCGTATATATATATATATATATATATATATATATATATATATATATATATATATATATATATACTACAAAATTCTCTTATTCTTCCAAACTAAAAAAATAAAATGATAACAGGTGTACCACTTAACTATTAGATAGTCCTCATTATTTCGCAATAGCTTGGTATTTCCTTCGTATCTGTTTAATATGAAAGGTTTGAAGAATTTTGCTTTTAGTTGCGTATTTGTGTTTTAAAAGTAGACAACATATTATAACAACACTCAGTCCCTTAAAAGAAATTTGAAATAGGGTATTCCAAAGGCAAGCAAAATGTATGGTCCCGGCACGTTTCTATGCTCATGTCCCGTTTCTATCTTTTATACTGGCCGTATCGATATCTGCTAGGTGTTTTTTCATTTACTCGTGAATTATCTTTTGCAGTTTTGTCAGTTTATTATTGCTCTGCAGATTAATAGGAACTAAAACTGCCCAGGCACTAAGCCGGATTCAAACCGGCTATCGACGTTACGTGAGCGGAGCACTATCGCTCCTACACAGTGGGGCCGTCTACTTGTGTTTTAAAACATGACGTTTGTACATTTGACACTAATACGAGGTAGTTAACTTCCAGAATTTCCTGACAGTAACAACAACAATTCCTTACTCGTCATGTTTCTTTGTTTTCAATAAAAATTGTGAAAAACCTATAATTTAATTTACTAAATTTACCATTTTTACTCCCTTGATTATTGGTCTGCGGATGTAATTGACACATATTTATTCTACGCATGACTTTAATGATTAATATCATAAGAAACATCGTACTGATTTCTGAGTGTGCCCTACTCTTGTACGCTTTTCTTATTACCGGTTCCGTTGGGTTGCTAGTACAAAATACGCCCATCTAATTTATTTCAACACGAAATTCAGATTAAATATTTCAATCCCTTAATAATTATCATTTGAAAAGCTTAAAAAATCTCTTGAAGGGCAAAATTTTGTGAACTGATTTTATAAAATAATCAGTTATTAAATATGAGCGACAAGAAAGCAATGTAATATTTTTATATTGGATTACTATTATCCCAGTTATTGTATTCTTAATAGGTTAATATTAGATGTTGTTAAAAGAAGTATTGGGTGGCATGCGGTAGACTGAAGGGCGGTTTGACGACTGCTCGATATGGGCTGTAGCTTTTGCGTATGGACTGCATAATCTGTAACGTGATTTCCCGATGTGAGTGACGGCTGTGTCCACACTGTGTGCTCGCCTCTGCCTCCGTCTGTCCGCTATTTGTCCTCGCTGCCTGGTAACGCAAACAGCTGTCTGGCCAGCATCAACACGATCAGATCCGTCACGAGGCACGTGATGCTGTAGTAACCCACACAGCCTTACACAAGTTTGAATTAAGTACAGCATATTAGAATTCAAATGACTCAAGGTTGTGAAGCATTCCACATCAGTCATCGCAGGAGATTATTGGGAAACTCCCTTGCAAGTTCATCGCACGTTGTATCAAAAGTAGTTATATCAATGAAATTAAAACTCACTGGTAGGAACTATACGACTCTTAACAACCATGGATGAACAACAAACAAAAGCCGTTTCCGGGGGGGGATAGATAGTCAGGAAATACACAACAAAAACGTTGATATGGACAGAAACAGCAGGAAGAATTGGAAATTGCTGAAAAGACTCAACTGGCAGGGAAAAACACCAGCCTGAACGTCAGGGGCAACAGGAGATGAACTCGCACAGTATTTATTTCTCACTGGGTAGTCAGCTCAAGCACAGGTTAAACATTTCCTAATACTCATCAGTTATGGTCTGACTACAACGATAGTACAAATGTTAGTCAACTTTACGGTCATTTCGGTATTTACAAATAAATATCTTAGATCTAATTGAGGAGTTTTACAGAATCTCATGGAATCAGTTATCTTAAGGTAACAACATAAATTTGTATGGAGTTGGATATTCTAGTAACATATGGCATTGTTTCTCTTTATTTTGTTCGCTAATCTGTGTTGTTATTCACAAGTTAAGTTACTGAAGCAGAAAAAATGTAAGGAAAATTATAATATATGCAATGTTCTTAAAACTTTTCGGCGTCATGAAAGTCTGTTATGTTATATTTAAATTAGCAGAGTACTACGCGTTGCCCAATATGCTTGTGTTTTGTTTACAGTTTTTTACTTTTCTGATGAGAAACATGTGCATCAAGTTTCATCAGAAATGTCACGTCGACTAACTCCCACACGGTACAGGAGACGGGTATAATTCATTATAATAGTCCAGTCAAAAACGTCTATACCAGTTTTCATCAACATCGCCACAGCTGTTTGCGGAAAGTAACAAGATGTCAGCTCACCCCCATTCGCCACAGAAAATGGTGTGTTAGGATTAATGTACCATTATCCATTAAAGGAACTTTAATAGCCACATCAGATTCGTGTGTACCAGGTTTAAGAAAATTCTCCCCAGCCTTTAAGACGTTATGCGAAAAGAAACATACACTCACTGAATTAGGACCAGAATGACAACTGACAATCTGTTATTACAGCATAAGATACTATAAATTTAATCTTTTATTATTATTATTATTATATATATATATATATATATAGAGAGAGAGAGAGAGATGTATGTGTCCCTGTATTTCACTTTGCAGCCACAACTACCTAGCACAGACCACTGGTGGTTGTATGTGGAAGTAACCTTGAGACTCCCATCGTACACTATACGATTGTAATTGCATGTCGGTACCTGGGAGTGTATGGAAGATATGGTGGTTGAAAGGGGTCGACCTAATATATAATGAGAAGTGTGTGCCCTATATGTCACTTTGCAGCCACAACTACCGAGTGAAGATCACTGTTGTTTGTGTGTGGTAGTAGCTTCAAGTCTCCCATCGTGCACTATGGTTGTTGTATGTAGGTAGCAGCGGGGCTGTGGGAGACATGGTGGTTGAAAGTGATCGACCTAGGGTATTTTCATATTTCGACTACAAATTTCTAAAAATCATTGGAATCTTCTAGAACCTACTACAGTACAATGTTCTTGAATGTACTTAAATGTTCTTGAATGTTCTTTGAATGTTCTAGAATACGACACAATTTTCAACTTTTTTCAGTTATTAACAAATATAAATAATTTATGCGCAACATATTTAGTGTGTTAACCGATTTTTCGGGGCTTTCACTGGCGGGTTGCTTGTTTGGCAGGGAGTAACATAGGCTACATTTTATTCTGGAAATATTTAAGGTTTCGTGAAAAAACAAAAAAACCTTCAAAATTCTTGACAAACATGAACGAAGTCGTGGGAAACATTAAATTTTTAATAACCGTACAAGCTGCTTTTACTAGTTCCATGTTAGTGACACCATTACTTCATGCAGATGGAGGAGTGGTTGTAAATAATAATATTAGCTTTTTTTTTTTTTTTTTTTTTTTAAACCTTTGTTTTTAAACTTTACTTCATACATTATATTATATTTCTACGTAGTCCCTGTTTTTGTTGAGGTATTTGTAGAACCGTGTCACAATATTTTGTATTCTTTCGTCAAAGAAACTCAGAGACAACATTCTCAGCCATCCTTGCATAGAGGCAACCCGTATTACCCTACTGTAAATTGGGCTTCTTGCTTTCAGGTGTGGTATGGGCAATCCAACTTCTGTCACAATGTGATCGAGACTGCTTCCTCACATTTCCCGTGTTCATGACATTTTCACCCTAAACTTCAAAAATTTGTCTGTAAATTGCTGAAAGACGAACATTTTTTGCGCTTAGAAATCTAATCTCCGACGGCACCTTACAGTCGGCGGGATTTTCGATTTTGATCTTCATTTAAACAGGGAGGCAGTTTTGTAGAACAACGTAACTCATGAAATTATTGTTCCCGACATTTAGTGACAAACTAAAGGCGGAGTGATAATAATGACGGCATCTTCACGTATCATATGAGCAAGCGGTTCTTACTCTCTCGCCGCGCCTCGTAGTCCCAAAACTATCGCGATATATCCGGTCTGGACTAGAACTTTATCTAACTCAGTACGTTATACTATTAGCATAAAACTTTGGAAATTCATCATTTATTTTTAATGTTCTTTATTTTCATTACAGACTTATTACCATGTTATTAATTTAGATGCCTGTAAGTAGGCGCAACTGTATTACGATATAAAGTACTACCGATTATATTGATGTCGTGCTCAAGCCTTCGTAAGAATTATCCATGCATATGTTGGTGATAATACTTGTTTGATAATACGAGGTTTATAGTCCTAGTGTATTGTTCATCTTTGATGGATTGTGAAAAATTTGGTTGGTATGCTGTATAGCATCTTTGCAAGAGAGGTAATATGTTTATTGTGTTCTGTACAATGAAAAAAAATTAAGCAAATGTTTCAGTAAAAAAAAAAAAGAATAGAACGAAAATTAGTAATGCTTAAAATCATTTGTTGAAAACAAGCGAAAGATTCGTACAAAAATACAAGTAACTAAATAAGTCTTTGCAATTACGTCACACGCCAACCAAGCTCAAAAAGTTGATAGCTTGTTACAAGCACAACTAAATTAAAATGTTTATTACAATATTAGTTGCATTTTTTAAAACTTTCGCCTTTCTGTATGGACCGATTTGAAATAGTAAAGGAGAAAAGATCGAAATATTGATATGTAGAGGGAAAATGGTTTCAACAAATATTCCCGTCGCGAAAAATAAATTAATATGTAGAGTAACATTTGCAAAAAATAAATATGTAATGCCACGAAGATCCAGATGTAGTAAAAAGAATACAATCAAAATAAACATCTTAATGCTCGTAGGGTATCGAACCGACCATCACTAGTACAACAAAGCGAAATCTTAACGCGCGTAGCTATTCAGCCAACATCATTCACGGTTTTACTTTGTAGTTACAACAAAACAAAAATAAACGAACAATCAAAACTGAAATTATATAGTATTGCTGGTAGTTGTTTTCCTGTGCCGCAATACATCGGAATAATCTTGTGGAACCAACTAATATTATGCGCTAATCGGTTCTTCTGCCATTTAGCAAAGTTGCAGGGTAGTTAAACGGGCGTATTTTGCATGAAAAGTGAAGCCTAATTTACATAGCAATCAAAGTACACAAACTTTAGTAAAAGAAGGAGCTATCCAACATCGAAGTTTTTTAATTTGCCAGTCTGAAGTTTGTGTGAAGTAGGCTGATACAAAATTTTATATTCATTATAAATCAAGAATAATGTGATAAGAACATCAGAAAGGGTAGGTACAGATCTGCAAATAAGATTATCAAAATTTGTCACATCATTGCTCCTTGGTTATTTGAAGTTAACTCCGGTACTGTTACTTGAGTAGTCAGAAACCAATATTGAGAATGAAACAGTTAACAAGACTTATGAGAAATTGTACACAGGTAGCATACTTAATATGTTTTGTTTTGTGCAAAATATATTAGAACTTCAGCTCGACAATTACCGATAAATAGCCTTCCAAATTCTTTGTATCTATGTGGTTCATCATAAACCACTTTAAATGTCTTTAACTAGGACAAAACACAACTATACTTGATAGGGTGATAGACAGTATATCCAAGAGACTCTTAACACAATGACTAATACCTGTCAGAAATGGTATTATTTGTTGTTGACATAAACTTGTTATAAACATACTTAAAAAATCAAACTTGCGATATGAACGCCGTCGGCTTTCACTACCCAGCATTGTATTAACTGCTTATTGCGAAAGCACTATACTTGCGTAATCAGTGTGCGGACATTAAATAATTAGAGTAGCTTATATTGTGTGAATATTTTGTAAACACGATATGAATCAGTCTGGAACGTACATCAGGACCCAGGTGGGAGTACAATAGGATTTGTATGCGCAGGTGGATTAAGAGACAGTTGCTACCTATGAAGGAATCGCCACCTACAGATCATATTCTCTGGTAGTTGAACCTGCGTCTGTTGGAGTGATATCAGTGTAACAAAATAATTTCAGTTTTAATAATAACGAAAGAAAAATATTTTAAAACAATATAATAAACTTCACATAAATTATACTATGCTTCCTTAACAAATCAGTTCTCTTTTCTCTTTTTATAGACGAAGAAAAAAAAAAAAAAAAGCAGAGTAGGCTCATTTGTCTATAGATATATATAGCAACTGCCGTCAACACCCTTAAAATCGTGCTACCTCTTCCCACTCCCACTGGCAGATTACGATACCTGTATACCCTTTGATATTACAACTAAGTGGGGAAAATGCTCACTTGAGCATCCAAAGTGTAATGACTACCAGAACAAAGATCCAATGGGGAAAAATGAAGAATTCAATCTTACCTGATAAAAATAATTGCAACTCAACCATTTCAAAATAGCTGAGAATACGATATGAGGACAATTATAAGTTCAATTATGTCAGATTCTAGTATAAGATATAAATACTATATTAATAAAACAAATTAGTTGAAATATTTAAGAACCTTGAATAAAACAAAAGTTACCTAATATTTTGCGCAAAAATTATGTGCCAAGTTTTTTCAAGGATATGAAAAAATGAAACAGTTAAGAAAGAATTGATACGAATAAAAAAATCAAACTTCTGCGCACCAAATTTGAAAAAATGGTGTAATGTTTCCACTAAATGCAATTCAACATCTAACGATTCTTGATTAAATTGTATGTTGCAATATTTCAGCATAAATTCCAACAATCAATTATACTCATTAAATTGCTGAGATGTTTACTAGGAAAGTTAACCCAAGAGAGATACATCAAACGTCAATGAAGTACATGTTACCTACACTTACTTAACCAAGTAAGTAATCAAAAGTAAACAGATAATAACAATTTCATTTAAACTATTTTAGACCACGATTGATTTTAAGCCCCCCCCCCCCCAAAAAAAATCAGGTAATCATTGAACAAACATGAGATTACTAAATTCAACTTAACCTAAATAATGTGTAGATTCAGTACTAATGTTCTAAAATTATTTCGATGTACTGTAGCTTATGCAGAGGCTTCGAAACGTGGCCTCAAAACGAAGCTACTGGCTTCCCTCCGTATGTTGATTCACCTATCTAGTATCAGCAGGTTAATAACCAACATTAAAAGAAGCTCACGTCAACTTGTAGTTATCTGCCGCAGATTGATGAAGACTACATATCAACCAGCTACCGGTGATTCCAAATTGCTGCCACTGCACTCTGCTTAGTTGGAAAGTTTTAATAATCTGAGATATGGCGAAGGTTTCCCTTAAGCCACACAAAACGTGCTTCAACATCCCTGTAGTGGATAAGGTGCGCCTCAACTTTACTGCAGCCTTTCGATCGGTGCAAGGCTGTCGTCCCACCTGGCACACAACGTTAAAAAAAGAGCAATCTAGAATTTTACCAAAAACAGCGACGGATTAATAGTCGTGTGCCTTGACGAAGAACGTATGTCGTTTCCTTCGATTCTCACCTTATTCTTCATCTAAAAAATTCTTGTGAAACAATTAATTTGCTGTAAAATTAAACAACTCTAATATTTTTAACTTCGAGGCAAATCTGACATCAAAGTCAAGTCCTCCAGAGAAAGGAACAGAAAGGAAGACCGAGCCTGGTAGCTAGCTCTAGGGATTTGTATTCAGAAGGACGCGGGTTTGATCCACCGAGCTGATCACACAGAGTTTAGATTTGCAGCGTTTCCAGTAATAATTCCCGCTAGTGGCCAAGATTGATTAATCAAAAAGCGAATGTCGAATTCATTCCCGTTTCTTTCCTTCAACCTCATATCTCCCTTAATACCCCACAAGCTACTGTAGAGAATGTGCGTTTAAAATAAGTTACAGAAAAATATTCATGTTCACATGGAAGTTCTAAATCAGAAGTGAAAAAATTATGACTGAAATCAAAAAGAGCCCAGATTGACATAAAAATATGGAAAGAAAGAAGAGATACGTTAATGATATAATTGTTTCTAAAACGTGTTTTTGTGACGAGCCTTTTAATCCCTTCATACTCAACCAAAACTTATAAATGAGGTATTATTTTCGAGATTAATTTCTCCGCTTTGGTAACACTATTAGTTAAGAAAGGAATTTGTAGAATAATTGGCAAAAATTATGAGCAATCAGTGTCACAGTATACAGTATCTCAGAGTCAAGCTGCTTGGCTCGCTGGCGTTGGTAAGGAGTGATCGCATTACGTCTATATAGCAACATCACATCACAGAGATAAACTGTCTGTGTTTTCTAGCGTAAGGAGCTTGTAGGTTTGTATCTTTTGTTTCTGCTGGGGAGGCATTTCATCTTTTTAATTTCTTCGTAAGCCGTTGAAAGTGTTTTGCTACAAACCTATTTCAGTTGACAGATAAAAAATTCTTACAAATGATTCAGTTATTTTTTTCATCCCATTACAAACAGTTAATCTCGCCAAATTTTACCGCCTAGTAAGTTAAATATGGGATTTTTTTTGAGTTTATTACTTATTAGAGGTATTGGAAGAAGCGATAACTGCGTAGGTTATCAATGAGATGGGACAGTTTGAGGGAGATATTGCATCCAGCCATTGTAGAGAAACGATGAGTGTAGCATACGCTGAGCTCTTTGGAGCGTTGTGTTAGAATGACCCAGCAACTGAAACGTAGATCAGCATTAAATTTTCTGTATCCTTAAACAATCGTCGACATTCGAAATTCATCTTAGTTCGTAACGTATATTTTATAAGAGAAAATCATTTTTTCTTTTAAAAAAGAGAAGTAATAGTTAGTGTTACCTGTATGTAGTTAACTCATTCTTGAACAGTGATTTTGTACCATCAGAGAACCGAAAAAACATGGGACTCATTATAATCCAATCAGAAGTTCATACCGTCAGAATTTAAATGAGACATAGAAATGTTGCATCAAATCAAGTTAATTTTGTTGTTTCTACATTTAAACTATACATATTATCAACCACATGTACTAGCAAACACCGTTGTACTTAACCGAGAATGCAGATTTCTATTCAAAATTGTTTGTGATTTCCAAATGGATGGTTCCTTCAATCACTGATACACACTACATATTTCTTTGACACATATACATCAAACGGTTGAAGTTAAGAAATACATTACATCAAGCTGACAAAAAAATCTTTCGTTTAATGCAACAAAACCAAGGTATTACACTTTACCGGAATATCAAGTCCATAATAGGCCGAGCTCATATTCCCTCCCTTAACTTTTTCGCTGAAGAATGGCGACAAACGGTCAGTACCACGGGGGGGCCGCTAATTCCAAAACGAGGCTTAGTGGTGATGGGTGAGAGGGTGAAGAGTTTTGGATGTCTAACTTCGAAGAAAGATTCCTTGGCTTCATGGAGAATTGAACCAACTCGTCCTCTCTGGAAACAATCGCTCTATCAACCAAAGTACTCAGCTTTGCAAACTGAGTCGAAAATAAACATCAGAAACAGTCCTAAAACTTTACATAACTTTACAATCTGGATCCAAGTTGCTATCGTTATTTTTTTGCATTTCTGAAATCTCCTTACTTTTCGGACACGAATAGAAAAATATTATATGTTAATCTGTTATCGGTAACAATTTTAAGGTAAGTCATGCAGGGATAGAACAGTATTAAATATATATTTTACAAATATATCTCAAATAAATTCTTCTAAGAGTTGTCTCATATGGTTCCATTTTGCTCACGAATTATTGGTTACATGGGTAATTATTTATCAATGTGATTAGAATATGCAGTTGCCTCCAGACCGTCAAAACAAAATATATCAAATGAGAACGAAAAAATCCTGGTTATATAGTTTTTAATGAATTCCTCTGGTGTAATACCAAATGTCATTCACGAAATACGAATCTTCTGTTGTGTACTGTCTGCTGATCTTCAGGAACTTTATAATCTGCACAGGTCGACATACATCCTCTACAGGTGCTGACTCTTTATTAATTGAAGCTGTACAGTAGATGCCACAGTAACTGTCTACTGTCTAATTACACATTTCACCAAGAACCTGTAAACGACAGCGGTCCACTCAGTACGAGTATAAACGTCGTGTTTCATCAAGTTATAAGTAACAAGATTTTTAGTGATGAGCTACTGATTTCAGGAATTATTAACTTGTACCCCATGACGGGAGCAAATGGAAGTTATTTTCTACTGACAAAATAATCACAACTTTACAGACAATTGGACTTGAAACACTTAATACCATTCCTATGCCTGGGGGTTAACAGAAATTGCTGCCAGGTACTGTAGTGGCCCGCAGCCATCGGCCGGAGCACCGTCGCCACTTGAGAGCTCGTTGTACAGTGCCTGCCTCCGACCAAGTCCTGTAATTAATCCGAACTGCATGCTGGGAGGGGCGGGGCCGTGCCCCTCTGTAAATTTGCATGCGCGGCCTCCCGGCCAATCGATGTCGGCGCCGGACCCTAATGGTGATTTGTGGCGTCATTAGCGGCCAAGTAGTCAGCACACTGTGCACCAGCACGTGGGCTGGATCCAGTCATCCAGTGCTCAGGCTGCTTTATGACTCTCCTCACAGCTTTCCTCTACTGAGAGAAAGGTCCAAGAAACGTACACAAAACGTAAAACTGACATTTCCCAAGGTTATATTTTTCATAGTTTCAAACTTCTGCTTATCCGCAGTATGCGATCTTGGAAGATTAATGTTACAAGATCTAAACAAGAAACTTTTCGGAAAATGATATGTGTAACAACTTAACATTATAGAAGATTTCAACTAAGATTCTATTACTGTTAATTTACATTTTGTGAAGCCAATTTCCCCAAAACCAACGATTCTCTTCCTGTAGTTCGCAGCCAAAATATTAATAACTTGATTCTAATTGAATTACAGATATCGTAACAAAAATAAATTAGTAAAAATTGTTACGATAAAAATAAATCTTTGCTCTTACAGTTTATGGCTATAAGCGAGTGGAAGCTATAAATAAAACTTTCTAATTGTCATAAAAATTTCAACTACGAGGCTGAAACCATTTTTGACATTTTACTGGTCTTCGGATTGAAAAAAGGTTGTGAAACGCTGCTGTAAAACAATATGTGTTACATGTTTAGCTTATGACAATCTTTTTCCAGGTAAAGTACTAAGAAAGAAATGGGAAACGTTTAAAGTTGTTGAACGTCTTCCTGATACTTACATGTTTAATGCCCTTAAAATTTATCCTTGCATTTACACGTTTTTACCCTGTAGGAAGGATTGATTTCTTTGAAAATGTAGTACAAGCTTTATAATTTGATGAGGTTTAAAAATGTGGATGACAATATTAATAAAATTGTATCAAAAGAAACACTATATGCATTCCTTTTAATGTTCACCCACAGTAACACAGGCAGAGGTCACGTATTCCAGTATCCATAGTCACAAGAAATACGCTGGAAGGCACTATTCATACCCTCGATAATCAGTTGGATCCTAGCTACTAACTAACTATCAGACTAGAAAAATTACCAACTGTTTCAGCACACTACAATGGCGTATATGGAGAGGTTTTAGTAAACTTTTTGGGGACTGAGTGCTCCATGTAATTCATAGCCTGTTGGAAAATAAAGTTTCAGGTAGAATAAACTTGAAAGCTACGTTAATAATGAGACTGAGAAAAAATTTCAACAAAATAATCGTAGCGTTTTTTTCGTTACTGTACTAAAATATGTTTTCAGTTGGCATAATAAAGAGCGGCGTTCCTTAGAGGATTAAGTTTATTACCGTTTTGGGACCGTTCGTGGCTCGTTGATATATTTTTGAACTTTTGATGGTCCTCAAATTGAAAAAGGTTCAGAAACAGTGATTTAGAGCGTGTGGATTTCCATTATTCATTTAATACTTTTGAACAACCTCTGTTAAAATTCATATTTACTGATTTGTTGTTGCACTTGTTGACAATACGAAATTCTTTCCTATGCATTTCGAATATTGCTTGCTGTTCTCGACGATTCTATGAAATGCTGAACTGTGATTGGCTGACTTAATTATTGTCCTTCGATAGTATTCCACCATGATCGAGTTCTGAAGTGACTTGGCATGCAAACTCAGTGCTTCTGGACTTGTAATGGTTTTTAAAATTTAAGGATGAATCAGTCTTATGGAGTGTTTTAATAATACGATATAAATGTCTTGCCACAATACTGCGCCAGATGTGGCATAGGTCTGAAGACTGACAGTCTAATTGGAAAGATGTAGTTATTGCTGCAGTTTATTAGTTACGTCCCCTTGCTTTGTCTTGGGACGTATATGGCTCTGGAGATTTCTAGTAGCAAAGATTAGAATAAAAGAAGAAATAATCCCACACATCGAATTTTATATCTGAGAAACAGCGTTTTGTTTCAACTACAGAAAACATCATGCGTGAACCTACAGTACATTCATTCGAAGAACGTTATATATAACATGTTAAATGAAATAGTCCTTTTAAAAAGTAGTTTCACATGGACCAATTGTCAAGGTTTTAACAGATTTTCACAAGGCGTTTGGACAGGGTCACCTTTCTTCTACCTTCAAAAAAATAATACCAAAATTTAAAGATTTAAAAGATGCGAAAGCGTTCTTTTTTTTTATTGAAATAACATTAATTCAGTTAAATATATCTTAGAATCTCTACTGCCAAAATCCAGCAGAAGTAAACACAAATGAAACTGAGACCGGACTTTGCTTTAAGTTGTACAGTTCTTAGTAACACATGCGATGACTTACTTCTTCCTCACGGCGCAACGATCTTTCTTAGCAACAAACAGAAAACAAAAACAAAACTCCAAGGAGTTTTCAGAAACATATTCTGAAAACCAAAGAATAACTGATGATTATCACACAGACAGACACATTTAATCTCCCCGTTCTTAAAGAAGTATCTTGTTAATCATAAGGTCCTTTCAATTATGTATGCTGGCCTTAACAAAAGTTCTGTTCCCATGTTTGGACTCTGTACCTCGTCAACGTCTAGGTAATCAGAGGTTGCAGACGATTGGGGCAAGTAACGGGAAGGAATTTGCCCGTGCATCCCGAAATTCTTCTAGAATAATTTCAGGAAACTGAAATCCGGATTGCCAGACGGGGATTTGAAATCGAACGTTTAAGGTTAGTTTAAAGCTCTGGCCTTGAATTTGGGAGGACGCAGGTTTGAACTGCCCTCCAGCCATCCGGATTTTGGTTTTGCATGGTTTCCCCAAATCACTTCAGGCGTATGTCGCAATGGTTGCTTTAAAAAGACCATGGCTGAATTCATTTCCGTTCCTTGTCTCAAGTGTTTTCGTGCCAATAATTACCTCGACGTCTACCACATATAAATCCACACGGTGTAAAGCCAGAAGAAGGAAAATTGATTTAAACCCACTACCTTACAAAAAACAGACCTGCTCCTTACCGCTCACCTAGGTTCCATTTGTGTCTCGTTTTCGTCCCCCGTCACCATGCCGAGTGACCAGTAGTTTAGGGCCCGCATTCCGTTGGCGGTGACCACCCCTTGACTCTGCAACAAACCCCGCAACGCCGGAACTGAGGCAGTAATTGTACTCGGGGGAGGGTGGAGTACCCAGGGGACGAAGCTCTCACAAGGCGCTCTGGTCTCCAATTAAACTTTTAATTAACCGGCGAGTGGCAGTAGACAGACTCGGCAAATACTTCCTTTGTGACTCGGCGGGACCGATTTAATGCTGAATTAACAGCCCGCAGCGTCGCTCAGACCTAGTGAGGAACGCATCCTCTGCTTTGACAGAATCCATCGGTACCACGCTGTCGGTATCCCAAGTACAGTACACTACTCCTCACATCGTACATGATACAAACAACTACAACTAACAATAGTAAAATAAAAATAAACAAAACTCCAAACTGCGAAAAACTACTGGATTGTAGAATACATCAATGATTTTAGTAGTTGAAAGCTGTTGTGAGTTGTACTTCTCCATTATATTACAAGAGGAACACCTTCAGCTATTATATTGTGTGGTCATTATTTCAATTCTTTAATAATTGTAGTAGGTGAGTATTCGCTATAAGAATTCCCATGATATTCTCTAATTCATAGATCTAAAGAATGATCTTGTTTTAATTTCCTTATACCAAGCTCAAAAATTATGTATTACACGGGGTGATCACCTTCCTACATTTAAAATCATTGATGTTGAAATACGTGTTTGTAACTTCTCGGTTACTTTTCGTATTCGCGGTTATTGTTCATCTTTTCTTTTATTCTTTTAGATCATTGTAAGAGATATTTAACAAAGTTCATCTAGATATTTTATTAATTATATAGTTTTATTTTTATTTGGTGATTTGTTCCTGTAACACTGAATCATATTACTCCCATATTTTGGCTGCATTCGTTGCGTGCACGAAGTTATTTCCTTCAATTTGCAAGCACTCAGAACTCTGATGTTTTTCAAGGTGTCATTATACAGTGGAAGATTTAACACATTCTGGGTAGTAAATAGGTGGGAAGACAGGGGGAAGGGCTGGGAAGTGCGCATCAAACAGGCATAACACAAGATTTAATGTATTGAATACCTTGATTATATGGTACAGCGAATGAACCTGAATTATAACTAATACTATTTACTAAAGTTTAAATTTTTAGGAGTTCAGAATTTAATTTTCTTGTTTTTCACTGGCGTCGTATTACTGACGTCATAAATTAAGCAGTATTTGAGAATACATTTTATCAATTGTATTCATCTATAAAGGTTGACAAAAATTTCAACAGTCATAAGAAATATATTTCAATGTTTATGGATATATGAAGATTGTAACAAAAACAATTTATCTTAGCGATATACATTTAGCAGGAACGTGATTATTGTAACATCTGCTACAAAATGTTTAACTGTGAATTGTTAATGTCAAGGATATCAGTCCATAATATAATCCTGATAGTAATAATAACAGGTGAAATAAAACAGTATTTCCGTTAACAACAGATAAAAGTAAAATATTTGAAGCACTTTACGGTCTATTCGTATAAAACAATGGTTATTCAGTAATTATGTCTCTCTGATATTTCGATCTCTTTTAAGTATCCGTCATAACGGCGGTTCTTGAGTGATTGTATCTTAATACGGTTTTGCAACTGATGTAGCGATTAAAAATGATTTGCCAAGAAAAACGCATGGCCGATCGAGATGCGTGGCAATGGTCCAAATAATTTTTAGCGTACGTATGGAAATTTAATTCGTTTTCTGTTGATTAAAGAGACAGTTGTGTTAAAAATGTACGTTATTGCTCCACAGTTTGCGTAGACAGTCATAACCGAAATACTGGCTTGTTAGATCGCTACCAGTAATAGTTAACTCATCATGACTTTGAAATTATTATTACACTAAATTTAGTTAATATTGCATATTTAAAGAAAAAAATTTAAATGATGAATGTTAAAACAAGTGACAGAAATCCAAACTGCAGCGTATTCGTGTTTGTATGAATCTGAATATTTAGAGGGTTTAATAGGCTTAACATGGAATAACCACCAATGAACATCCTTGCCAAAGATGAAGCAAACTTGTCTGCAATAGTTGACCCTGTTAAGTAAATCTGTAGTTTGAATCAAGTCTACAGCAATTAATGTTACTTCTTTCCGAATTTGCCGGCGTTGTAGTTCCAGACTTTACAACATAATGTTCTTGGATGCAATGTTGTTGCAGGCCATTGTTTAGTTAGTTACTAATAGAAAGGAAAACGCCAATGCAACTAGTAATTTGTTTATTGTTGCAACGTGCGCTTTTCACCTCTCATCAAGGCATCGTCAGCGACGAATTATTTACATTGGTACAATTGCTGACGATGCCTCGATGAGAGGTGAAACGCGTACGACATAGCAGTAAACAAATTAACAGTTGTATTGGCGTTTTTATTTCAATTAGTAATGTTCTTTAACATTCTGTGAGTGAAAGCTATGTCAAGTGAAGTCACATTTTAACCGAAGTATCTACCACTAGTGTAAGCTCGTGACCGATTTTTTTTTTTTTTTTTTTTTTTTTTTATTTTTTTTATTTTTTTTTTTTTTTTTTGCATATTATCACGTGTTTGGAATACTTCCACTTTTTAGGGTCAAAGATTATAACAGGTTGAACTGATCTGACAAAATATGAACTTGACCTGTGTTTCAACTCTAGGGTCAATAAAGTCTATTGACTTTGTAGAACTCAGAGGTATTATTAAACGTAGGTATTAAACACGGACAGGTAAGATCGTACAAACGTATAATTGTTTCAAGGGTCGTAGACTCGAACTTGCTTAAATACAAACTTGACTTGTATTTGACTCTTAAAGTTCACTCTCCAAAATTTAAAAATTTCCTATTTGCTTCGAAAGCGTCACATTGTTTTTTACTGAGACGGGGCAAACACTCATAATGTAATCATTGGTCATAGTATCTGTAACTCCCAGAGAACTTAATAAACATTCTATAATATTAAACAGTTGAGCAACTCAGAAGAAATTAATTGCCAGAATAGTTGATTCGGTAACGTATTTGTCCTTATCGCCACTTAATATAACCTAATAACTTACGTACAGCGAACATGTAGAAAGACCATTAATCAAAATTATCAGTAAAATACCTAAAAAGCAAATAAACAGTAATGCATAAACTTTGGTCAAGCAACGTCATTAATGAAAGTTTTAAATAAATTGAAATTTATCTCAAGCTGGAATGACAATTGGCATTTGTGATTACAGCAGAGACCGTGAGTAATTTAATTTTTTTTAAGTTGCTTTTATTAGCAACATGTTACTCAAAAGCAGATCCACGTTTATAAAAAAAAAAAAAACTATGAAACGCTACTAAAAGCAAACCTAATGAATGTATTATGACAATGAATTTGGTAGCAGTTGCTTAGCTATTAAATTGTAGACATAATCACGAATTTCTTCTAATGGTATCTCTAGTCGCTGTTTTTGCGAGAGAAGGATGATACGTGACACCATTCTCCAGCCAATAGCTATCGAGGTAAGTGAAATTATAAATTATAGAGAGGCCAATAAATCCTCGCGAGTAAGCCTATTGTCCAACTTGGAAATTTTATTTGCATTTTTATATGCAATTTCATGAAAACGGGACATGTTGCGAAAGTTATCATGTTCATGGATTCGCGATTGATAATCGATGATAAAAAGAGAGAAATTTCATTTTGATTATTCTTATGAAACTGAACACCGATTCAAGCCTAAAACAAATTGATGTAAATTTAGAATCAAAACAATTTGTTAATTTAACGGAATTATTTGACGTAACATTACTTGGATTCGGAGAATGAGTCTTCACAACAGCATGCATTTTAATAATGCCTTTAGATTCATGTGTTATCGCGTGTGATTAAACAGGTCGCAATTTATTAAAAAAAAGAAGGCAAGTTGTTAGGGTCTTCGGTGGTTTAAATTAATATACTGATTAATTAACATATAATCCACCAGAAGGTTATGTTGAAAAAGTTTGTTTATTTTCCAAAAAACAACAAGTCAGCGATATTTGTCACAAACAAAGATACAATCCAGAGATACTGGCGCAGTCTTTGTCAGATGCAAAGTGAATATTTATATAAACTGACTGTAAACTCAACTGTGAACTTACTGAAAACTAAACTGTAAAACTATATACTGTAAACTAACTCTGTCCTTCTGCCGATCTGTTTATATAGTCTCTATCGAAATTTCTGGAATTCTTCCAAAGGCATCCGCCCGATATTTCTCGAACATTAACAATTACTCAAACAATTAAACATATTAAAACAATCGGAATTAACACAAAAATCACTTAACATCATTACAAATGATCAGAAATGGTAATTAGAGAAACTTAAATACAAAATTATTTACAGAAATCATTTTAAACTGTAGAAACATGTCCTGTAGACATCATAAACTTGCATTAATACATGGAATTACAAACATTTAAGAAATTCTCTTGCACAATTCGGTTCTTAAACATATTAAATTGACTTTAAATAATTTTCTTTCATAAAACTAAAGTCTATATACACTGATTACAAGAAATTGCAAAATAAACATACCAGATCACATTCAAGCAAACTTCGGCTCACTACAAAATACTTCATACAGTACAATACTATCAAAATTCAGGTATGAGGGCTGTTACAAAGTGCTTCTTATTTTGAAAACGCTCAGTGGTTCCGTACACTGACTAAGTATTAGATTGGATTCACTAATAAATATTTTAACGGAAAAAGTTCCAAAAATTAAATAAGCAATTAGTATTTAAATAGAATTCATCATTATTTCTGATAAATGTGTTTTTAAAATGTATACATTGGGTGGAAATTTCTAATTAATATTTATTAATTATTAATCTGAAAATGAAAATGATTTAATTTAAATGGTTGCAAAAAGGGTGAACTATAACCATGAATATTGTACACAAAATCATATCCGATTTATTGAGTTTTATGGCTTATACAAGGCCGGGTAATAGTTAACTTTACGTTAATCATAGTCCAAAGACAACAAAAACAAGCAATACCCGACGTTTACAATCCGCACGATGAAAAGCAAACATAAAACTGAATTAAATATTTCAACATTAGCAAAGTCAACATATTATCAACGTGGCAACACAGGCCATCAAATTGAAGTTAACATTTACCACAAAAAAGAGTATCCCATGGGCGCCATATAAAGTTAAAAAGCATCGTCTTGAATTTACACAAATTAGCAAGATGCTTAGAAATTGAAGTTAAAAGTGAAAATTAGCTAGCTCAGTGATTTTATGACGGGAGCAGAGTCTTATCTCAGTGCCGCTTAAGGGCTCGCAAGTCTCGTCAAAACCCAATGAACTGTGACCGTATGCGTCGGTACTTTACCATGATTGCATCGTCGTGATGAAGTGTGACACGCACAGTGCACTGCAGCTGCGAAAGCCAGGTTAGCGGATACGACCGCGTTACCAGCTTCCAGATTATGGCAGGCATGCCATACAACTTCTAGCTCCCCAGAGCGAGAGAGTGTGATCAGACACCAGTCACTGATCACTGGACGAGAGCGTGTCGGCTGACACGTCTGCACAGTAGCTCGTCCCAACAGCAAGTGTAGTCAAAAATGGCCTCTTCTCTTCTTCTTCGGAAAAGTCGTGTCCCACTCGCCACATGCAACAGAATCCCTTGAATTAACATTTGTGAACCCCTATAGACGTTCACGATTGGTCATCGATACATGTCCGTCGTCACGTGTTTTATATCGCGGCCAGCATTCGCTGTCTCCGTTCGCGCACTTTTGCCTGATCTCGACCAAGCATCGGAGAGGGGTGAGTTCAGTGCACCCGCCTAACGGACCTCCGCTGTTGTGAGCGTCGGCGCCACCCAGTCGGGAGACCCAGCTATTGTCACGATCTCTGACCGTTCGAAAATGGCAGTTCCAGCTTCCCATATCCACTATATTACTGAGCAGCAAGTTATGTAGAAATTAAAATTATAATAATGATAACTCTGACTGCCCGGGTTTAATATACAATTATTTACCCATGCAATATCCCTATTATTTATGATATTTACAACTTATAAAATGAATATTATAAAGAAAATCTGAATATTAATTAAATTATTTACTTATATTCATTGTGGGTGACTCTGTCATAACACAACATAAATCAATCATAAAAAATAGAAGAGAAAAAAGAGCGGGTAATAGAAAATTTAAAACGTTTTAAAAATTTATTCTGACCACGTAATTATTAATAATTATCCGATTCATGAAATTCTTTACTGAATGAAATTTTTTTTTCTAAAAAAGTAATAAAACTGCTGCAGAATGAAATTTCTTAATATTACTCAACTAGTTATTTTTGGAATGCTACAGTTTTTATGTAAACGTCTCGAGGCTACGTATCAATAAAATTTGAAGGAGTTATCCGATCAGCAGTTTTGAAAATGAATTTTGGAATGGTATTTTTTTATGGTTTTTTGCTAAAAGGTTGTACATGGTGGAGTAAAGAAAAAAAATTAAAATATTTCCAGCATAAGAGCAGTGATGATAGCTTTACTTAACTCACACAATAATCTAAAGAAAAAAATCCATTTTCTCTAACCCCAAAACTCCTATAAATATTATCAAACTCCCATTGATATATATGTTGTTGTTGTTGCTTTAAGGCGCGCCGACAGCGGGGTCATTAGCACCCTTTTATTTCTAAATTTTATATTAAAATCGTGGTATGATTAGTAATAACTCAAATTGTGAGCAGTAGCAAATTTTTAAGTTTCAGTGATCAGAAGTTATGAGTATATTTCAGAGTGATAGACAAACAGACCATGTTTGAACTCACAAGAGTTCCCTGTATCTTTCACAGGATACGAAATACTAGAAAAGAAATATAGATTAAAATAATTGCAACTAATTCTTAAGGTCTGATTTAGATCTAGCAATGTATATACAACGGCATACCGGGGGAAGGGGGGCAGAAATGAAAAGTAGTTTCCATTGGTGTATGCTAATGTCTGAAGAAATATATCGATCTCCGCAACAAACAAAATAATTACCACCTGACACTTCCAGTACCATATTCTGGTTTTTTCCCTGGGGTTCTGCAGATTTTTTTTGTAACAGCAAATAAAAAGCCTTCCTTATAATCAGATATAATCACGTATTCACCACATCAGTGAATAATTATCGCACCAACCTAGTTTCCCAGAAGCGCCAAATATTTCCACGCGCCGCATTTATTTCGCGCTCTTAAATCACGAGATTATGCAAGCGTTATTGTTGATATCAGCAATCGCATATTAAATTAAAAAGCGTTAAACGGGTTACCGCTTAGCCGTATGTAAATTGTTCGGAAGGGCGGAACGGCGCTGCCCCGGTCCACCGGGTCGCTCGGCGCATCATTTATTTATGATGCGACCCCGTGGCGGGCATTTATCGCATGTCCTACCTGATTTGTTCGGATTAAAACATGACCGCAGAGTCAATCCGGAAAAAAAAAATAGAAAACCAAACAATGTCGCCGTCAGTTAGTCGTTGAATGAGCCGCATCCAACTGCACGTCCGAGGCCCACGGTAACTCAATATCGAAGGATAATTTGGTGGGTTTCATTGCAGATTGTTTCATCATTTCAGTGCTCTATGCTTGTGGAAGGCTTGAGTACTAATGAATATGTGTTCCGTGTTTCTCACTTCTCAAATGTCTTGCTGTATATTTCTGCAGATTCATATACTACTTGCTTACTTAATTAAATAAACGTGATACAATAATAAATTTTATTTATTAAATACGTCACTACAACTATTGTCGAATTTAATTTATTCTCGGACGCATTTTACCTTTCGTCGAGGTATCTTCAGTGTCCAATATTTTCTTTTTATATATCATCGTTTTTTTAATTTTTATAATGGTTTTGTTTGAATATAATACAATGATTGTGCTCACGACTTCGTATTTGTAAAGAATTTTGAATGGTAGCTACCGACATGCAACCACCACAGTGCACGATGGGACACTCAATGATAATACCACACACACCAGTGATCTGCGTATGGCATTTTGGCTCCTAAAGGGAAATATAGGGGCACTCACGTCTTTGGTAGAATTAGAAAATGCCCTAGGTGGACCACTTTCAATTACCATAACTCATACACCTCCATAGCCACCGACATGCAACAACCATAGTACGAGATGGGACACTAGATGCTGCTACGAAACACAAGTGGTCTGCTCTAGGTTGTGGAGGCTGCAGAGTGAAATATAAAGAGACACACGTCTCTATATACTCGTATATATATATATATACTATCACACTTCTACAGGTTCTTAAAAAGTGTCAAACATCCTAATAGGTGATAGTATGCGTCAAAATAGGACTAGAAAGTTCAAGTAAACATTGTGCCGCAAACGCATACTTTTGGAGTTACCGGCAGGTAAGCAATGTGACGTCCATCAAAGTACATTTATGCCTCTGTCCTTAGGCATAAGGAATCATGCACTCTCTTAAACTGCCCTGTTTGGTTACGTACGTCTTCAATGCACTTACAGAGCCAACCAAGGCAGTTTAAAAGAGTGCTGATCCTTAGGCGTATTTGGAGCCCAGTGTTTAGCATACACATGTGTCTTGTTTTGACTCATATTATCATCTCCTAAAAATTTGACACTTTTTATCACCCTGTATTTAGGTGTCACAGTGCAACTTACATTATCAACCTGAATCGCCTATGTCTTGAATAAGCATGCTGCTTGCAATATTTCATGTAATTACAATATTTGGAAGCAGTTGAAACCTGATTACTTATCCAGTTGTGTAAATATCGGTGTTTTGTTTAGTTTTGACTTACACCATGGTGATAATCAACATTTACTGTGACCTGTTTTGTTGATCACCTGTTTTATCGGTGATTATTTATCAGGTGTATTCTTAGTGGGAGTTTGAAATTTATCATCATATATATATATATATATATATATATATATATATATATATATGTGTGTGTGTGTGTGTGTGTGTGTGTGTGTGTAAGGCTTAGTTTAGCTAAAATGTATAGGTGTGGTATAGGAAGGAGATGTATAGTGATATTAACTTAGTTGTATATATTTCGTATTTTTAGTACTATTTTTTGTGAGTTTTTGTGCATTATAATTCACAGTCCCTCATGTGTATGACATTTAATCAGGTATGGTGTAAAATAAATTGAAGTTTATATTGGTTTCTTAGGGATTTGCAGCTACTTGTCATTAGAGCCGAAAGAGGATCTGTGGCAAGAAATGGGGAGAAATTCAGCCGCGTATATTTTGAAAGAACTGTCCAGACATAGGTCTCGTTTCACATATAGAAAATACAAACACCAAGCGTTACATAAATTGGTATTGGAAGCCTCAAGGTCAAATTTCCCTGGTCCCCTCCTTTCCTATCTCTCCGAGCTGACGATTGTGTTCGCGGTGGTGAGCGCTAAATTTCCTCTTCGCAAGTAGGTGTAAGGTCAGCGCAGTGGGAATAGCACAGACTGACCTTGAACCGTCTGTGTTAACTGAACGGATTATAACGCAAAAATCATGTACGCAAAGTTTTGCAGCCCAGTCCGTGTATAGGAAAAGTTATTTTTTATCCATAATATTAGGTTATATACACAAGGTGCTACACAAAAGGTTGTGTTATAATCTTGTCCAAAAATAAGAAAAAAATTACATCGCAGTTTGTTACCAATTTGCTAGCAGTCATTTTAATTTCTTTCTATTAAGAATAATTCACGAACAATGGATAACAATATGGCCTTTACGCCCAATCTCTGTGTTCAGGTAACAACTCGCTTGATTTCACAGTGTGAATGGCGGCATCTCCCTGGTGTTCCCACTCCTCTGTTTTCTTTTCCGTTGGTCGTGCGATTCGGATTTTTTCTATAATTATCTCATCCATATTTCACACTCATAACCTTTTTCTCAGACTTTTTGCTTCCGTTTTTTGCCTAATCATTTCCTTCGTTAAGACTACCATGTTGGATTACGTGTGAAATTATTTTGTCTTTCCTCACCTCAATAGGTGTAACAAACTCATGGATTTTTCAGCTCTTTGCTTGTACCTTATCTTAAAATTTCTTTTACAACACCAAACCTCTATCGCTAATTTTCCTCTCCGCGTCTTCTTCTTCTCGTTTTTTTTTTATTTTTGCCTTTGTTTTTATTGCTCGTCGAGGCTGGTAGAGTTGACAAAGGATTCTGAGGAAGGAACGGGATATAATCAGGCCGTGGCTTTTTAAAGGAACCATCCTCACAACTCGGTGTGATTTCAGGTAGCTATAGAAATTCGAAATCTGGATTCCCGAACGAAGATCTGAGCACTAATTCTCGCGAATGCCATGGTCCGTTATTCATTTCCATACAGTTTCACTGGCTTCTTGTCTCTTCAATTTCCTTAAGAAGCATATGAGTTCTTCAGTTCTCTGACTGTAAATAATCTTTAAATTTCTTTTACAGCCTTCTATCGCTATGGGTTCAGCTTCGGTCTTTACGGCTAGTAGAGTTTAGTAGAACCTGGATAGGCTGGAGGCAAGGAACGGGAAGGAATTTGGCTGTGGTCCTTTGTTATGAACCGTCCTAGTATTCACCTGAAGTGATTTCGGGAAACCATGAAAACAGAAATCTGGATACCCGAACAGGGATTTAAACAATTATCACCATCGAATGCGTCGTGCGTGATTCATTTTCATGTAGTGTTATGCTGTATACTCGATTCTTTAACAAAATCTTCCTTACGGCTTTACGCTCGTCGACGGCTAAGGTCATTAGAGGCGGGATGGGACTGGGGGCAAGGAACGGGGAGGAATTCGGCCATGGCCTTTTTGAAGGAAGCATCCCGGCATTCGCCGGGAAGGATTTGGGAAACCCTGGAAAACCAAAATCTGGATTCGAACCCGCGTCCTCCCGAATGTGAGGCCAGAACGTTGACCGTTCACCCACCACGCTCGGTAAAATCTTCCTTAACGTTAAGCTAAAATTTTTCGCTATGAAAGTGTTTTTCTTCCTATCAAAATCTCTGTTGGCAATTTTAATTCTAATACTTTCATTATGACGCAGATAGATTGCTAATCCGGTCCAGTGAAACAGCACTAGCACCAGAAAGAACGTCAGCGCTATTACAGTGTTTGTGTGGCTAGTGCTGCGCGGGTGGCCTACGTACTGGGCGTGTCTGGCTGCGGCACGCGGAGGCGCGACGACAGATCGATGGCGCGGATAGGCGGCCGGCCGGCGGCCGGACGACAGAGTGTCCGCACTACAGCGCTGCGACACACTAACCACTGCCAACCTGTACTCATCTCCTGTCACAGCTTCACAACAGTTTCTGTTAAACAACTATATTTCTTACGATTGAATCTCTTCTCTAGTCAAAGCCACAGTGTCATTTTTACATGAATATACTTCCTTATACATTAATATATACGTACCGATCGACCCTTTTCGACCGGATGGTGTCACTGTGTCTTAAAACAAAGATTTACATAACCCTCGTTAGACAGGTGACACTATATGGAACTGAATGTTGGCCAGTCACCAACAACAGCTGCAGGCCATAGAAATAAACAAGATTTGTTGTCCACAAGGACTTACTAGATTGGACCACATCAAGAAAGATGATTTTCAGGTGGCCTTTGATGCCGCTCTAATCCCTGAGAAAATGCAGGGAGAGAAGGGAAGAAGGGGGAGGGAAGAGGGGGGGAGAGGGTCGAGAGGGGGAGGGGGTAGGGGGTCGTCTGCGATGTTACGGTCATGTACTGCCCAGCAACAAATCTTTAGTTGCGCCAACTGCACTTGATTAACGTACTAAAGTCCGAAAAACACTAGGGCGAAACTGGAAGCGCTGGACTGATACCTTGCGGAAGACACGTGACTAGTAAATACCTCACCTGAGGATGCACAAGATCAGACAAAATGGAAGAAAAAGTCCAGAAAATTATACCCTGCAATGCGGGATGAATGCTAGGAAGAAGAAGAAGATTAACCAGCTATATATATTTAATCCAAACTAACTTAAAGTTTGTACATACAGTGATCACCCAGATCATTATAACTACATACCTGTTATCGATATAAACCCTTCCAGGCTATAGCAGCGTCACCTGACGACGAATGACTGCTAGTTAGAGACACGCACGATGCATGTAGTATCAGTACTATCCGTGTTTAGAATGCGGAAGGCGCGCAATCTATCTGAGTTTCACCGAGGGCAGATTGCCCGGAAGTTGGCACGAGCATTTCGTAAACTGCAAGAATGTTGGGTGTTCGAGAAGTACTGTGATGAGTGTCTTCGACAAGTGGCGAAACCAAGGTGAAACCACGTACAAACGTCGAGGGGTTGGGCGTCCACCCCTCATTACAGATGTCGGATGTCGTAAGCTGGGCAGACTGGTAAAACTGGTAAGACAGGCGGCGAACTGTGGCGGAACTAACATCGGACTTTAATGCTGGGCAGAGTACAAGTATGTCTGAACACACAGTGCACCGAACACTCCTAACGATGGGCCTCCGCAGCTGACGAGTCATGCATATGCCAATGTTAACACCACGACATCGGAAATTACGACTGAAATGGGCACGTGACCATCGTCATTGGACGTTGGCGCAGGGTAGAGCGTTTACTGGTCTGATGAATCCCGCTACCTTCTTCATCATGCCGATGGGATGGTACGAATCCGCCGTTTCCCAGAGGAACAGATTCTTGACTGTACTGCCGGACGGAGGCAAGCAGGCGGCGGATCAATTATGCTCTGGAGAACATTCATGTGGGTATCCATGGGTTAAGTAGATCATGTGTAAGGCACCATTATGGCCAGTAAGTATCGTACACTGGTCGCAGATCATGTACACCTCTTCATGACTACCATGTTTCCCAACGGCAGTGGCATTTTTCACCAAGATAATGCACCATGTCACAAGACCAGGAGTGTGGTGGAGTGGTTCGAGGAACACAGTGGCGAGTTGTATTGATGTGCTGGCCGCCCAAGTCGCCAGATTTGAGCCCGATCGAACACATCTGGCATGTGACTGAACGTCAGAGCTCATCACCTCTCACCCCGGAATTTACGGGAATTAGGTGACTCGTGTGTGCAGATGTGGTGCCACCTCCCTCCAGTGACCTACGAAGGCCTCATTGCTTCCATTCAAAGAAGCGTAGCCGCTGTTATCTGTGCCAAAGGTGGACATACAAAATATTATGTAGGTGGTCAGTGTAGTATCTATTAAAGGAAACAACATTCTAGTTGGTACCAATGTGTAATATCTTAGTCGTTCGGCGTGCAGAGTTATTCGTTTAACTGATTCAAGTGAAACTGAAATGCATCCAAGCGAGTGATATAGCTTTTTTTTAAAGTTCGTACAAAACAAAACGAGGAATCACGATCAATAAAGCTTTCTAAAATAGTTGACAATGCTTATAGTCCAAGTGTCTTATTTACGTCCAAATCATTTGTTGTCAACAGAATCAAGAATTAATGTACAGAAAATTTGATAGTAGATATGTGTAAAGGAGGGAGACTACATTGAAAAATAGATGTGTGTAATTTACTAGGTTAGATTAATTATAGAATGCACAATTTAAAAGTGAGAACACATAATACATTTTACCCATCATTTAGTTTCAACAGCTTCATTTATCTGGATATGCATTAACATATTGCCACACTGCGTTTCCTATTTACTAGTCTTAGCAACCTGACTATCCAATGAGAAATACGGAATCATGTTTCTGATACGGAAATATTGGCTTCGCGAAGAAAGAAGATTTTTTTTTTTTTGTGAACGAGGGGTTTAGAGGTCCATTTTCTTAACGTACCTATAACATTAGGGATACGTTTTCTGTTGTTTTGTTGCATATCTCAATTTTCGTTTAAGATTATTACGTAGCGTACCTGATGATGATTTTTAAGTAGTTGCTCTGTTGATGGCAGTTTAATTGATTTATCCAAAGTATTCGTCTTAATTTTTGTAATTATCTTAATCTTAAATGGAACAGCTTGACATATACAGCACTTCACCTTTTTTTAAAAAATATATCAAAACTCTTCAAGAACATCGGATTAGAAACTCTTAAGCAATGCCAAAGCACAGACAACCAATATAATTTTCAGATACGCTAGACCACTCTTAAAGAAACGTTACGTTTTGAGCATAATAGACTAACATTTTATTTGGTAAAGCACAACGTGTGTGTTAGCCTTTTGTAATTTAAGAATCCAGCAATCGAAAGGTACCTCAAACAAACTACAACACAAGATTTCACTGAAACAGTTACAAATATGAGTATTCGTTTACCTCACACTTAGCATCAATACATTTTAAATTTATTTCTGAACCATAGTAACTATAAAGACTGAGTGAAACGCTACTGAAATGATTTAAATTCTGAGAGGAAATACCTACAACCTTTTAGAAACAATGCAATTGACAAATATACAGCACCCTGAATCTGCTTGTACTATGTTCACATCATTTAATGATTAATTAAAACAGAAAAGCAGTTGTTACATTACAAGATTTTGCTACTATTTTTCGTAACAATAAAAAGAAATCAGAGCATAGTACAAGCACTATTATTACGAAAAAAGTAAAAAGTGGAAGGCACAAAAGGAAGTCATTTATTTCAATGCTGCTAACAATTCGTTCAAGAATCTTAAATTTATGGCGTTTCATATGCACTGGACCCTGGATCCTCATTTTTCGTTAGTGAAGACATGATTCAACACATCAAAGTTTTTGGACAATGAGAAAATGGTACACACGTGCCATCCGCATAACGGTTTGCCTCCAATTTCTAAGCAGGATATTTTTATGGAAAATATGGAAGCTATTTACGTGTAAATTATTGGGTGTAAGCAAGTGGTATACAAATACGTATTCAACCTTTTGATATTCGTCAGTTTTTACTATCAGCTATGGAAGAAAGCTATTTCTAAAGTCACGAGATTACTCCGTGAAACATTGCTGTTGGTGGTTAGAGAGACTTAATAATCTTTTAATGTCTGATTCGCGTTCGCTCTACTCTTCATATCAGATGCAGACGGCATATAGGTGTCAGTGCTACTGTTGATTTCATTACCAGCGTATCAGAAACGTCGTGCAATAGTGCCATAGATTTGATGGACAATTTTATCTATTTGGGAAACGAAGAACCTGTCACACACACTTAAATAATTACATATCTTTTAAGATAATTTTTAATAATTTTTATGTGTAACTGTTTCTTGACCCTACCAATTAGATTAATCTATGTAAGTATTTAATAGACAGCAAGTTTTGATTTTTTCTATTAAAGTTTACACATCTTCACTATCAAACAGCGCGCTATGTAAGTGCAGCTAATATAATGCAGAGCAGTAGCGTAAATTTACAGAGTTATACATGGCAATAAGGTGACAATTTTCATGAAGGCAACGAGATCTACATGGCGTAACCTAAAAAAGCCCTTACGCATACGTAAATCCACCTTACTTTCCGCTAAAGCTACATCCTCAATCATATAATCGAACGTCCGTAAAGTTTGGTGATACCTATCAAATGAATCAATTATTCTTTGATGGTAATACTGCGACATTGAAGAAGGTTGTGGGAATGGTTTACTGTAGTGGCTTTGCCGATGTCTGGTTGATTTCATTCAGCATTATCGTGTCTGCGAGCCGAAATGGTTCCCAGTCATCAGTAGGCCTACAGGAATCACGCCCAGAGTCGGACTGTAATGTCAGACTCTTCCTCGACGCTATGCGCTGGGCCAACTAGGAATACGGTAAGCCTTCTTTTGGCTTGAATTTAGTTTTGGATGTATACAGGTCCGTGTTAGAACTAAGGTTGTTAGTGTTAGGTGACCTACATTATAACGTGGAAATAAAAATACGGAAAGATTCTGGCGAACTTCACATTAAACCGCAAGCAGTGCCAGGGGTAAGGGCTTACGAAAATCTCCGTCGAAAGATGCATCTGCATTCCAACCAGAGAGCTTTTGATCTCAACTCAAACGCCTTAAACACTTCTTGGATATGTATATTCTATTAATTTTTCCCATAGTTTTTGTCGTATTACGTATTTCTTAATATTGAAACTTTCAAAACAATGAAATGATTCCTAGAAAGGATAATGTAGCTGATGACCATCCAAGCATTTTTAAGCGCAGAGGGCAAGTAAGTAATGCCAACACTAACGCATAAAAAATCGAGCGAGTAGCTTTGCAGCCCAGTAGAGCGGAAGGGACTGTCGGCGGGAGAGGTTGGTTACACTGGAGGCACTGAGTAAACTGAGCGAAAGTCGGCACATCTGGAGCGTCCTGCGGGGATTTCCGTCAGCTGCTGGCGGCGGGGAAAGAGCGTACAAACCAACTTGCGAGGCAAAATAAACACCGCAACAAGGGGCCGCCGCGCCGCCATCGCTCACGGACTTTGCTTTTTTTCCGAAGCGGACGAGTAGGCGTCTCGGCGAACAATTACACTTACGTCCTTTTGTTTGCAGAGAGAGAAACAAAAGTATTCTGGGCACGGACGGATTACTTCATACCCGTCTCCCGTGCTTAAACGGTGGAATAACATTTCCGATACTCCACATGCCTCGTTAATATCTGTCAGTCGAACGGAAAATACGAAGCGAATGGCGAGGAAAATATCTGTGATACTGTATAGCTCACGTAGAAACGGACTAGTGAACGAGTGCAAAGTTAACCGCCAATACTGACAAGAAAATGTATTTTGCACGCATTCCCACCTGTGCATTATCCGTATTTTATAAGCAGCCACAATTTCATTCTTTTTATGTTGGTCTTACTCAAGCCTTCTGGTAGCTCAGTGGTTACAGCGTCTCACTGGAGAGCGAAAAGTTCCTGTTTCGAATTCCAGCCTCTTAGGTCCTTAACCAACCTTCACCTGTGGCAAAGTTTACTGTGTAATGTGAAGTACGCACGAACGCTTTAGTGGTTCAGATTCCACATTACCCTGTACCAGGTAGGATTACCGGGTTAGGTTAGGAAAAGCAAAACAGAATTTACCTCCATACCTGTACCTTTAATAGAAGGCGAATTATGACTACTTCTGGAGGTCCCTACCAACATTCGGGTTGAATACCAAGTACAGCAACCAATAAGGCAAATTTGAATGGTAGCTAATACTCTGGCCA